>OX393557.1:47241478-47518978 GCA_947650365.1 Chamaelirium japonicum | reverse complement strand
ATATCTATGCCCACCATACCATACCTCCCTATACCCACCTCATACCCCCCATTCCACAGTATACCCTCCTTATACCTACCCCCACTCTCCTATACCCACCAACTCATTCCATTTCCCACCCACCTATAACTACCTATATCAACCATCACCCACCCATACCTACTCATCCCCACCTGCCCATAATCATTCATACTTACCCCTACCAACCTATAACCACTCTTACCTACCTTACATACCTATCCCCATACTTCCATACATACCTATATCTACTCATAATACCACATACCTACACCCAATCCCTATACATACCCATACCAACCTTCACCTATCTAAACTCACCTATACCTACCTGATCCCATCCTAATCCTTTATCCCATCCCCACTTATACCCATTTATATACATAGTAATCCACTCATATCAAACCCTACCCACCTATAGCGACCTTTACCAATATAAATCCACTCATACGTACCCTTACCCACCCATACCTACTTTAACTCATTCATACCTACCCATACCTACCCCAACCCTCTCATACTAACCTATATTCACCCATACCCATCGAACCCTCTCATATAAACACATACCAACCCATACCCACCCGACCTATCCATACTCATTGTCACCAAACCAAACCCACTCATAGCCAACCTAACATACCCATAACAACTCATACAATCCCAACACTCTCATACTAACCCAAACCTACTTATATCAATATATACCCTCCACAACCCTTTTACCCATTTATACCTACCCACCCTAACCTACCAATAACCACTCATACCCCACCCTACCCAATCTTACCCACCCCCACCACCCATACCCATTTAAACCCATATACCCACCACCACCACTCCAAACCTACCTATACCTACTCGTACCCACCCATACCTACACTTATCCATCGATACCCATCCTTATCACCCATACATACCCATACCTAAACTCACCAACAAAAACTCACCCATACCAACCCAAAACTACCCATACCCACCTTAACCCTCTTATTCCTACCCAAACCCATCCAATCCCACCTATACCCACTAATATCTACCCTTACCTACTAATCCCCACTTGTACCCACTCCAACCTACCCATACCAACCCTAACCCATTGAAACTTACCTATACCCACCCATACCAACCCATATCCAATCATACAACCCAAACCCATACATATATACTCATACTCTCCTATATCCCGCTCAACCCACCCATCTCAAAACCACTCCTATCGATCCAAATCTACACACACCCACACCTACCCATACCCACACCTACCTACCCACCCATACCCACCTCAACTAACTAATACCTACGCTTACATACCCATATCTACCCATACACCCACCCACCTATATATACACTCACATCCACCTATGCACATACTATACCAACCCAAACTAACCCAAACCCACTCATACCCATATCCATATGCATATGTCTAACTATTCCTATCCCTACCTATCCATACCCATGCCCACATACCTATATCAATCCAAACCGACCCCAACCCTCCCATACCAACCCTAATTCACTCATACCCACCCCCACACATACCCAACAATATCCACCCATAATAATCCCCACCTACCTTAACTCACCTATACCTAACCTAACCCACTCATACCTACCCATACCTAATCTAACCTATTCATAACAACCCCCACTCACCCATACCCATGCTTACCCACTCAAACTTACCCATACCCATACAAATTTAATAATACCCACCCAATCATATCCAAACCACCTATACCCACCCAAACCAACCCTAACTCACCCATACCAAATCTAATTAATCCTAACCCACTTATACTCAACCATACTAATTTGTAGTTATTCCAACCCATATCTACCCCTACCAACTCATATAAACCTATACTTATCCCCACTCTACATACACACCCATACCAACTTACACCTATTATTACTCACCCCAAACCATTCATACCTACCCCAATCTACCCATACCCACCTATACCCATTATTACCCACCCCAAACCATTCATACCTATGCCAATCTACCCATACCCTCCCTCACATACCCATACCCACACACACATACCCAAACCCACCCCTACCTTTTTATACCTACCCATAACCACTAAAACTCACCCATACCCACTCCCACCAACCCATACTTTTTAAACATACTATATACTTACGCATACTACGCCATCCACTAATACCCCCTATATCAACCTAAACACACCCATGCCTACCCTTACCCATCCATACCCACTTAAACCTAACTATTACCATACCCACTAACCCAAACAACCCATACCTATTTAAACCCATTCATACTTACACATACTCACTTATACCTATCCCTACAAACCCATAACTACCCTTACCCTCCCAAACCTACCCAACCCATCCATACCTACGCAAACCTATATATAACCATCCTCACTAACCCACCCATACCAATGCAAACTCACTCAAACCCACCCTAACCCACCTATACCAATCCCAACCAACTAAACACACCTATACCAACCCCAATCCACTCACACCCATCTATAACAACCCACACACATACCTACCCATACTCACTCATATTTATATAGCCAAACCTACTTATACCCACCCATACCTATCTTAACCCGCTCATACCTACCCTAACCTACTCATACCCATCCATACCCACTCTAACCCTCCAATACCGACATATACCCACCCCTCTATTTATAGCAACTCATACAGCCCCCACCTACCTATACCCACCCCAACCCATCCATATCCACCCATACTCACCCCAACCTAATCATACTTACCTATACCCAATGATACTCATCAATATATACCCCAATCTATTCATACCCACTATACCCACCCTATGCCACTTAGAACCACCTATACATAACCCCTACCGAATCATACTTTCCTCGACACCATACGCACCCTTCTCTTACTTACCTGTACCAATAACCACCCTCCCATACCCCCCTCGAATCTCCAATACCAACCC
Organism: Chamaelirium japonicum; assembly: GCA_947650365.1. Classification (NCBI taxonomy): domain Eukaryota; kingdom Viridiplantae; phylum Streptophyta; class Magnoliopsida; order Liliales; family Melanthiaceae; genus Chamaelirium; species Chamaelirium japonicum. The sequence goes on along the minus strand of OX393557.1, from coordinate 47,515,998 downwards.
CCACGTACCTATACCAAACCCCACCAAACTATACCCATTACAACCAACTCATATCCACTCCAATATTTCCTAAAAAATATATACCCAGCCCAACCTACTCAGACCAACCTATACACATGCCTACCCAACCATATACCCACCCCAACCTATTCATACTAACCTATACACATGCCCACCCAACCATACCCACCTCAACATACTCATACTAACCTATACATATGCCTACCCAAACATAACCACCCCCATGTACTAAGCATACCCTACCTATCCATACAAACCCCCACCCACCCCAACCCTTTATACATATCCCGACCCACCAATATCAACCCATACCAATCTTCACCTACCCATATCCATGCCCACCATGCCATACCTCCCTATACACATCTCATATCCCCCATACTACCGTATACCCACCATATACCTACCCCCACTCTCCCATACCCACCAACTCATGCAATTTCCCACCCACCTTTAACTACCTATATCAATCATCACCCACCCATACCTACGCATCCCCACCTGCCCATAATTATTCATACTTACCCCTACCAACCTATAACCACTCATACCTATCCCCATACTTCCTTACATACCTATATCAACTCATAACACCGCATATCTAAACCCAATCCCTATATATACCCATACCAACCTTCACCTATCTAAACTCACCCATACCTATCTAAACCCCCCCAAATCCTATACCCCATCCCTACTCATACACAAAGCAATACACTCATATCTACCTCTACCCACCCATACCGACGCTTACCAATACACATCCACTCATACCTACTATTACCCACCTATACCTACCTCAACTCATTCATACCAACCCATACCTGCCCCAACCCTCTCATACTAACCTGTATCCACGCATACCCATCAAACCCTCTCATACTAATACATACCAACCCATACCCACCCGACCTATCAATATCCATCCTCACCTAACCAAACCCACTTATACCCACCATAATATACCCATAACAACTCATACAATACCAATACTACCCACTCATATAAACCTATACCATCCACAACCCTTTTACCCATCTATACCTACCCACCCTAACCTAACAATAACCACTCATACCCACCCCCACCCAATCATACCCACCCCCACCACCCATACCTATTTAAACCCACATATACCCATCCCCACCATTCCAAACCTACCCATATCTACTCGTACTCACCCATACATACCCTTACCCACCGATACCCACCCTTTTCACCCATACATACCCATACTTATACTCACCAACCAAAACTCACCCATACCAACCCAAAAGTATCTATACCCATCTTAACCCTCTCATACCTACCTAAAGCTATCCATACTCACCGATACCCACTAATATCTACCCTTACCTACTAATCCCTACTTGTACCCACCCCAATCTACCCATACCAACCCTAACTATTTAAAACTCACCTATATACACCAATACCAGCCCATATCCAATCATACCAACCCAAACCCATACATATATACTCATACTCTCTTATACCCACTGCAACCCACCCATACATACTCAAAACTACTCTCATTGACCAAAATCTACCCACACCCATACCTACCCACCCCAACCAACTAATACCTGCCTTGATATAGCCATACCTACCCATACACATACCCACCTATATATACACTCACATCCACCTATGCACATATTATACCAACCCAGACTGTCCCAAACCCACTCATACCTATCCCTATATACATATATCTAACCATTCCTATCCCTACCTACCCATACCCATGCCCATCGACCTATACCTACTAAAACCAACCCCAACCCTCCTATACCTACCCCAATTCACTCATACCCACCTAACCTACCCATACCCATGCATATTCACCCATAATAACCCCTACCTACCTTAACTCATATATACCCAACCTAACCCACTCATACCTACTATAACCCACTCATTACAACCCCTACTCACCCGTACCCACCCTTATCCACTCAAACTTACTTATACCCATCCAAATTCAATTATACCCACCCAATCCAATCCCAAGCACCTATACCTACCCAAACTCATCCTAACTCACCCATACCAAATCTAATCAATCCTAACCCAATTATACCCAACCATACTAATTTGTAGTTATTCAAACCCATATCTACCCCCACCCACTCATACAAACCTATACCCATCCCCACCCTACATACCCACCATACATACCCACTTACACCTATTATTACTCACCCCAAACCATTCATACCTACCGCAATCTATCCATACCTACCTATACCCATTATTACCCACCCCAAACCATTCATAACTACCCCAATCTACCGATACCCACACCCACATACCCAAACCCACCCCTACCTTCTTATACCTACCTAACTACCAAAACTCACCCATACCCACCCCCACCAACCTATACCCTTTAAACATACCATATACTTAAGCATACTATACCATCCACTAATACCCCCTATATCAACTTAAATATACATACCCTCACTCATCCATACCCACTCAAACCCACCCATTACCATACCCAATAACCCAAACAACCCATACATATTTTAACCCACTCATACCACCCATACTAACTCATACCTACCCCTACTAACCTATAACTACCCTTGCCCTCCCAAACCTACCCAAGCCACTCATACATACCCTAACCTACCTATAACCATTCCCACTAACCCATACCCACCCCAACCAACTCAAACCAACCATAACCCACCCATACCAACCCCAATAACCTAAACCCACCTATACCAACCATAATCCACTCACACCCATCTATAATAACCCCCACTCATACCCACCTATACTTACTCATACTCATATACTCATACCTACTTATACTAACCTATACCTATCTTAACCCACTCATACCCAGCCTAACCTACTCTTACCCACCCATACCCACTCTAACCCACCAATACCGATACATACCTACTTACTATTTATAGCTACTCAAATAACCCCTACCAACCTATACCCATCCATATCCACCCATACTCACCCCAACCTAATCATACTTACCTATACCTAACGATACCCATCCATATTTACCCCCAATATATTTATACCCACCATACCCACCCTATCCCATTTATACCCAACTATACATACCCCCCACCGAATCATATTTTCTCCAACACTATACACACTCTCCTCTTACTTATCCGTACCAACGCCCACCCTCCCATACCCACCTCGAATCTTCTATACCAACCCCCACGCACCCATACCAAACCACACCCAACGATACCAATTATAACTAACTCATATCCACTCCAACCTTTCGTAAAAAACATATAACCACCCCAACATACTTATACCAACCTATACGTATGCCCATCCAACCATACCCACCCAAACTACTTATACCAACCTATACACATACCTACCCAATCATACCCACCTCAACTTGCTCATACTAACCTATACACATGCCCACCAAATACCCACCCCCGTGTCCTAAGAATACTCTTACCTATCCATACAAACCCCCACCCGCCCCAACCCTCCATACCTATCCCCACCCACCAATATCTACCCATACCAATCCTCACATACCCATATCCATGCCCACCATACCATACCTCTATGTACCCACCTCATACCCCCCATACCACCGTATACCCATAATATACCTACTGTCATTCTCCCATACCCACCAACACATTCCATTTCCCATCCACCTATAACTACCTATATCAACCATTACCCACCCATACCTACCCATCCCCACCTGCCTATAATCATTCATATTTACCCCTACCAACCAATAACCACTTATACCTACCTTTCATACATATCCCCATACTTCCATACATACCCATATCTACTCATAACACCACATACCTACATCCAATCACTATACATACCCATACTAACCTTTACCTATCTAAACTCACCCATACCTACCTGAACCCACCCAAATCCTTTACCCCACCCCCACTCATACCCACTTATACATATAGCAATCCACTCATATCTACCCCTACCTACCGATACCGACCCTTACCAACACAAATAGACTCATACCAACCCTTACCCACCCATACCAATCTCAACTCATTCATACCTACCCATACCTGCCCCAACCCTCTCATACAAACCTATATCCACCCATACCCATCGAACCCTCTTATACTAACACAAACCAACCCATACCCACCCAACCTATCCATACCCATCGTCACCTAACCAAACCTACTTATATACACCCTAACATACCCATAACAACTCATACAATCCCAACTCTCTTATACTAACCCATACCCACTCATATCAACCTATACCCTCCGCAACCCTTTTACCCATCCATACCTACCCACCTTAACTTACCAATAACTACTCATACCCATGCCCACCCAATCTTACCTACCCCCACCACCCATGACTATTTAAACCCATATATACCCACCCCCACTAATCTAAACCCACCCATACCTATTCGTACCCACCCATACCTATCTTTACCTATCGATACCCATTCTTATCTCCTATACATACCCATACCTATACTCACCAACCAAAACTCACCCATACCAACCCAAAAGTACCGATACCCACCTTAACCCTCTCATACCTACCCAAACCCATCCATACCCACCTATACCCACTAATATCTACCCTTACCTACTAATCCCTACTTGTACCCATCCCAACCTACCCATACCAACCCTAACCCATTGAAACTCACTTATACTCACCCATACCAACCTATATCCAATCATATCATCCCAAACCAATAATATATACTTATACTCTCTTATACCCACTGCAACAAACCCATACCTATTCAAAACTATACCCATCGACCCAAATCAACCCACACCCATAACTACCGACCTATACCCACCCCAACCAACTAATACCTACCCTTACATACCCATACCTACCCATACACACACCCACCAATATATACACTCACATGCACTTATGCACATACTATACCAACCCAGACTGTCCCAAACCCACTCATGCCCATCCCCATATACATATATCTAACCATTCCTATCCCTACCTACATATACCCATGCCTACCAACCTATAACCACTTAAACCGACCCCAATCCACCCATACCTACCCTAATTCACTCATACCGACCTAACCCACCCATACCCACGCATATCAAACCATAATAACCCCCACGTACCTTAACTCACCTATACCCAATATAACCCACTCATACCCACGCATACATACTCTAGCCCACTTATAACAACCCTCACTCAACCGTACCCACCCTTACCCACTCAAACTTACCCATACACACCTAAATTCAATTATACCCACCCAATCCTATCCCAACTACCTATACCCACCCAAACCAACCCTAACTTACCCATACGAAATCTAATCAATCCCATCCCACTTATACCCAACCATACTAATTTGTAGTTATTCTAACCCATATCTGCCCCCACCTACTCAAACAAACCTATACCCATCCCCATGCTACAAACCCACACATACCCACCTATACCCATTATTACATACCCAAACCGAGCCCTACCTTCTGATATCTACCCATACCAACCAAAACTCACCCATACCCACCCCTACCAACCCATACCCTTTAAATGTACCATATACTTACACATACTACCCCATCCACTAATATCCCCTAGATCAACTTAAATACACCCATACCAATCCTCACTCATCCATACCTACTCAAACCCACCTATTACCATACCCACTAACCTAAACAACCCATACCTATTTTAACCCACTTATACTTATCAATATTCACTCATACCTACCCCCACCAACCCATAACTACCCTAACACTCCCAAAACTACCCAATCTACTCATACCTACCCTAACCTACCTCTAATCATCCCTACAAACCTATACCCACTCAAACCTACCCTAACCCACCTATACCAACACCAACCAACTAAACCCACCTATACCAACCCCAATCCACTCACACCCGTCTATAATAACCTCTACTCATACTCACTCATACTTATATACCCAACCCTACTTATACCCACCTATACCTATCTTAACTAACTCATACCCACCCCAACCTACTCATACCCACCCATACCCATAATAACCCACCAATACCGACACATACCCACCCCACTATTTATAGCTACTCATATAATCCCCACCTATCTATACCCACCCCAACCCATCCATATCCACCCATACTCACCCTAACCCACGCATACTTACCTATACCCAACGATACCTATCCATATATACCCCAATCTGTTCATACCCACCCTATCCCATTTATAACCACGTACTTATATATACCCCCCACTGAGTCATATTTTCCTAGATACAATACGCACCCTCCTCTTACTTATCCATACCAACACCCACCCTCCCATACCCACCTTAAATCTCCTATACCAACCTCCACCCATCCATACAAAACCCCACCCAACTATAACCACCATAACCAACTCATATCCACTCCAACCTTTCCTAAAAAACATATACCCACCCTAACCTACTCATATTAACCTATACATATGCCTACCCAACCTACACATACTAACCTATACACATGCCCACCCAACCATACCCAACTCAACCTGCTCATACCAACCTATGTACATGCCCAACCAACCATACCCACCCCCATGTCCTAAGCATACTCTTACCTATCCATACAAACCCCCACCCACCCCAACCCTCTATACCTATCCCCACCCACCAATATTAACCAATACCAATTCTCACCTACCCACATCTATGCCCACCATGCCATAACTCACTATACCTAACTAATAACCCCCATACCACCTTATACCTACCTTATACCTACCCCTACTCTCCCATACCCACCAACTTATGCCATTTCCTACCCACCTATAACTACCTGTATCAACCATCACCCACCCATACCTACCCATCCCCACCTGCCCATAATCATTTATATTTACTCTAACCAACCAATAACCACTTATACCTACTTTTCATACCTATCCCCTTCCATATATACCCATATCTACTCATAACACCACATACCTACACCTAATCCCGATACATACACATACCAACCTTCACCTATCTAAACTCACCCATACCTACTTGAACCCACCCAAATCCTATACCCCATTCCTACTCATACCTACTCATACACATAGCAATCCACTCATATCTACCCCTACCCACCCATACCGACCCTTACCAACACAAATCCACTAATACTTACCCTTACCCACCCATACCTACCTCAACTCATTCATACAGACCTATACCAGTCCCAACCCTATCATACTAACCTATACCCATACCCATCGAACCCTCTCATACTAACACATACTAACCCATACCCACTTGACCTATCCATACCCATCCTCAGCTAACCAAACCCACTCATACCCAGCCTAACATACCCATAATAACTCATACAATCCCAACTCTCTCATACTAACCATACCTACTCATATCAACCTATACCCTCCGCAACCCTTTTACCCATCCATACCTACCCACCCTAACCTACCAATAACCACTTATACCCACACCACCCAATCTTACCCACCCCCACCACCCATACCAATTTAAACATATAAATACCCACCCCAACCACTCCAAACCCACCCATACCTACTCGTACCTACCTATACCAACCCTTACCTATCGATACCCACCTTTATCACCTATACATACCCATACCTATACTCACCAACTGTAACTCACCTATACCAACCCAAAAGTACCCAGACCCACCTTAACCCTTTCATACCTACCCAAACCCATCCATACCCACCTATACCCACTAATATCTACCCTTACCTACTAATCCCCATTTGTACCCATGCCAATCTACCCATACCAACCCTAACCCATTGAAACTCACCTATACCTACCCATACCAACCCAAATATATACATATATACTCATACTCTCTTATACTCACCACAACCCACCCATACCTACTATACCCACTCATATACATAGCAATCTACTCATATCTACCCCTACCCATGCATACCGACCTTTATCAATACAAATATACTCATATCTACTTTTACCCACCCATACCTACCTCAACTTATTCATACCTACCGTTACCTGCCCTAACACTCTCATACTAACCTATATCCACCCATACCCATAGAACCCTCTCATACTAACACATACTAACCCATACCCACCCGACCTATCCATACCCATCCTCAACTAACCAAACCCACTCATACCCAGCCTAACATACCCATAATAACTTATACAATCCTAACTCTCTCAAACTAACCCATACCCACTCATATCAACCTATATCCTCCATAACCCTTTTACCCATCCATACTTACCTACCCTAACCTACCAATAACTACTCATACCCATCCCCACCCAATCTTACCCACCCCCACCACCTATACCTATTTAAACCCATATATACCTACCCCACCACTCTAAACCAACCCATACATACTCGTACCCACCCATACCTACACTTACCTACCGATACCCACCTTTATCACCCATACATACCCATACCTATACTCACTAACCAAAACTCACCTATACTAAACCAAAAGTACTCATACCCACCTTAACTGTCTTATACCTACACAAACCAATCCATACCCACCTATACCCACTAATATCTACCTTACCTACTAATCCCCAATTGTACCCACCCCAACCTACCCATACCAAACCTAACCCATTGAAACTCACCTATACTAACCCAAACCAACCCATATTCAATCATACCAACCCAAACCCATATATATATACTCATACTCTCTTATATCACCGCAACCCACCTATACATACTCAAAACTACTCTCATTGACCCAAATCTACCTAACCTACACCTACCCACCAATACCCACCCCAACTAACTAATGCCTACCCTTACATATCCATACCTACCCATACACCCACCCACCTATATATACTAATATCTACCTATGCACATAATATACTAACCCAGACTGTCCCAAACCCACTCATGCCCATCCCTATATATACATATCTAACCATTCATATCACTACCTACCCATACCCATGTCCACCGACCTATACCTATTCAAACCGACCCTAACCCTCCCATGCCTACCCCAATTCATTCATACCCACCTAACCCACCTATATATCCACCCAAAATAACCCCTACCTACCTTAACTCACCAATACCCAACCTAACCCACTCATACCCATCGATACATACTCTGACCCACACATAATAACCCCCACTCAACCGTACCCACCCGTACCCACTCAAACTTACCTATACCCACCCAATCCTATCCCAACAACCTATACCTACCTAAACCAACTCTAACTTAACCAAACCAAATCTAATCAATCCCAACCCACTTATACCAAACCATACTAATTTATAGTTATTCCAACCCATATCTAACCCCACCCACTCATACAAACGTATACCTATCCCCATCCTATATACCCACCTACACCCATTATTACTCACCCCAAACCATTCATACCTACCTCAATCTACCCATACCCACCTATACCCACTATTACCTACCCCAAACCATTCATACCTACCCCAATCTACCTATACCCTCCCTTACAAACCCATACCCACACCCACATACCCAAACCCAGCCCTACCTTCTTATACCTACCTATACCCACCAACACTCACCCATAACCCCCACTAACCCATACCCTTTAAATATACCATATACTTACGTATACTACCCCATCCACTAATACACCCTATATCAACCTAAACACACCCATACATACCCTCACTCATTCATAACCACTCAAACCCATCTATTACCATACCCACTAACCCAAATAACCCATAGTTATTTTAAACCACTCATACTCACCCATACTCACTCATACCTACGCCCACCAACCCATAACTACCCTTACCCTCCCAAACCTACCCAACCCACTTATACCTACCCTAACCTACCTATAACGATCCCCACTAACCTATACCCACCCCAACCCACTCAAACCAACCCATACCAACCCCAACCAACTAAACCAAACTATACCAACCCCAATCCACACACCCCCATCTATAACAACCCCCACTTATACCCACCCAAACTCACTCATACTCATATACCCAAACCTACTTATACCCACCTATACCAATCTTAACCCACTCATACCCACCCCAACCTACTCATACCCACCCAAACCCACTCTAACCGACCAATACCGACACATACCCACTCCACTATTTATAGTTATTCATACAATCCCCACTTACCTATACCCACCCCAACCTACCCATATACACCCATATTCACCCCAACCCACTCAAACCCACCCATACCAACCCCAACCAACTAAACCCACCTATACCAAACCTAATCCAGTTACCCCTATCTATAACAACCCCCACTCATACTCATATACCCAAACCTACTGGTGCCCACCTATACCAATATTAACCCATACATACCGACCCCAACCTACTCATACCCACCCATACCCACTCTAACTTACCAATACCGACACATACCCACCCCACTATTTATAGCTACTTATACAACCCCACCTACCTATACCCACACCAACCTATCATACCTACCCTATCCCACTTATACCCACCTATATATACCCCCCACCGAATCATACTTTCCCTGATACCATACGAACCCTCCTCTTACTTACCCATACCAACACCTACCCTCGCATACCCACCTCGAATCTCCTATACCAACCCCCACCTAGCCATACCAAACCTCACCCAACTATACCTACCACAACCAACTCATATACACTCCAACCTTCCTTAAAAAATATATACCCACCCTAACCTACTCATACCAACCTAATCACATGCCTACGCAACCATACCCACCCCAACCTACTCATACCAACCTATACACATGCCCACCCAACCATACCCACCTCAACATGCTCATACCAACCTATATACACGCCCACCCAACTATACCCACCCGAATGTCCTAAGCATACTCTTACCTATCTTTATAATTCCCCACCCAATCCAACCCTCCATACCTATCCCCACGCACCAATATATACCCATACCAATCCTCACCTACCTATATCAACAACAACAATGCCATACTTCCTTATACCCACCTAATACCCCCTACCACCGTACACCCACCTTATACCTACCCCCACTCTCCCATACCCACCAACTCATGCCATTTCCCACCCACCTATAACTACTTATATCAACCATCACCTACGCATACCAACCCATCCCCACCTGCCATAATCATTCATACTTACCCCTACCAACCTATAACCACTCATACCTATCTTTCATACATATCCCCATACTTACATACATACCCATATCTACTCATAACACCACATACCTATACCCAATCCCAATACATATCCATACCAACCTTCATCTATCTAAACTCACCCATACCTACCTGAACTTATGCAAATCCTATACCTCATCCCTACTCATACCCACTCATACATATAGCAATTCACTCATATTTATCCCTACCCACCCATACCGACCATTACCAACACAAATCCACTCATACCTACTCTAATCCACCCATACCTACCTCAACTCATTCATACCTACCCATACCTGCCCCAACTACCTATACCCACCTAAACCACCTATACCCACCCAAACCAACCCTAACTCACCCATACCAAATCTAATTAATCCCAACCAACTTATACCCAACCATACTAATTTGTAGTTATTCCAACCCATATTTACCCCCACCAACTCATACAAACCTATACCCATCCCCACCCTACATACCCAACCAGACCCACCTATACCCATTATTACTCACCCCAAACCATTCATACCTACGCCAATCTACCCATACCCACTTATACCCATTATTACCCACCCAAAACTATTCATACCTAACCCAATCTACCTATACCCTCCCTCAAATACCCATACCCATACCGACATACCTAAACCCACCCCTACCGTCTTATACCTACCCATACCCACCAAAACTCACCCCCACCTATCCTTTAAACGTACCATTTACTTACACATACTACCCTATCCACAAATACCCCCTCTATTAACCCAAACACACCCATACATACCCTCACATCCATACCCACTCAAACCCACCCATTACCATACCTACAAACCCAAACAACCCATACCTATTTAACCTACTCATACTCACCTATACTCACTTATACCTACCCCTACCGACCCATAACTACCTTTACCGTCCCAAACCTACCCAACCCACTCATACCTACCCTAACCTACCTATAACTATCCCCACTAATCTATACCCACCCCAACCCACTCAAACCAACCCATACCAACCCCAACCAACTTCACCCAAACCTACTCATACTTACCTATACCCAACGATACCCATCCAATCTACCCCAATCTATTCATAACCATCATGCCTACCCTATCCCACTTATACCCACCTATATATACCCCTCACCGAATCATACTTTCCTCGACACCATATGCAACCTCCATCTTACTTACCTGTACCAACACCCACCCTCCCATACCCACCTCGAATCTGCTATAGCAACCCCCACCCACCCATACCAAACCCCACCCAACTATACCCACCACAACCAACCCATATCCACTCCAACCTTCTCTAAAAAACATATACCCATCCCAACCTACTCATACCAACCTATACACATGTCTACCCAACCATACCCACCGCAACCTACTTATACCAACCTATACACATGCCCACCCAACCATACCCACGTCAACTTGCTAACACCAACCTATATACATACCCACCCAACCATACCCAACCCCATGTCCAAAGTATAGTCTTATCTATTGTGGGTGCAAAATCTAGCTAACGCCCAATGGTGGGACCCACAGCCCTGCCGAGTCCAATGGTGGGACCCGCAGCCCTGCCTAGAGCCTATAGGTACAACGGTGGGACCCGCAGTCTTGCTTGGAGCCCACTTGCACTATCTGGGGTCTGGTAAATCCCCCCAGGTATTTACCAAACCCCGGATATTCCTGAGAATATTCCTGGAATATTCCCCAGATAAACTAAGCCCTTATAAATAGCAGACCCTGTAAAATGATTCTGGATCCCAAATTCCAGACCAGAAACCCACTTTCTGTTTTCTAGAGCTCCTTGAGCTTTCTGGTTTTCAGACTCCTTTTCCACCCTCTGATTACTTGTAAGAAGCACTCCTCGGCCTGTCGAGAGTAGCTCTACTGTTTACTCAGAGATAGTGGATTCAAAGGTTGCGTCTTACCGCACGGAGACGTAGGCTTCGGCCGAACTTCGTTATCATATCCTGTGTCATTTCATTCTCTACCTTTCTATTCTATAGTGCTTGTGTGACAGCCCAGCAAGTTACAACTGAGCGCTTCGAAGCGCGCCACATCCCAAAGGGTCAAACCTTCAATCGACTATTGGAGGAGGGTCACGTATGATGGCCGAAATCCTCCCCTATAGTTTGGCGCCGTCTGTGGGATAGAATCCTAATCCTATCAACTTGCAACGTCTAAGTTTCCTAACTCCTCCAGTAGCAGGGTACCGATTGCCTGAGCAATCCGTCTGCTTCCATCGCTGCACTTAAATGGCAAAGACACTGATGGAGCAGCCAGAGGAAAGTGGCATGCACCCAGACGCTCAGCATCCGACAACTCGATCAATGAGTCGTCGGTTTGCAACAAGCCAACATCCCGAACAGCAGCTTGCTGCCAATTCGAGGAGTCGCCCGTCGGTTGATTGTGCCGCCCAAGCTCAACTTCGACGGTCACCTCAACTCGCCGACCAAATCCCTCAGCGCTTGGGGAAAGCGCATGTCTCTCCTGGTGCCGATGCTCAAGCATCGTACCAGATCACCGCAGAGGACTTCCAACTCCTCACTCTCATGAAGCAGAATGCAGCTCTCATGGTAGAGAGAGACTCCATCTGACAAATCGCTATCGGAGGAAGAGCTAATCCCCCGCGATCAGTCGCTGGTATCAACGACGAAGCAAATGGCCACCGACCGTGTGGGGGGAAATTTCCGAGCCGCCTTGATCGAGAATCCCGCCCCCACAGCCTTGATTGAATTGGATTGTTTGTAGAGTTAGAGAGATATGAGAATAGATAGAGAGAGTAAAGGGCGATGACACAAGGGTTGGTGACGGAGTTCGGTCTTACGACCTACGTCTCCGGGCGAGAGGTGCCACCTGATCTTCACTATAATATGAGTATGGAGGGTTGAGCGTTCTCTCGACAGGCCGAGAGAAGCTTCTTACAATGTGTTTGCACGGAGCAATTAGAAGAGAAACAAGAAGAGGAGAATGGAGCTCTGGCACTTGCTCTGGAATCCTCCTCCTCTGATGGAATGACCAACCCCTCTTCCTGGATGCCTTGGGGGTCCTTTTATAGCGTAGGCGCGTGCCCGATATGACAGTGATGATGTGGCGCTGATGACGTGGCACTGGTTCTGGGCCTCCTTGCTGGGCCCTTATTGGGCCGTTATTCGGGCCCAATAAGGGGTAGGGCTTGATCTGCGAGCCTCGTAGAGTGGGCCCATGTGAGCCCAGGCGGGCTTACCCATTTGGGCCGTTGCGCGGGCCCATGCTGCTCTGATCTGGTCCGGTACAATTTTTGCACCCACAGTTACCCCCTCCCAGTCGGGTCAGGACCCCCTGGGTCGGTTGGGATTCCATGGTGCAAACGCTTTAGGATCCTGGCGCGGTTGGCGAGGGTTGTCGGTGCCGCGGTTCGTATTAGCAGAGCCTTCTTCCGCCGATGCCGAGACCCTTTTTGGCACGAGCCAAAAAGTCTCGGTTTTGCGAGGGGGTGTTTCCGAAAAAACAGTGCGTTTTCCGACCGAGTGGATACCGAGAGGGTACCGAGTGCATACCGAGTGGGTACCGAGAGCATACCGAGTGGTTACCGAGACCCTTTTGGTGCAAGCCAAAAAGTCTCGGTTTTGCAAGGGGGTGTTTCCGAAAAGACAGTGCGTTTTCCGACCGAGTGGATACCGAGAGGGTACCGAGTGCCTACCGAGTGGGTACCGAGAGCATACCGAGTGGTTACCGAGAGGGTACCGAGACACGTTTGGTGAGAGAATAGTTTTTCTCTTTATTCCTTCTTTGGCTTTGACTCGGATGAGAGCAAACGTCACTCTCTCTCTCTCTTTCCTTTCTCTCTCTCTCTTTCCTTTCTCTTTGCATTCCATTCACGTGAGAGCTGCATGTCTGTCTCTCTCTTTCCTTTCTCTCGCTCTCTTTCCTTTCTCTTTGCATTCCATTCACGTGAGAGAGGTGTCTGTCTCTCTCTTTCCTTTCTCTCACTCTCTCCTTTTCTCTAGCAATCCGAGTGAGTGGGAGAGGGTCCGTGCGAGAGAGAAGCCTCGGTGAGAGAGAGGAACCCCGCGAGAGAGAGCGGGTGCGAGAGAGAGCTGTGTGCGATCGGTGACGGGCTACGCTCGATCTGCGACGCGGGGCGCGCGGCACGGTCGATGTGCGGCTCCGGGCGCGGGGTGCGGTCGGTGGTCGGCCGCGGGCCGGGGGGTGCAGGTCGCAGGCGGCTGTGGCGGCCTGCGGTGCAGCCACAGCACGCAGGCGATGGTGTGCGGGACCCGGGCTGCAGCGCGGAGGCCAGGGCGCAGCGGTCGCGGGCTGCGTCGCGGGGAGCGGAGCGGGCGAGGGGCGCAGGCGATGGCGGCCTATGGTGCAAACGTGGGATGCGGGCGGCGGCGAGCGGCGCGGAGGCCAAGGCGCAGCGGCAACGGCGGTCTCTCCCCTCTTCGTCGTCGCCAGCCGGATGGAGGTCGCGTGGAGGGGCGCCTTGGGCTGCTGCGAGGCGAAGCGTGAGGAGGGGGTCTGCTGTATAACTTCTCCACTGCTGGTCTTCTGAGAGAAAGGTTCTGAAAGCTTCCAACAGCCGTAACTTTTCATACGTGCGTCGGATGAATGTGTATAAGGTGCCGTTGTACAGGTGCCGAAAAAACGGTCAAAGTGGACGTGAAACATTGTTCGCCTTGACGAGTAACTTTTTCGGTATTCACCTTTATAGAGAGATGACTCTAAAGAATGCGCCGGCTAGGTTTTCGGCTAGCATCTTAAAGATGTCTCGGCACGCGGTAACTCACCTGTTCTGTCCGACACCCAACTGCACCTAGTTACTGTGTTCACTAGGGACTGCAGTCGGGCCCCAGTGATGATGTGACAGTTACCGCGTGCTCACCTCTGATGAGAAAGGGGATTTTTTTTTTTTTGTGAAGTTTGTACAAGCGAATCGATAGGTTTGGATGAGATGCTATCCAACCGACCCAATGGAAGATAGCTCTTCATCTTTGAACGATCATTGTGTGTGGATGACACTTGAATCGGGTTGACTAATAGGTTTGGATGACGCCAAGCACCCCCCTCTCGGTTTTCTGACGAAACCAAGGGGTGAGTTGATATTGATGCTGAACACCCCCCCCCCCTCTCGGTTTTCTGTCGAAACCAGGGGGTGGGCTGCTGATGGTGTGCCGTCGCCCCTTCCCCACTCGATTTTTGTGCGAAACCGAGGGGGGCTGCTTGTTAATGCCAACACACACCCCCTCTTGGTTTTCTGACGAAACCGAGGGGTGTGCTGATGGTGTGCTGTCACCCCTTCCCCACTCGGTTTTTGGGCGAAACCGAGGGATATGCTGCTGATGGTGTGCCGTCACCCCTTTCCCACTCGGTTGTTGTGCGAAACCGAGGGGGGGGGGCTGCTTGTTGATGCCGACACACACCCCCTCCCCACTCGGTTTTTGTGCAAAACCGAGGGGGGCTGCTTGTTGATGCCGACACACACCCCCTCTCGGTAATCTGACGAAACCGAGAGTTGTGCTGCTGATGGTGTGTCGTCACCCCTTCCCCACTTGGTTTTTGTACGAAACCGAGGGGGGGCTGCTGCTTATTGATGCCGACACACACCCCCTCCCCACTCGGTTTTTGTGCGAAACCGAGGGGGGGCTGCTTGTTGATGCCGACACACACCCCTTCTCGGTTTTCTGACGAAACCGAGAGTTGTGCTGCTGATGGTGTGTCGTCACCCCTTCCCTACTTGGTTTTTGTGCGAAACCGAGGGGGGGCTGCTTGTTGATGCCGACACACACCCCCTCTCGGTTTTCCGATAAAACCGAGGGGTGGTTGTAGCTGATGGTGTGCCGTCACCCCTTCCCCACTTGGTTTTTGTGCGAAGCCGAGGGGGGGCTGCTTGTTGGTGCCGACACCCCATTATTGGGGCTGCTAGAAGAGGCCAAAAAGTGTCGGTATTGAAAATAGTGTATCTTTCGAATTTTAGCCCCATTTGAAACCGACACTTTTTCGGTAAAACGCTGGTGCGTGGGGATGTCGGCGAGGGACAATGCTATATTCAAGGGGGTTTCTTAGAGATAATCTAGGATGACGCCGCGTGATGGCCAGCCAGTCTTCACCCAATGTGGTACCGCACCTGGTTACTGTATTTGCCCGGTACTACGGTCACACGAGGGTGTTGACTTGGCCAGGATCAAGGAAGCATCATTTTATCCCGTGTTACCCACCGTTGACTGCACCAGTGTGGAGACACGTACTGATAAAGTCAGACCAACCACCCCTTGACCGGTTTGGAACCGATAGTCGTCGAAAAAAGGTGATGGCCAGTGATAATCTCATGCTTGGACCTGAGTGACAAGACTAAGCTTGGACTTTTGATCGAATGCCAATACGTCGGCGATGACGTCTCGGACTTTATCTTTATGTGTCAAGGGTAGGGCCTTGGGATTATAGAGTGCCGAGGTGTTGGTCGCCTCGGACTTTGTCTTCGAATGCCAAGGGTTGGGCCTTGGGCTTGTAGAGTGCCGAGGCGTTGGTCGCCTCGAGCTTTGTCTTCAAGTGCCAAGGGCTGGGCCTTGGGTTTGTAGAGTGCCGAGGCGTTGGTTGCCTCGGACTTTGTCTTCGAGTGCCAAGGGCTGGGCCTTGGGCTTGTAGAGTATCGAGGCATTGATCGCCTCGGACTTTGCCTTCGAGTGCCAAGGGCTGGGCCTTGGGCTTGTAGAGTGCCGAGGCGTTGGTCGCCTCAGAATTTGTCTTCGAGTGCCAAGGGCTGGGCCTTGGGCTTGTAGAGTGCCGAGGCATTGATCGCCTCGGACTTTGTCTTCGAGTGCCAAGGGCTGGGCCTTGGGCTTGTAGAGTGCCGAGGCATTGATCGCCTCGGACTTTGTCTTCGACTGCCAAGGGCTGGGCCTTGGGCTTGTAGAGTGCCGAGGCGTTGGTCGCCTCGGACTTTGTCTTCGAGTGCCAAGGGCTGGGCCTTGGGCTTGTAGAGTGCCTAGGTGTTGGTCGCCTCGGACTTTGTCTTCAAGTGCCAAAAGCTAGGCCTTGGGCTTGTAGAGTGCCGAGGCGTTGGTCGCCTCGGACTTTGTCTTCGAGTGCCAAGGGCTGGGCCTTGGGCTTGTAGAGTGCCGAGGTGTTGGTCGCCTCGGACTTTGTCTTCAAGTGCCAAGGGCTAGGCCTTGGGCTTGTAGAGTGCCGAGGCGTTGGTCGCCTTGGACTTTGTCTTCGAGTGCCAAGGGCTGTCTCTTTGAACTTGGTGCATGTCAAAGCAGCGACGTCTGCCTTGGACTTATTCTCATCGCCTCAGATGAGTATAGTTGATAGTTTAGCTTGACCTGGATTGTCAGAAGCGTTTTTGTAATACCCGGTGCTCTATAGTCTTTTTCGCACAGAGCGACTCGGTAATTTTTTTTTTTTATTACTATGTTGATTGATTGTTTTCATATTAAGGTTTGTTGATGATGTGTGCTTAACATGAAGTGGACCGGGCAGTGGGCCCCGGGTCCGGGTCGCTAGGCGACACTGGAGGCATGGCATGATTGTTTTGATGTTTTTAAATTAATTAATATATCGGGTTTTTAGACGAGTCTGTCGGACTCGTAAAGTTGCGCACCGGCCCGTCTCGGTGCGATGCGAGCCCGGGTGCGAGCCTTGCTTGATATTCGAGCAATACTTGTTTAGTAGAAAAAAAAAAAAAAAAAAAGAAGAGAATTTAAAACCAAAACCAATCCCAACGCAACCCAACCGAACCCAGCTCTCTCTCTCTCTCTCTCTCTCTCTCTTTATCTAAAACCCAAACCCTTTTGACCAACCCTTTCAACCAACCTCTTTCAACTTTTCAGCCAACCCAACCCAACCCAATTACAGAGCGGCTCTCTCTCTATCTCTAAACCCACCCAGATCCCATCTCTCTCCCTCTCTAACCCGATCTCTCCCTCCCTCCTCTATCTCTCAAAACCGACCCTCTCTCTCTCTCTCTCTCTCTCTCTCTCTCTCTATCCCGCAGCCCTGTAATCCGATCCCCTGCACGACCCCCTCTCGATCCCGATTCCCTCGATTCCGATCCCTTCCGATTTTCCCTCAATTCTGATCCCTTCCATCTCATCTTTATCTTCCCGTTAGCCCGAGCTGATCTCCTCCGAGATAACCGCAGCCCCTCTCCCCTATAAATCAAAGACCCCAAGCCCAGCCGATCCCCCTCATCCCTCTCCGATCTCCCTCGCCATCTCCCCTATCCCTCTTGTTTTCTCTCTCCTGCGGTGGGGCTCTACTCGCACGGCACCGGAGAGCAACCGGCCGGAGGAGTCGCTGCCGGAGCCAACAACTCCCCTTGCATCAGGTCAGCCTCCCCTCCATCCCTTGTTCTTCCTTTTTTCTTTCTTTTTTTTTTCTGCTCTGTTGAGAGCCCGTCGAATCCCTGTTTTTCCTTTTTTTTCTGTGCTGATCCGACCAACACCCCGGCCCTATTGCCTTCGGTTATGCACGGCCATGGCCACCGGCCAGATGGCAGTTGGCTGTGCAGCCAACGAGCCCAACCCATTGCAGAATGCCTTTCCCCACACCTTGGCAGGTGGCTGTGTAGTCGATGAAGTCGTCCCAACCACCTGTGGTCGATCACCTCCCAGTGTCCAGACTTGCTTGTTTGCCATAGCCGTAGCCACGGGTTTGTTGGTCAACGGCTGTGAAGGCGACGGAGCCGCATCAACCCAACCAATTTTTATTTTCTTTATTATTATTTTCTCGTTCTTGTCTCCAATGCCGTCAATGTTTACCGAAGCCCGTGGGAACCCTTGATCAGGGTTGTTTGATAATGCGATTCATCGGCCCTTTGTGGCTGATGGTTTACCGCCTGTTGGCACCTTATTCGATTTTGGCATATGAACCATCGTGCCATGCACGTCGGTGACCGCCAAGTGACTCATAGGCCAAAACTTGCCAATTCCCAGATTCGACCCATCGAGACTAGTTGTTTACTCCCGATCCGAGTTTAGACTCGGTAAGGCCCGCAAGTCCGTCCGTAAAATATTTTTCTAAACCCAAAACCCTAGCCCGAGGACGTCTCGGGCGAAAGACGAACCGAGCCCCGACTTGGCTTTCTCACCCTTTTAGAAATCCACCGACTTAGGTTTTAATGTATGCTCGTGTGTTTGAATTACTAGTTTGTATCGGGGCGATCCAGCCGTGGACGGAGCAGAGGCCAGAGACAGGAGTCCGTGCACGTCGACCAGGTGACACAGCACGCTTTCTTTAATAATTAATAATGTGAATATAGAAATTAAGGGTAGGTGTCCATAACGCTGCATGCGGGTCCCGCCGGACGTCGTCGCATGTGGTCGAGTGGACCCCGCCTTGCATGCGAAGTCGCGAGTCCGGCGACGCATGCATAAAAAGTTAATAATTTAATAACAAATATTATACTGTTTGCATGGATACCATAGCTAGATTTTCCCTTAATTTGAATAAATAAATAATTAAAGAATTTCCGGGACCCACCCTCCTGAGGGGAGCGTGATAACCCCGGTAAATGGATTTTGGGTGAGAGTGATTTATTTTATTTGATTATGATGCTGGGTTGTGAGTGGGTGCGAATCCCGGGATAATCCATTGAAAATGTTTAAACACTGTTTAGTACTTTCATTGCCATGTGTATGTTAATTATTGTTAATCTACCTGGTTAGAGGGTAGAGACCCCGTACGCGCAAGGGTCGTGAACCACCTTGCGCGTACAGCCGAAGTTAAGTAGGTTAGGGGTCACGGGCAAGGGTTGTGGTAAAGCCAATAGGAGGTGCCCTCGAGTAGGGATTGGCCTAGCAACCCTGTCCCGGGGAGTTGAAGTTCCCATAGTAAAGCAAGTTGGGCGGTAGAGCTCCACCGTGAAAGACGGGAAACCCCTTATGATCATCTGGGTGAATTGTGCATGGTGTTGGAGGATGCACGGCGAGAGAGTTGGCCCTCTACATCGAAATAAAAGGCCCGATAGTAATGCCCGACCGGGGGCAGGTTGAACAAAATATCCGGGGTTCATGTATGAGTGTGTAATTGTTTGATTATTAAATTTTGAACTGTATGACTGTTCACACGATGACCTAGTGACAGTAGGATTTGCATGTGAATGTAGAAATTGCATGGACACATAGGACGTGTTTGAGAACATAGCTTGACAATTAGGTTAATCAGTAATTTGTCTTAAAAATTTAGCGTTGTTAGTTATTAAAATTGTTAGCTTGTCACTAGCCATTTATTTGGCTAATCTCCCAAATGTATTTTTGGGGGCTACTCATTCCCACGAGTAGACTCTTCTGCAGGAGCTGAGGCATCGGAGCAGCAGTAGGAGTCCGAGAACGAGTTTAGGGTTGCAGCCTTTTCATTTTTAATTCTAGTATGTCGTTTTATCAGTAGTCTCTTTCTTGCGATGTAATCTAGTGGATTGGAATAAGACTTCTATTATTAGGTAACTAGTGTGATAAGTGGTAATGTGCCAGCTGAATTTTTTTGGGTAGGCCTCTCCTCAAGGCCCCAAGCCTAAGTTAGATCACCACAAAAATATAAGACGAATAATTGACCTAATTTGACAAGCCCAGTAGATAGGATCTCCAGACAGATGCACCGAGTGTTCGGGAGCGGGTGAGATACTCGGCTCGCCGACGGAGGCTTGAGCCGCGTGCTCCTTTAGAGTATATTCTGTCAGTATGTTGTGACATCGTTGAGTCGCATGTACTGAAAGGATATCTCCTTTTAAAGGTCGAGCCTGAACTTTTGTTTCTCCCCCTTCTTTCATTTGCTTGTGTGTGAGCGTAGAAAGAGCCCAGTGAGAATCCTAAAATTGGCATAGTTAAGTAACCATACCCAGAACCCTTTTCCTTTTCTCACCTCACACCCCAGGAATCGGTCTTCAGATTTCTGGGGCGTGACAGCTGGTATCAGAGCATAGGGATATGTTCCTATGGGTTAGTTTCTAGGATTATGAGCCAGTCTAGAGTCTAAATAGTTGGTTAGTAGATAGTTGACGTTAGGACTATCTTTTCATTTCAGATGGCGGGTACTAGGAGTGGAAATGGTGCGAGCAACGGAGCAGGATCGTCCTCTGCGTCTGATAGCACGGCGAGGATGATGGAAATACTCCAGGGGATGGCCACCATGGTCCAGCAGCAGCAGGTTGCTGTTGCGCAGCAGCAAATGGCTGCTCAGCAGCAGGCCGAGCTAGCACAGGCTGCTTTTGCCCAGGCCCAGGCTCGTCAGCAGGCTGAGGGCGAGCGGCAAGGGAAATTGCTGAAAGACTTCAAGGCGATGGGACCACCGAGCTTCAAGGGTGAGCCAGACCCCATTGAGGCCGATCGATGGTTCCAGCAGACTGAGAAGATACTGAACGCGTTGGGCATCACCGACGATAGGAGAGTGACCTTCGCCTCGTACCAGTTTGAGGCTGAGGCAGACTTCTGGTGGCAGACTGTCCAGCGCACCAGAGCAGCAGATCGAGGAGCGATTACGTGGCAGGAGTTCGAAGAACTCTTTCGGAAGAAGTTCTTTCCGGTTACCGTGCAGAACCGGATGGAGATGGAGTTTCTGGCGCTCTATCAGGGATCTCGTACTGTGACACAGTATGAGGCCAAGTTCTCGGAGCTTGCGAGGTATGCTCCACACCAGGTGGCGACCGACGGTAGGAGAGCCTTGCGCTTTGAGCATGGCTTGAATCCAGCAATCAGAGGTAGGGTTACCCCTTTCTTGGGGCAATCTTATGAGGAGTTGGTCAACCGGTCCCTGGCAGTGGAGCAGGAGTTGAAGGAGTCCCGCGCTATCATGGAGAAGCGGAGTGGCAGCAGTCGCAACGGTCCACCGACTCAGAAGAGGTTTAGGCCTATGGAGACTCGACCCCCGCCGCGCCCGCCTCAGAACTATCGTGGTCCTCCAGCTCTTGGACCGCCGCGGCGTGGATGTTTTCAGTGCGGTTCGTTTGAGCATCTGAAGTGGAACTGTCCACAGCTTCGTCGGCAGCCACTCCTACCAGCTCCACCCCAGAGGCCTGCTCTGCTGCCACCACCTGTCCAGCAGCAGAGGCCTCCACAGAGAGCTCAGCAGCAGCAGCGTCCTCCCCAGGCATCGCAGCAGAGGTCTTTCCCCCGTCAGGGCGGAGGAGGCAACCAGGCTCAGGGAAGGACGTACATGCTAGTTGGTCAAGACCCAGAGGCTTCTGGGGGAGCGATCGAAGGTAACCCTGAACTTAGAATTTCAATTCGTAGACGTATGGTGTAGTTGTCCTTGCTATTAGTTTTGACTCGTTAGAACTTGTAGCAACTGGTAGCTAGATTAGTTTCTTACATATTTCCGATAACGCTAGGTACCCTTCCTGTCTTTTCGACCCTTGCTTTCGTTCATTTCGATAGCGGGTCTACTCACTCCTATATCGTCCCTAGTTTTGTCAAGACTTTGGGACTGGAGTCGGTTCCATTGGGTCATACTCTGTCGGTGTTTTCACCGCTCGGGGTAAGTACCGAGGTGGACCGGATCTGCCGGGACTGCATCATTCATATAGGAGACAGAGAGCTCTCGGCAGACCTCATTGTCCTAAACTTAGGAGGAGTGGACGTACTACTTGGGATGGATTGAATGTCAGCCTATCACGTTACCCTTGATTGCTTTACTAAGAAGGTCACATTCTCACCTCCGGGGAGCGAGGCTTTTTACTTCTTGGGAGACAAGCAGAAGATCTTGTGCCCGGTACCGCTGCAACAGATCACCCTCAGCTTACTAGCGCAGCTACCGAGTAGAGATAAAGATGGGAACCCAGTAGTGCTACCACCGATGGTTCGTGAGTTTCCGGATGTCTTCCCAGACGAGCTTCCAGGCTTGCCTCCACCTCGAGAGGTTGAGTTTGCTATAGATCTGGCACCGGGAGCAGCACCGATCTCAGTTGCTCCGTATAGGATGGCTCCCGCGGAGCTAAAGGAGCTGAAGACTCAGTTGGAGGAGTTACTCGATAGAGGCTTCATTCGTCCCAGCACATCTCCTTGGGGAGCCCCAGTTCTTTTTGCTCAAAAGAAGGATGGGACGAAGAGGCTTTGTATCGACTATCGTAAGCTGAATAGCATAACGATCAAGAACAAGTACCCTTTACCCCGAATTGAGGACCTATTTGATCAGCTGAAGGGGGCTTGCTATTTCTCGAAGATTGACTTGAGGACCGGATATCACCAGTTGGCTGTGAGAGCAGAGGATATTCCGAAGACGGCGTTCCGGACGCGATATGGGCATTATGAGTTCTTGGTCATGCCCTTCGGTCTAACGAACGCCCCTGCAGCATTTATGGATCTGATGAACCGAGTCTTTAGCATGTTTCTGGATAGATTCGTTGTAGTATTTGTGGACGATGTTCTCATTTACTCCAAGACGGAGGGAGATCATCGAGAGCACCTGAGTGCTGTGTTGCAGACCCTCAGAGACCACCAACTGTATGCCAAGCTCAGTAAGTGTGAGTTTTGGATGCAGGAGGTGAAATTTCTCGGACACGTTGTCTCGCAGGAAGGCATCTCCGTAGATCCGTCGAAGATAGAGGCCGTGATGGACTGGGAGCAGCCGAAGAACGTATTTGAGATCAGGAGTTTCTTGGGGCTAGCAGGCTATTATAGACGTTTTGTGGAGGGATTTTCTCGTCTAGCAGCACCTCTCACCCGTCTGACAAAGAAGGGTGTCAGGTTTGAGTGGTCGGAAGATTGTGAGAAGTCATTCCGGGAGTTAAAGAGGCGTCTTACTTCGGCCCCAGTGCTTACGATTCCGGCCAGTGGCAAAGGTTATGTTGTCTTCACCGATGCCTCACTGATGGGGCTTGGAGCTGTACTGATGCAGGATGGTAGGGTGGTAGCCTATGCCTCTAGGCAATTGAAGACTCACGAGAGGAACTATCCCACCCATGACTTGGAGTTGGCTGCAGTGGTTTTCGCCCTGAAGATATGGAGGCACTACTTGTACGGTGAGGAGTTCGACATGTATTGCGACCATAAGAGTCTGCGATACATCGGGAGTCAGAAGGATCTGAATATGCGTCAGAGGAGATGGATCGAGGTCCTGAAGGATTTCAATTATTCGTTCTTTTACCATCCTGGTAAGGCGAATGTTGTTGCAGATGCCTTGAGCCGAAAGTCCCGTAGCCAGCTTGCTAGATTGGTGACTGATCGACAGGACTTTCTGGCCACGATAGAAGGCTTTGATTTGTGGGTTCAGTGGGAGTCCTCTCATACCGTGTTGTGCACCATGCGAGTGCAGCCTAGCCTACTTCAGAAGGTGATTGCAGCACAGAGGCTGGATTCTGAGTTGGAGGAGATTAGAGTGCGGTGCGACAGTGGGGAGTCTATCCCCGATTGGTCGATCGATGCTGATGGAGGTCTGAGGTTTCGGAGGAGGTTGTGCCTCCCTACTGATGAGGAGGTTCGAGAGGAGGTGTTGTCAGAGGCGTATCGATCCAAATTCTCGGTGCACCCTGGCGGCACCAAGATGTATCACGATTTGAGGAGGCAGTTCTGGTGGAAGGGCATGAAGCGTGACGTGGCCGCCTTTGTGTCTAGATGTTTGACTTGTCAGCAAGTCAAGGCTGAGCACCAGAGACCGGCTGGATTGCTACAGCCGCTTCCAATAGCTGAGTGGAAATGGGAGCACATCACGATGGATTTTGTTTCGGGGTTGCCTCTGACCCGGAACAAACATGACTCAGTTTGGGTGATCGTGGACCGACTGACGAAGTCGGCACACTTTCTTTCGATGCGGACGACGATGACATCCATCGACCGAGCAAAGCTTTATGTGAGGGAAATTGTTAAGCTGCACGGAGTTCCAGTTTCCATTGTCTCGGATCGAGATCCTCGGTTCGTTTCTAGATTTTGGGAGAGCTTGCAGACAGCTTTGGGGACGGAGCTCAGTTTTAGCACTGCGTTTCACCCGCAGACGGATGGTCAGTCAGAAAGGACGATTCAGATTTTGGAGGATATGTTGCGAGCTTGCTCAGTAGATTTTGGAGGCAGTTGGGAGGAGCACCTACCTCTTGTAGAGTTTGCCTACAACAATAGTCACCAAGCTAGTATCGGCATGGCCCCCTATGAAGCTTTGTACGGGAGGCCATGTCGGTCACCTCTTTATTGGGCGGAGGTAGGAGAGCGGAGTCTCTTGGGGCCAGAGCTTGTCCAGGAGACGACTGAGAAAATCCAACTGATTAGAGAGCGACTTAGAGCGGTGCAGAGTCGACAGAAGAGCTACGCAGATGTGCGTCGACGCCCGCTCGAGTTTACTGTCGGAGACCATGTCTTCCTAAAGGTGTCCCCTCGGCGAGGCATCACCAGATTTGGGAAGAAAGGAAAGTTGGCTCCGAGGTTCATAGGTCCCTTCGAGATCTTGGAGAGAGTTGGCGAGGTGGCATATCGTCTGGCACTGCCCTCGCAACTCTCTAGCGTCCACGGTGTCTTTCACGTGTCAATGCTTCGGAGGTATGAGCCAGACCCGTCGCACGTGTTAGATTGGCAGGACCTGACCCTCAGTTCAGACGCTTCCTATGAGGAGCGACCGATTAGGATCTTGGCTAGAGAAGATCGAGTGCTCCGTACAAAGACCATCCCCATGGTGAAGGTGCAGTGGCAGCACTGCACAGAGGAGGAGGCAACGTGGGAGCTCGAGTCAGCGATGCGGTCCCAGTACTCTTCTTTGTTTGATGATTAGTGTTAGTTAATTTTCGGGACGAAAATTTTAATAAGGTGGGTAGGATGTAATACCCGGTGCTCTATAGTCTTTTTCGCACAGAGCGACTCGGTAATTTTTTTTTTTTATTACTATGTTGATTGATTGTTTTCATATTAAGGTTTGTTGATGATGTGTGCTTAACATGAAGTGGACCGGGCAGTGGGCCCCGGGTCCGGGTCGCTAGGCGACACTGGAGGCATGGCATGATTGTTTTGATGTTTTTAAATTAATTAATATATCGGGTTTTTAGACGAGTCTGTCGGACTCGTAAAGTTGCGCACCGGCCCGTCTCAGTGCGATGCGAGCCCGGGTGCGAGCCTTGCTTGATATTCGAGCAATACTTGTTTAGTAGAAAAAAAAAAAAAAAAAAAAAAAGAAGAGAATTTAAAACCAAAACCAATCCCAACGCAACCCAACCGAACCCAGCTCTCTCTCTCTCTCTCTCTCTCTCTCTTTATCTAAAACCCAAACCCTTTTGACCAACCCTTTCAACCAACCTCTTTCAACTTTTCAGCCAACCCAACCCAACCCAATTACAGAGCGGCTCTCTCTCTATCTCTAAACCCACCCAGATCCCATCTCTCTCCCTCTCTAACCCGATCTCTCCCTCCCTCCTCTATCTCTCAAAACCGACCCTCTCTCTCTCTCTCTCTCTCTCTCTCTCTCTCTCTCTCTCTCTCTCTATCCCGCAGCCCTGTAATCCGATCCCCTGCACGACCCCCTCTCGATCCCGATTCCCTCGATTCCGATCCCTTCCGATTTTCACTCAATTCTGATCCCTTCCATCTCATCTTTATCTTCCCGTTAGCCCGAGCTGATCTCCTCTGAGATAACCGCAGCCCCTCTCCCCTATAAATCAAAGACCCCAAGCCCAGCCGATCCCCCTCATCCCTCTCCGATCTCCCTCGCCATCTCCCCTATCCCTCTTGTTTTCTCTCTCCTGCGGTGGGGCTCTACTCGCACGGCACCGGAGAGCAACCGGCCGGAGGAGTCGCTGCCGGAGCCAACAACTCCCCTTGCATCAGGTCAGCCTCCCCTCCATCCCTTGTTCTTCCTTTTTTCTTTCTTTTTTTTTTCTGCTCTGTTGAGAGCCCGTCGAATCCCTGTTTTTCCTTTTTTTTCTGTGCTGATCCGACCAACACCCCGGCCCTATTGCCTTCGGTTATGCACGGCCATGGCCACCGGCCAGATGGCAGTTGGCTGTGCAGCCAACGAGCCCAACCCATTGCAGAATGCCTTTCCCCACACCTTGGCAGGTGGCTGTGTAGTCGATGAAGTCGTCCCAACCACCTGTGGTCGATCACCTCCCAGTGTCCAGACTTGCTTGTTTGCCATAGCCGTAGCCACGGGTTTGTTGGTCAACGGCTGTGAAGGCGACGGAGCCGCATCAACCCAACCAATTTTTATTTTCTTTATTATTATTTTCTCGTTCTTGTCTCCAATGCCGTCAATGTTTACCGAAGCCCGTGGGAACCCTTGATCAGGGTTGTTTGATAATGCGATTCATCGGCCCTTTGTGGCTGATGGTTTACCGCCTGTTGGCACCTTATTCGATTTTGGCATATGAACCATCGTGCCATGCACGTCGGTGACCGCCAAGTGACTCATAGGCCAAAACTTGCCAATTCCCAGATTCGACCCATCGAGACTAGTTGTTTACTCCCGATCCGAGTTTAGACTCGGTAAGGCCCGCAAGTCCGTCCGTAAAATATTTTTCTAAACCCAAAACCCTAGCCCGAGGACGTCTCGGGCGAAAGACGAACCGAGCCCCGACTTGGCTTTCTCACCCTTTTAGAAATCCACCGACTTAGGTTTTAATGTATGCTCGTGTGTTTGAATTACTAGTTTGTACCGGGGCGATCCAGCCGTGGACGGAGCAGAGGCCAGAGACAGGAGTCCGTGCACGTCGACCAGGTGACACAGCACGCTTTCTTTAATAATTAATAATGTGAATATAGAAATTAAGGGTAGGTGTCCATAACGCTGCATGCGGGTCCCGCCGGACGTCGTCGCATGTGGTCGAGTGGACCCCGCCTTGCATGCGGAGTCGCGAGTCCGGCGACGCATGCATAAAAAGTTAATAATTTAATAACAAATATTATACTGTTTGCATGGACACCATAGCTAGATTTTCCCTTAATTTGAATAAATAAATAATTAAAGAATTTCCGGGACCCACCCTCCTGAGGGGAGCGTGATAACCCCGGTAAATGGATTTTGGGTGAGAGTGATTTATTTTATTTGATTATGATGCTGGGTTGTGAGTGGGTGCGAATCCCGGGATAATCCATTGAAAATGTTTAAACACTGTTTAGTACTTTCATTGCCATGTGTATGTTAATTATTGTTAATCTACCTGGTTAGAGGGTAGAGACCCCGTACGCGCAAGGGTCGTGAACCACCTTGCGCGTACAGCCGAAGTTAAGTAGGTTAGGGGTCACGGGCAAGGGTTGTGGTAAAGCCAATAGGAGGTGCCCTCGAGTAGGGATTGGCCTAGCAACCCTGTC
Source organism: Chamaelirium japonicum (assembly GCA_947650365.1). Lineage (NCBI taxonomy): Eukaryota > Viridiplantae > Streptophyta > Magnoliopsida > Liliales > Melanthiaceae > Chamaelirium > Chamaelirium japonicum. Next base: position 47,486,572 of record OX393557.1, on the reverse strand, counting down.
CCGGGGAGTTGAAGTCCCCATAGTAAAGCAAGTTGGGCGGTAGAGCTCCACCGTGAAAGACGGGAAACCCCTTATGATCATCTGGGTGAATTGTGCATGGTGTTGGAGGATGCACGGCGAGAGAGTTGGCCCTCTACATCGAAATAAAAGGCCCGATAGTAATGCCCGACCGGGGGCAGGTTGAACAAAATATCCGGGGTTCATGTATGAGTGTGTAATTGTTTGATTATTAAATTTTGAACTGTATGACTGTTCACACGATGACCTAGTGACAGTAGGATTTGCATGTGAATGTAGAAATTGCATGGACACATAGGACGTGTTTGAGAACATAGCTTGACAATTAGGTTAATCAGTAATTTGTCTTAAAAATTTAGCGTTGTTAGTTATTAAAATTGTTAGCTTGTCACTAGCCATTTATTTGGCTAATCTCCCAAATGTATTTTTGGGGGCTACTCATTCCCACGAGTAGACTCTTCTGCAGGAGCTGAGGCATCGGAGCAGCAGTAGGAGTCCGAGAACGAGTTTAGGGTTGCAGCCTTTTCCTTTTTAATTCTAGTATGTCGTTTTATCAGTAGTCTCTTTCTTGCGATGTAATCTAGTGGATTGGAATAAGACTTCTATTATTAGGTAACTAGTGTGATAAGTGGTAATGTGCCAGCTGAATTTCTTTGGGTAGGCCTCTCCTCAAGGCCCCAAGCCTAGGTTAGATCACCACAAAAATATAAGACGAATAATTGACCTAATTTGACAAGCCCAGTAGATAGGATCTCCAGACAGATGCACCGAGTGTTCGGGAGCGGGTGAGATACTCGGCTCGCCGACGGAGGCTTGAGCCGCGTGCTCCTTTAGAGTATATTCTGTCAGTATGTTGTGACATCGTTGAGTCGCATGTACTGAAAGGATATCTCCTTTTAAAGGTCGAGCCTGAACTTTTGTTTCTCCCCCTTCTTTCATTTGCTTGTGTGTGAGCGTAGAAAGAGCCCAGTGAGAATCCTAAAATTGGCATAGTTAAGTAACCATACCCAGAACCCTTTTCCTTTTCTCACCTCACACCCCAGGAATCGGTCTTCAGATTTCTGGGGCGTGACAGTTTTATCTGACTTTCACCTTGAAAGGGCGTAGCCGAATTGCCTTCGAGCTTCCGACTTGAATGGGCAGAATCGTAGGTCTTTCATTGACCTGGGTTGCCATGAGCCTTTTATCGGACTTTAGCCTCGAGAGGGCGTAGCCGAATTGCCTTCGAGCTTCCAACTTGAATGGGCGGAATCGAAAGTCTTTGGTTGACCTGGGTTGCCAGGAGCCTCTTTATCGGACTTTAGCCTTGAGAGGGCGTAGCCGAATTACCTTCGAGCTTCCGACTTGAATGGGCGGAATCGAAGGTCTTTGGTTGACCTAAGTTCCCAGGAGCCTTTTTATCGGACTTTAGCCTCGAGAGGGCGTAGCTGAATTGCCTTCGAGCTTCCGACTTGAATGGGCGGAATCGAAGGTCTTTGGTTGACCTGGGTTGCCAGGAGCCTTTTTATCGGACTTTAGCCTCGAGAGGGCGTAGCCGAATTGCCTTCGAGCTTCCGACTTGAATGGGCAGAATCGAAGGTCTTGGGTTGACCTGGGTTGCCAGGAGCCTTTTTATCGGACTTTAGCCTCGAGAGGGTGTAGCCGAATTACCTTCGAGCTTCCGACTTGAATGGGCGGAATCGAAGGTCTTTGGTTGACCTGGGTTGCCAGGAGCCTTTTTATCGGACTTTAGCCTCAAGAGGGCGTAGCCGAATTGCCTTCGAGCTTCCGACTTGAATGGGCGGAATCGAAGGTCTTTGGTTGACCTGGTTTGCCAGGAGCCTTTTTTTTTGCCTTAATATGGTGGAATCGAACTTCGAGAGATTTGATTTTGAGAAAAAAAAGGACACTTTATTGATATGACAAAGTTGCAGTTACACTTTTTCAGAGGTTGCCCCGCGGCATCCACGTATTACATTGACTTTCTTTTCTCCACTGCTGCAACCTCTCCTACTCTCGACCTGGTTCCTTATTAGCGAGGTAGCCATCGAGCCGCCCTTCTTGGATCAGGTCTTCGATGTGATGCTTTAGCTTCCGACATGTAGAGGTTGGGTGGTCATGGCTGCGATGAAACTCACAGTAGGCTGTCGTATCTCCCGCCTGGTCGGAATTTGGAGGGAGAGGCTGTGGCCACTTGCAGAAGGGCTCGTTCTGTAAGTAGGCGAAGATGTCTTCAATGGAGGTGTTCAGCTCAGTGAACACCCTTTGCTCCCTTGGAGTTCGCCTCTTTTCTGCTGGAGGGGCTTTCGGATCTTCATTGTACCTTTTGACCTGGGCCTTTTGGTCGGACGCAGCATGGGCAGACTTCTTGTAGCGTGCTTCATTAGGAGCTTCATCATCTTTCTTATGTCGGGAGTCGCGAGACTCGCGGGGCTCGCGTAATCTTCTGGCCCGCTGATTATCTTCCACCTCTATCTCCCGCTGTACGCGCTTGAACATCGCTTCCAGGTTACTGGGAGGATGCCGGATGAAGTCGGTGTAGACGTGGAGCTCTGGCCGGATAGCATTCTGGAATGCCAGCATGATGGCCTCCTCATTATGGGACCGACCGGTGAGCTCAGAGTGCTCATTATGAAACCTCATCGTGAAGCTCCTTAGAGACTCATCGGAGCCCATCTTCAGCCGGTAGAGTGTATCCAGCTTCTTTTCCGGCTTTAAGTTTAGCCGGTAATGGTCCATGAAGAGTTCAGCCAATTCTTTGAATGTAGTCACCGTACCGGTAGGCAGCGTGTGGTACCAGTCGAGGGCAGGTTCCTCGAGGCTTCCCGCAAACATACGGCAAAGAACATGGTTCTCATATTTGTAGGGCGTCAGGGCCTGCTTGTAGGCTAGGATATGGAGAGCAGGGTCTCCCTGGATGCAGTTGAACTTTGGCAGGCTCGGTGTTCGCCAACCCATAGGAAATGGTATTGCAAGAACCTTGGGATGCAGTGGCCCTACCGAGGTGATTAGCTGCCTACGGTCTTGATGGTGGCGTCCCACGTCGGCAGTATACCTTAGTCGGTTGAGCAGCTCGCGGGCATCTGTTGCTTTCATGTGCGAAGGGATATAACATCCAGTGGACCCTATTGACTGAGACGATCCTTCTCGGCGATAGCTTGGTGCGCCATCGACGTTGAGGCGATCCCACACCGTTTGCCTTGGTGCTTGTGTGGATACTTGACGCCTCTCGATACGTGGCACATGTGATTCTTCAAGATGATGAATCACGGCTGGGCGAGTCCTTGGTTGGTCTTCATCAGCAGTTGGAGAGTTGTGGGCCACAACCCCCGCTCTTTCAGCTACCTTCTTTAGGGAATCCCTCTCTTGCTCGAGGGCTGCGTTCTTCTTGAGGAGATTTAGCAGCTGGAAGTCAGCAGCCGAGATCTCGTATGTAGCATGAGGCTCGTTCCCTTGAATAGCAAGTTCTTTGCCGGATCGACGCCTCGGGGATGATGGGTCCCGCCGATCGCTGTGCCCTTCCGGAAGGCTGCATTGCGGCCTCAACCGTTCCCGAACATTTCTTCGGTTGGTTGCAACCGAGACTTCTTGTTCTTCTTCGATCAGCATATCGTTAGTTCGTTCAGCACCCGCCTTTGGTGGGTTGGTGCTGGCCTTCACCATCGTGCGTGTTGATGTCGGCGTGATGAAGGCGTTGAGGTTGATTTGGAGGAGGACTTGTGGCTCGCACCACAAGTTGAATAGGAGTCGGTAGAGGTGTGGGTAAGACCTCTATCGATATCCCACAGACGGCGCCAAAGATTGTGGGGGGAAATTTCCGAGCCGCCTTGATCGAGAATCCCGCCCCCACAGCCTTGATTGAATTGGATTGTTTGTAGAGTTAGAGAGATATGAGAATAGATAGAGAGAGTAAAGGGCGATGACACAAGGGTTGGTGACGGAGTTCGGTCTTACGACCTACGTCTCCGGGCGAGAGGTGCCACCTGATCTTCACTATAATATGAGTATGGAGGGTTGAGCGTTCTCTCGACAGGCCGAGAGAAGCTTCTTACAATGTGTTTGCACGGAGCAATTAGAAGAGAAACAAGAAGAGGAGAATGGAGCTCTGGCACTTGCTCTGGAATCCTCCTCCTCTGATGGAATGACCAACCCCTCTTCCTGGATGCCTTGGGGGTCCTTTTATAGCGTAGGCGCGTGCCCGATATGACAGTGATGATGTGGCGCTGATGACGTGGCACTGGTTCTGGGCCTCCTTGCTGGGCCCTTATTGGGCCGTTATTCGGGCCCAATAAGGGGTAGGGCTTGATCTGCGAGCCTCGTAGAGTGGGCCCATGTGAGCCCAGGCGGGCTTACCCATTTGGGCCGTTGCGCGGGCCCATGCTGCTCTGATCTGGTCCGGTACAATTTTTGCACCCACAGACCGCTCCACGGCTCCCCCGCTCCATCCAGACGATCCGTCGTCGATACCTCCAGACGATCCCTCAAGCTTCCCTCAAAGGGACCCTCGCCTCCTCCAGCTAAACAGAGCATTTGGGAATATCTCGACGAGTCGACTCGTCACCCAAAGCAACTTAACTCGGTATCATCATCTGACTCAAGCAGTCGAAAGGATGTTCACAGCAGAAGACATCAATCCGGAGCTCGGTCGTACCTTAGCAACAACCGAGCCCAGGTGAAACATCACTAAGAAGGAAGAACCTTCGAGCCCCATCTTCCTCCTCGACCTTCGAGACGCCTCCCCGACTTGCAGAACGATCGAAGGAACGACCATGCCTCAGAGGGGCCACTTCATCGACAGATTCTCCGAGCCCAATTTCCTCGAGGATGGAAGACAGTTGCTCTCCCCAAGTTCAATTGTCTGACAGGTGATCCGACGCTCCACGTCCTCGCCTTCAAACAAGCATTGACACCATACGACCACGACAACCAGGTTCTATGCCGTACCTTTGCCGGCAGCCTGGATGACATGTCGTTGGATTGGTATCATAATCTCCCTACAGGCTCTATCAGCCTGTTCGGAGACCTAGCAGATCTCTTCGTCCAGCATTATCGATTGAACATGAAACCAGAGAAGAAGCTTGACTCCCTTTACCGTCTGCGGATGGGTTCGGATGAAACCCTTCGAGAATTCACACGGAGGTTCCGGAACGAGTATGCAGTGCTCTCCGGACGCCATCTTGATGACGAGGCAATTATGTTGGCATTCCAAAATGCTCTGCGTTATGACCTTCATATCTACAACGACCTCATCCGCAACCCCCCTGATTCCCTTGGAGCACTCTTCGATCGAATACAGAGGGAAATTGAGGTCAAGGATGATCAAGTCGCTCGCAAGGGGCGAGACTTCAGGAAGTGTCCTTCCGATAAAGAGCCGGCACGACCACCAGCCCGAGCGAACAACGCTCAGGCTAAAGAGAGGGAGTCCTCCAAGAAGCCACGAAGGGCAGATGATAGACCTACAAAGCCTCAGAGAACAACCTTCACTAGCTGGAACTTGCCCATCGACATTATCCTTGAGCAGATCCAGCACGAGAGCTATCTTAGAAGACCGAACCCTCTTCAGCTTGGCACCAAGCAAACGCAAGACAAATCAGTCTATTGCAACTTCCATCGGTGCCACGACCATCCTACCATTCGGTGCTTCAGCTTGAAGTACAACTTGGAAGACCTTCAGGAGCAAGGCCATCTCTAGGATTTTAAGTCCGAGACAGGCAGGGCTGGAGGCTCACACCCTCCTTCTTCCTCTCCCCAAAGGGAGAAGGACGCATGATGGATCCGCTCGGTCACTTCTCAAGCAACTCTTATCTTAGTTCAAGTGAATATTTACAGCATCCACAACAACCTACATCATCAAACTCCAACTCGAAAGGAGGTTGAGCGGCAAGTACGATGTGTCCATCACGTTCGCACTCTCGCTCCGGTTGAAGACTCCTGGATAGAAAAGCCCATCAAAGGCCTCCCATGGCCGGCAATCATCTTTACCGATCACGATCTCCACGGAGTATGCACTCCTCACCGAGATCCTTTGGTCCTTCGACTCATGGTTGATGGGAGCTCGGTCAACCGGATCCTTATTGATACCGGTAGCTCCATCGACATCATGTTCTCTGATTGCTTCAAACGTCTCGGTCATAAGTACGAGAGTCTTGACGTAATCCCGACCATCATTACCGGCTTCAACGAAGAGCAGAGCATGACAATGGGCGAAGCAAAATTTACACTCGATCTCAGTAGCGATATGCGAGTGTCCGTCCGTTTTGCTGTAGTCGAGGGGACGTCAAACTACAATACCATTCTAGGTAGGCCTTTCCTTCATCTGATCAATGCTTTCTCCTCCTCTAATCACCAACTCCTCAAATTCCCAACTGAAGAGGGCATCAGATGCATCAGAGGGAGTCAACAAACGGGAAGATCATGCGAAGCAGCGGCCGCACGAAATCAATCAACTCCCAATGCTACGCTATCAAAGCGTTCTGCTAGCGAAGCCGATCCCTCGACCAGATAGCAATGAAGGGAGCCCCCAATGCCTGAGCCTGTACCGCTGGAATGGGAGGCTCCACCCTTAGTCGAAGAAATTGTTCAAGTTGAACTCGGCAACGGTAGTCCCCCTCGAGAGACTTTTATCGGCACTGGCCTGAACAATGAAGAAGCACAAGATATGGTTTCATTCCTTAAATCCAACACTGACGTTTTCGCTTGGAGTTTTGAAGACATGCCCGGGATCGATCCAGACGATGCATGTCATCGACTCACAATCAAAGAAGGAGCGCACCCAGTCAAACAAAAGCCTCAAACCATTAGACCGAAGCGATAAATTACGATTCAAGAAGAAATCGACAAGTTACTTGCTGCTGGCTTCATCCGTGAAGTTGAGTATCCAACTTGGATCTAAAACATAGTCGTTGTTCCGAAGAAGAATGGCAAGACCAGAGTCTGCATCGACTTCACCAACCTCAACAAAGCTTGTCCCAAAGATCCATTCCCCATGCCAAGGATAGATAGACTTGTAGACGCCACTGCTGTGCACGAGCTACTATCCTTCATGGATGGATACTCGGGCTACAATCAAATCCCCCTGCATCGGGATGATCAAGAGAAGACATGCTTCATGACGGATAGGGGTCTCCACTGCTACAACGTCATGCCCTTTGGCCTTAAAAATACGGGATCAACCTACCAAAGACTAGTCACAAAGATGTTCAAAGAACAGATCGGTCGCAACGTCGAAGTCTACGTTGATGATCTGCTTACCAAGAGCCAAACTCGAGTGGAACACCTCTCTGACCTCGCTGAAACATTTCAAATCCTGAGAAGATACCGCATGAAGCTGAATCCAGCCAAATGCACTTTTGGAGTACAATCAGGAAAGTTCCTGGGTCACCTAGTAACCAGAAGGGGCATCGAAGCAAATCCCGACCAAGTCCGAGCAATACTCGATATGCCATCACCCTCTAATCAGAAAGAAGTTCAGCGCCTCATGGGAAGGCTAGCAGCACTCAATCGATTCGTATCCAAATCTTCCGACAAATGCAAGCCCTTCTTCGACAAACTCCGCAAGGCTGACACATCAGGATGGGATACGACTTGTGAACAAGCTTTCCAAAGCATCAAGTTCTATCTCACCCAATCCCCCATCCTGATAGCACCGTTGCTAGAGGAACCCTTGTGGCTCTATCTCGAAGTCACTGGTCAAGCCATCAGTGCAGTCTTGGTCAGCAAAAGGGATGCCATCGAACGTCCTGTCTACTATACCAGCCACACCCTCCTGCAGGCCGAAACTCACTACTCGAAGATAGAGAAAATTGTCTTGGCTCTACTGACGACCTCCCGACGACTCCGCCCCTACTTCGTATCCCGTCTGGTTACCGTCTCTTCTGAGCATCCTCTCAAAGACATACTCAACAAGACTGGTCGAGCTGGTCGGATGACCAAATGGGTAATTGAAATGAGTTCGCTCGATATCCAATTCGAGCCTCGTATTTCTATCAAAGAGCAAGCTATAGCCGACTTTCTAGCAGACTTCCTTGTGGAAGATTCTATCGCCCTTGAAGATGATCCTGAGATGCACCTCAACGACAAGGATGAGGAATGCCTCAGTCCAGGCCCTGAGGCCCCTTGTCCGAGCTCAGAGGCTCCATCAGCGCCTGTATCATGATGGAAGCTCTATACCGATGGAGCTTCAAGTGCTATCGGTTCGGGAATTAGGATAGTTCTGATATCCCCCAAACTAGATCACCTAGAGAAAGCTATCCTCCTTGGGTTCAATGCCACCAATAATGAGGCGGAAAACGAAGCTCTCATCTCGGGATTAGAGACTGCTCGAGCACTGGGGGTAGATCGCCTCGATGTCTATAGTGATTTCTAGTTGGTCATCAGACAGATCAATGGGGATTATGTAGCACGAGGTAAAATGATGCTGTACTATCTCGACCTCGTACAACACCTCAAGAGGTAGTTCGCAGACATCAAGTTCATCCAAATACCAAGGGCAGATAATCGCGAAGCCGATGCCCTCGCCAATGCTGCTTCAGTATTAGGAGATCCAGTCAATCAACGTCAGATCAACATCGAATACCAGGAGTTACCCAAGGCGAACCCTGAGCAACATGGAGTTACTGCCTCGGCAAGCGGAAGAAGGGGCTGGAGGCAGCCGATCTTCACTTACGCCCTAAGCGAAGATCAATCAGATTGGAGATGGCCTATCCTCAACTTCTTCAAGCATAACAAAATGCCGGAGGACCCGATTCAAGCTAGACGATTTCAAAGGAAACTCCCTCTCTATCGCCTTGAAGGAGACGATCTCTACTTCCAGTCCCACAGCGGAATCCTTCTCAAATGAGTCAGCCTTGGGCAAGTGGAGATGATATTAGCAGACATCCATGCCGGAGCTTGTGGTAACCACTCTGGCGGCAGATCCCTCGAAGGGAAAGTCAAACTCCAAGGCTACTATTGGCCCACTATGGCCAAGGATGCACGGCAGTTCATCCAGAAGTGTGAACCCTGCCAACGGCATGCTCGATCAATCCATCTCCCTGCATCTGAGCTTCACCCTCTGATAAGTCCTTGGCCGTTCCATCAATGGGGGTTGGATTTCCTTGGCCCATTCCCACCATCTCCCAATAAGAAGAAGTACATACTGTTGGGAACTGACTACTTCACTAAATGGGTCGAAGCTGTGCCTCTCTTCCGTGAAACAGACGATGAAGTCATCAAATTCATCAGGAAGAATATCTTCTCAAGATTCGGCACGCCCCAAGTGCTTATTGCTGACAATGGAGCACAATTCGACTCGGGCAAATTCTGGGACTTTTGCCAAGAATATGGGATCAAACTCTTCTATTCAACCCCGAGATACCCTCAGTGCAACGGTCAAGCGGAAGCCTCCTACCGAGCCATCCTCGGCATACTTAAGAAGAAGTTAGAAGACAAAAAAGGGCTTTGGGAGAAAGTCCTTCCTGAGGTGCTGTGGGGGTATCGAACCACACCTCGACGATCAACCTGATTTTCACCCTTCCGCCTAACTTACGGGTCGAAAGCAGTTCTGCCAACCGAAGCCATATGCCCAACTATCAAGTCCTTCTCAATCGAACGAGAGATCAACGAGGAACTTCGCATCGGCGACCTCGACTGCGCAGACGAACTTCGTGATCAAGCAGCCGTACGCATCGCCAACTATCAACAAAAGATCAAGTCAGCTTTCGACCGCAAGGTTAGCAGAAGACAGTTCAGCGTCGGAGATCTTGTTCTAAGAGCGGTCTTCCCAAACACAAAAGAGCATGGCAGCGGCAAGTTCGCTCCAAACTGGGAAGGACCATACATTATCGAGTCAGCCGGAGGAAAAGGTTCATACCGACTAGTGACGCCGGAAGGACAGCGACTACCCAGAGCATGGAATGCATCATATCTCAAAAAATTTTATCAATAAATGTAATCTCCATCAAGCTATCAATGAAAAAGCTAACACTTTAGATTCAATGAGTTTATTAAATTCAACTTCAAATCCTGTTCAACCCCACAGTTAGTTCTGTTAATTCGCATTGCAACACGGCCAACTAACCTGCAACAGTGCAAGGCTACGTGTCCTGATACGTAGGTTCGACTAAAATGGCGTTTCGCCTAAGTCCAACTGATACAAGGGCACTACGCTGAGTACTCCGAATCATTGGCGTCGCACGTGCTCTCGTTGTTACGTAAGGACACATGCACTAATACCTCGCCACAGTTAGTTTGGTTCGCGTTGCGACACGACCAACTAACCTGCAACAGTACAAAGCTATGTGTCCCGATATGTAGGTTCGACTGAAACGGCGCTTCGCCTAAGTCCAACCGATACAAGGGCACTACGCTGAGTACTCCAAATCATTGGCGTCGCACGTGCTCCCGTTGTCACGTAAGGATACATGCACTAACGCCTCGCCACAGTTAGTTCGGTTCGCGTTGCGACACGGCCGACTAACCTGCAACAGTACAAAGCTATGTGTCCCGATACGTAGGTTCGACTAAAACGGTGCTTCGCCTAAGTTCAACCAATACAAGGGCACTACGCTGAGTACTCCGAATCATTGGCATCGCATGTGCTCACGTTGTCATGTAAGGACACATGCACTAATGCCTCGCCATAGTTAGTTCGGTTTGCGTTGCGACACGGCCGGTTAACCTGCAACAATACAAAGCTATGTTCCAAAGACAAAGGCCCAACTAAGAAGGCACATCGCCTAAGTCCGACCAACACGAAAGTGTCATATTGAGGACTCTGAACTCTCATCACCATCAACCAGTAAGTCCAAGACTAAACCTTGGCACTCAACAACAAAGTCCCGAGGCCACCACCTTGAAATTCAAAGACATTCGGAAACATCAAGACAAATGTTTCAGACATATGACATCCGACTGAAAGTCCCTTTTATTACACAAGCTACAGAAAGGAAGATACATCAAGTAAACAAGCTACAGAAAAGAAGATACATCAAGTGAACATGTAGAGAAGGAAATAGAACAACGGACGGCAACTCAACAAGAACTCGCCAGGCGGGGACTGCCGACAATCCTTGATGCTACCTCAGAGATTCAAGAAGTCGGAGCCTTCGGACGACCCATGGCCACCGCTTCCACAAAGGCCTCGTTCAAACCCGTGATTCCCACCTTGAGCTCATCAATAAGCTGCTGCCGGTCCTTGATGAGCCGCCGAAAATTGCCGGAACTAACATGCATCTCAGCTCGGGCAACTTCCAACTCTGAGCAACGGGTAGCAAGGGTCAGCAGAGCCTGGTCACACTCCTCAGTCACCCTGTTGCGCAGACCGGTCATCTCTATAAGTTCATCCCGAGCGGCTCGTAGCGCCATCCTCGCCTCCTCCAGCTCAGTCCTGAGGGTAACAACTGCTCCCTCGGACCTCTTCAATGCATCATTTCCATGATGGTGATAAGTTCGAGCAACAAGTCGCACCATCACATTCATCTGCAAGCAAACAAAACATTTCAGTTACTATTATGCTGAAAGAAGTCCGAACAAGGCAAGACCAAAAACATCTCACCGTGCGTCGGGTATAATCGAGGGTAACATCGGGAGGAGCGTCGGATGAGCAAGTTGCACAGCGAGCCATCTCGACAACTTCATCAGTATCCAAACCCTCAAACCTATCATCTCCAGCAATGACGGATTCCTAAGGCATCTTTCCCTTCCGAGACTTCTTCCCGCCTCTCCTCCGAGAAGAGGACGATGTCTCCTCCAATCCAGTCATCGTCACGCCCGCAGTAAATGGCATGTCACTCCAGTCGGTATGCCCTGCAGCCGGCTGAGAAGGATTATATCCAGCCTACCCTGCGGCACCCTGAAGTGGATCCCAGCCAGCCTCCTCCGTGGCAAACTCCACAGTCGGCTCCGCTACGAAATTCACCGCCGCAACAGCATCCAACTCTTCTCTCCTTCACTGATCGGCTGCCTCATGAAGGAACTTCTTCGCGGCAGCCGCCATGCCTATGAAAGGATCAGTACAACCGACCGAAGCCCCCGGGGCAGACACAGGTGTCCCAACTGGGCGCAGCATCCTACTCTTGCCTTTGGTCCTCGGCATCAATGGGCCAAAGTCATAGGTCGGTTCGAAAGGCTCTCCCTGCCCCTCCTCTTCTTCTTTCTCCTCCTCCTCTTCGAGATGATGGGCGAAGGCTGCTATATCAGCTGACATCTTTCCCTTACCTCGACATTGAGACACCAATCTCACCGGAGGCACCGATATTTTCGCTCGACCCTGCTCGCTCCCACAAGCAAGTTTCTCTTCCTCATCCTCCTCTTCCCCGTCCTCACTGTCGCCACAGCCCGAGACATCCTCCGCCGAAGGAGAGCTCCTCGACGACGAATGTGAGCCACTCGCTGCAAGAGCAGTCTTGCCTTCGACTTTTGTCGTCTTCTTCTTGGTTCGACCTCGTTGCTTCGGCTCGACTATTACCTTTCGGGGCTTTTCAACCATCCATATCGTCAGGGCCTTGGCCAACTTCCGCTGCCAACTCTCATCTCCATAATTAGAATAGACGGTGTCATTATCTTCATAGCGAGATGTGAGACGATGCAACAAGTTCCTCGACCCATAACTCACGAGACAATAACGAAATTGCCTCCATGACCTGCTACCGCAGGTAAGCTCAAGGAAGATGTTGTCAATGCCCGTCGCTTCCTTCGCAGTCCAAGCAAACTTTTCGCCTACCTGGTAGCACTCCACCCCCTTCGACGCTTCAACTCGCTGCGACTCCGGCACAGCAATGGGCAACTAAGATCCCAAGATTGAGATTGGCCCTTCATTATATGTCTTGTCGGAGTCAAGCATACTTCCGAAAGGTCGCAGAGCCGACACGCCTTGAAGATAGAAAAACCCCGAGTTTGGGCATCGCATCCATCTGTAGTGAAAGAAGAAGTACCCAAGCTCGATCCTCGCATAATCCCCCTCCTCCAAGCCAACGTAGCACTTTCGTAGTAGAGCTTGGCAGTCCGATTCCACACGGCAGAACGCGTATATGACGCGCCAAGCATTCCCTCCAACTTGCCCAGGGCAGATACCGGATGTATTCAGTAGCCGAGCGACAAACGACAGTAGCGGAAGCCTCATTCCGCAGTTCAACTGGCCTATCGAGACAATCGTCCCCAAAGCCTTCTCTTTGCTCACCTTAGTAAGCGAGACAACCTGAGAGCTGATACCAAACATTTTGTAGATCGCTGCAATGCTCGGCATGCGTGGGTGATTCTGGAAGAGGCTAGCCAACTCCATCCAAGCCTCGCGACGCCTTTCCAACTCGTAATAGCCTCTATCATAGTGATAGAGAGGCTCCTTCGTCATAGACATCGCTGGCCTCGGCACAGACTGCATTCGAGGAATCTGGGCCGGCTTGCATGGAGCGAAAGACATCTCAGCAGTACGCCTCTTCATCTTGTACTCCATCATCTCGACTACCGGCTCCCGCTGAAGAGGCATATCCTTCGGCACCTTCGACTCAGGATGAGAGGACTTCCTGTCCTGAGTCTTCTCCTCCGGTTGAGAGTTTGAACCCCCAGCCTCTGACAAACCCTTGAAGAGGCCTTTCAAGCCCTCCTTTAGGTGAGGGATGACACCCTTTTTTCCCATTGATGCAGCACCCTCAGTAGGCATGCGGTTGCAAGAAAGCACTCCAGAAGCAAGGAGAGATATTAGGAAGAGAATTCTTCGACGAAAACACTAAATGATGACCCTCGAGTCCTATTTATAGACTCGAGGAGTCACCTCACCTGAAACTTTGGACAAATCGGAAAAAGACCCCAGCCGCCTCGCCCAGTAGACGCAGCCTATCCAGTTCCCCCAGCTTTCCAGATTGCAGAATCCCCCCTGGAAAAGTCAATTTTGATAAACACCCCCTGAAATGTTTGCTACAACCCCCCACCTACTGCTACATCATCTGCATCACCAACGCCATTCCCACCTTCTCTCGGATTAAGATAAGAGTCAGAGAGAGTGAATGAGTTAGAGAGGGGGTGAGAATTAGGGAAAGAGAGCCCCCCCCCCCCCCCACATGTTGTACTACCCCCATCTTTTCACCTTCAAACACCAAACCAAACACCCCCCCTTCTTTTGTCCACTTGCACAAAAACTAACCCCCCCCCCCCCCCCCCTCTTTGTCCACTTGTACCAAAACTACCCCCCCTCCCTCTTTTTTGTCCACTTCCACCAAAGCCAAACAACCCCTCCCCCCCCCGCACCAAACAACCCCGCCCCCTACATGCTGAACTACTCCCCCCCCCTTTTTTTGTCATCTTGCACCAAACACACCCCCCCCCCCCGGCTGCAAAGGTGAGAGAGAAAAGCAGAGAGTGAAAGAGAGAGAATGGATGAGAGAAGAGAGAGAGAGAGAAAGAGAGAAAAAAGAGCGAATGAGAGAAGAGAGAAAAACAGAGTGAGTTCGAAAGAAAGAAACAGAGAGTGAGAGAAACGGAGAGTGAGTGAAAAAGTGGGTGAGAGAGAGAGCTGAGAGAGTGGGAGGTGAAAGAGTGGGTGAGAGAGAGAAAGAAACAGAGAGAGAGAGAGAGAGTGAGAGTGGGTGAGAGAAGAGAGAGTTAGAGGGTGGAAGAGAGAGATGAGAGAAAGAAAAAAGAGAGTCAGAGAGTGAGTGAGAGAAAGAGAGAGAAAGAAACAGAGAGAGAGAGTGAGAGTGGGTGAGAGAAGAGAGAGTTAGAGGGTGGAAGAGAGAGATGAGAGAGAGAAAAAAGAGAGTCAGAGAGTGAGTAAGAGACAGTGAGAGAGAAACAGAGAGAGAGAGGTGCCACCAGCCCCACCCCCCCACCCCGTCGCAGCCGCCCCCCCCCCCCCCCCCCCCGCCGCGCGCCCCGGCTGCGCCCCGCCCGCCCGCGCCCTAGCCCACCTCCACCACTGCCTGCGCCGTCCGCGCCGCCCCGTGCCGTCCGCACCACCCAGCCGCCACCGCAGACATCAGCCCCCCCCCCCCCCCCCCCACCACCACCCGGCCTCGAGCTCCCCCTTCCTCCCCATGCACTTCTCCCGACCCCCCCCGACCTGCAACATGCAGTTACAGAGCAGACAAAAAAAAAAAGAGAAGGGCTGAGGTGGCAATCACAGGTCAATCACATACGTTGATTCGGGACGAGTGCAATACACTTATTGCGATTTTTGAATCATGTGGCTACGATTCAATTACAATCTGATCAACGGCCACCATTTCTACCGACCCCACTAGGAGAAAACCCCACCTACCCCCTCGAGTGCTCTTGGGTCTACCCCGGGAGTCTCCCTGTACACTTCTACCGACACCCCAAAACCCAACCTGGGTTTTTGCAAAAAACCCCCCAGTACTAAAAATTTCTACCCAGAAACCCGTTTTATCACTTTTTGACAATAAACCTACCCAAGATTTTTTATAAAAAAACCCCTTCCACCCAGAATCTTTGACCAAACCCCCTTGCTCCTGATTTTTTTCATAGAATTGACCCAAATTTTTACACATAACCCCTTACCTAAGATTTTTTGCACAAAACCCCCCTGCCCCTAACTTTTTGCACAGAAGCCCCTACGTCTGACATTTTGCACAGAACCTGCCTGACCCATGATTTTTTGGCACGAACCACCCCTGCTCCTAACTTTTTTCACAAAACCCCCTGCTCCTAACTTTTTGCACAAAACCCCCTATCCCTAATATTTATTGACCAATGCCCCCTAGGTTTTTTAGCCCGAACTGACTTGCGCGCAGCTATTTGTGTGACCCCAGTCAACCAGGTTACCACCTACCCAACTGGGAGGGGGTAACACACCAGTAGTCGGTCCCACCCAACGGGTCGGCAGATGCACAACAGTCGGCCCCAGACAGGGGGTTGGCAGGCAGACGACGGTCGGCCCCGTGCAACGGGTCGGCAGACAGACGACGGGCGGCCTCGTGCAACGAGTCGGCAGATAGACGATGGTGGCCCCGCGCAATGGGTCGACAGACGCACAGCAGTCGGCCCCAGATAGGGGGTCGGTAAGCAGACGACGGTCGGCCCCGTGCAAGGGGTCGACAGGCAGACGACGGTCGGTCCCATGTAATGGGTCGGCAGACAGACGACGATCGGCCCCGCACAATGGGTCGGCAGACAGACGATGATGGCCCCGCGCAACGGGTTGGCAGACACACAGCAGTCGGCCCCGGACATGGGGTCGACAGACAGACGACGGTCGGCCCTGTGCAACGGGTCAGTAGACAAACGATGGTCGGCCCCATGCTACGGGTCGGTAGACAGACGATGGTGGCCCCGCGCAATGGATCGGCAGACGCACAGTAGCTGGCCCCGGACAGGGGATCGACAGACAGACGATGGTCGCCTCGGATAGGGGGTCGGCAGGCAGACAACAGTCGGCCCTGCGCAACGGGTCAGCAGACAGACGATGGTCGTCCTGCGCAATAAGTCGGCAGACGCACACCCGGCCGACCCATGGTAGGGAGTCGGCGGGCCCAACGGTCAGCCTCACGTAGCAGGTCGACAGACAGATGACGACCAACCCCAGACAGAGGATCGGTAGACGAGCGATCGACTTTGCACCAGGAAATCCCAACCAGCTAAGTTAATACCTATCTAGCTGGGAGGGGGTAACTGTGGGTGCAAAATTTGGCTAACGCCCAATGGTGGGACCCACAGCCCTGCTTGGGGCCCACGAGTCCAATGGTGGGACCCGCAGCCCTGCCTAGGGCCTATAGGTACAACAGTGGGACCCGCAGCCCTGTCTGGAATATTCCCCAGATAAACTAAGCCCTTATAAATAGCAGACCTTGTAAATGATTCCGGATCCCAAATTCCAGACCAGAAACCCACTTTCTGTTTTCCAGAGCTCCTTGAGCTTTCTGGTTTTCAGACTCCTTTTCCACCCTCTGATTACTTGTAAGAAGCACTCCTCGGCCTGTCGAGAGTAGCTCTACTGTTTACTCAGAGATAGTGGATTCAAAGGTTGCGTCTTACCGCACGAAGACATAGGCTTCGGCCGAACTTCGTTATCATATCCTGTGTCATTTCTTTCTCTACCTTTCTATTCTATAGTGCTTGTGTGATAGCCCAGCAAGTCACAACTGAGTGCTTCGAAGCGCGCCACATCCCAAAGGGTCAAACCTTCAATCGACTGTTGGATGAGGGTCACATACGACGGCCGAAATCCTCCCCCACACCTATCCATAAAACCCCCACCCACCCCAACCTTCCATACCTATCCCCATGCACTAATATCTATCGATACCAATCCTCACCTACCCATTTCCACGCCCACCATGCCATACCTCCCTATACCCACCTCATACACCCCATACCACCATATACCCACCTTATACTTAACCCCACTCTCCCATACCCACCAACTCATGCCATTTCCCACCCACCTATAACTACCTATATCAACCATCACCCACCCATACCTACCCATCCCCACCTGCCCATAATCATTCATACTTACCCCTACCAATCTATAACCACTCATACCTACCTTTCATACATATCCCCATACTTCTATACATACCCATATCTACTCATAACACTACATACCTACACCCAATCCCTATAAATACCCATACCAACCTTCACCTATTTAAACTCACCCATACCTACCGGAACCCACCCAAATCCTATACCCCATCCCCACTCATACTCACTCATACACATAGCAATCCATTCATATCTACCCCTACCCACCCATACCGACCCTTACCAACACAAATCCACTCATACCTACCCTTACCCACCCATACCTACCTAAACTCATTCATACCTACCCATACCTGCCCCATTCCTCACATACTAATCTATATCCACCCATACCCATCGAACCCTCTCATACTAACACATACCAACCCATACTCACCTGACCTATCTATACCCATCCACACATAACCAAACCGACTCATACCCAACCTAACATACCCATAACAACTCATAAAATCCCAACTCTCTCAAACTAACCCATACATACTCATATCAACCTATACCCTCCGTAACCCTTTTACCCATCCATACCTACCTACCAATAACCACTCATACCCACCCCCACCTAATTTTACCCACTTCCACCACCCATACCTATTTTAACATACATATACCCACCCCCACCACTCCAAACCCACCCATACCTACTCGTACCCACCCATACCTACCCTTACCCACCGATACCCACCCTTATCACCCATACATACCCATACCTATACTCACCAACCAAAATTCACCCATACTAACCTAAAAGTACCCATACCCACCTTAACCCTCTCATACCTACGCAAACTAATCCAAACCAACCTATACCTATTAATATCTACCCTTACCTACTAATCCCCATATGTACCCATCCTAACCTACCCATACCAACCCTAACCCATTGAAACTCACCTATACTCACCCATACCAACCCATATCCAATCATACCAACCCAAACCCATACATATATACTAATACTCTAATATACCCATCGCAACCTACCTATACCTACTCAAAACTACTCCTATCGACCAAAATCTAACCACACCTACACACGCATACCCACCCCAACCAACTAATACCTACCCTTATATACCTATGCCTACCCATATGCATACCCACCTATATATGCACTAACATCCAATTATGCACATATTATACCAACCTAAATTGTCCCAAACCCACTCATGCCTATCCATATATATACATATCTAACAATTCCTAACCCTACCTACCCATACCCATGCCCACCGACTTATACCCACTCAAACAGACCCCAACCATTACATACCAACCCTAATTCACTCATACACACCTAACCCACCCATACCCACCCATATCCACCCATAATAACCCCCATCTACCTTAACTTACTTATACCTAACCTAACCCATTCATACCCACCCATACCTACTCTAACCCATTCATAACAACCCTCACTCACCCGTACCCACCCATATCGACTCAAACTTACCCATACCCACCCAAATTCAATTATACCCACCCAATCCAATCCCAACCACCTATACCCACCCAAACCAACCCTAACTCACCCATACCAATTCTAATCAATCCCAACCAACTTATACCCAACCATACTAATTTGTAGTTATTCCAACCCATATCTACCCCCACCTACTCATACAAACATATACCCATCCCCACCCTACATACCCACCCATACCCACCTACACCTACTATTACTCACCCTAAACCATTCATACCTACCTAATCTACCCATACCCACCTATACCCATTACTACCCACCCCAAACCTTTCAAACCTACCCCAATCTACCCATACCCTCCCTCACATACCCATACCCACACCCATATACCCAAACCCACCAATACCTTCTTATACCTACCCATACCCACCAAAACTCACCCATACCCACCCCTACCAGCCCATACACTTTAAACGTACTATATACTTACGCATACTACCCCATCCACTATTATCCCCTATATCAACCTAAACACACCCATACCTACCCTCACTCATCCATACCCACTCAAACCAATCCATTACCATACCCACTAACCCAAACAACCCATACCTATTTTAACCTATTCATACTCACCCATACTCACTCATACCAACCCCCACCAACCCATAACTACCCTTACCTTTCTAAACCTACCTAACCCACTCATACCTACCCTAACCTACTTATAACCATCCCCACAAATCCATACCCAACCCACGCCACTAAAACCCACCCTAACCCACGCATACCAACCCCAACCAACTAAACCAACCTATACCAACCCCAATCCATTCACCCCCATCTATAACAACCATCACTCATACCCACCCATACTCACTCATACTTATATACCCAAACCTACTTATACCCACCTATACCTATCTTAACCCACTCATACCCACCCCAACCTACTCATACCCACGCTTACCCACTCTAAACCACCAATACTGACACATATTTACCCCACTATTTATAGCTACTTATATAACCCCTACCTACCTATACCTACCCCAGCCCATCCATATCCATCCATACTCACCCCAACCCACTCATACTTACCAATACCCAACGATACTCATCCATAACTACACCAATCTATTTATACCTACTATACCCACGCTATCCTACTTATTCCTACCAATATATACCCCCCATCGAATCATACTTTCCCCGACACCATACGCACACTTCTCTTACTTACCCGTACCAACACCCACCCTCCCATACCCACCTCGAATCTCCTATACCAACCACCACCCACCCATACCAAACCCCACCCAACTATACCCACGATAACCAATTCATATCCACTCCAACCTTCCCTAAAAAACATATACCCACCCCAAACTATACACATGCCTACCCAACTATACCAACCCTAACTTACTCATTCTAACCTCTACACATGCCCACCCCAACCTGCTCATATCAACCTATGCATATACCCACCCAACCATACCCACCCCAACCTGCTCATATCAACCTATACACATGCCCACCCAACCATACCTATCCTCATGTCCTAAGCATACTCTTACGTATCCATACAAACCCCCACCCACCACAACTCTCTATACCTATCCCCACCTACCAATAGCTACTAATACCAATCCTCACCTACCTATATCCACACCCACCATGCCATGCCTCCCTATATCCACCTCATACCCCCCATACCACAGTATACCCAACTTATACCTACCCCCACTCTCCCATACCACCAACTCATGCAATTTCCCACCCACCTATAACTACCTATATAACCAATCACCTACCTATACCTACCCATCCCCACCTACCAAATAATCATTTATACTTGCCCCTACTAATCTATAACCACTCATACCTACCTTTTATACCTATCCCTATACATCCATACATACCTATATGTACTCAAAACACCACATACCTATACCCAATCCTGATACATACCCATACCAACCTTCACCTATCTAAACTCGCCCATACCTACCTGAACCCACCCAAATCCGATACCCCATCCCCACTCATACCCACTCATACACATAGCAATCCACTCATATCTACCCCTACCTACCCATACCGACCCTAACTAATATAAATCCACTTATACCTACCTTTACCAACTATACCTACCTTAACTCATTCATACCTACCCATACCGGCCCCAACCCTCTCATACTAACTTATATCCACTTATACCCATCGAACCCTCTCATGCTAACACATACCATCCCATACCCACCCGACCTATCCATACCCATCTTCACCTAACCAAACCCACTCACACCCAGCCTAACATACCCATAACAACTCATACAATCCTAATTCTCTTATACTAACCCATACCTACCCATATCAACCTATACCCTCCGCAACCTTTTTACCCATCCATACCTACCCACCATAACCTACCAATAACCACTCATACCCACGCCCACTAACCATACCTATTTAAATCAATATATACCCACCCCCACTACTCCAAACCCACCTATACTACTAGTACCTATCCATACCTACCCTTATCCACCGATACCCATCCTTATGACCCATATATACTCATACCAATACATACCAACCAAAACTCACCTATACCAACCCAAAAGTACCTATACCCACCTTAACCCTCTCATACCTATCTAAACCCATCCATACCCACCTATACCCACTAATATCTACCCTTCCATATTAATCGCTACTTGTACCCACCCCAACTTACCTATACAAACCCTAACTAATTGAAACTCACCTATACCCACCCATACTAACCCATATCCAATCATACCAACCCAAACCCATAAATATATCCATATACTCTCTTATACCCACCGCAACCCACCCATACCTACTCAAAACCACTCCCATCGACCTAATTCTACACATACCCATACCTACCCACCCCAACCAACTAATACCTACCCTTATATACCTATATCTACCCATACGTACACCCAACTATATATACACTCATATCCACCTATGCACATACAGTACCAACCAAGACTGTCCCAAACCTACTTATGACCATCCCTATATATACATATTTAACCATTCCTAACCCTACCCACCCATACCCATGCCCATTGACCTATACCCACTCAAACCGACCCCAACCCTCCCATACCTACCCCAATTCATTCATACCTACCTAACCCAACCATACCCACCCATATCCACCCATAATAACCCTTACCTACCTTAACTCACATATACCCAACCTAACCCACTCATACCCACCCATACCTACTCTAACTCACTCATAACCACCCCCACTCACCCGTACCTACCCATTCCCACTCAAACTTACCCATACATACCCAAATTCAATTATACCCACCCATACCAACCCTAGCTTACCCATACCAAATCTAATCAATCCCAACCCACTTATACCTAACCATACTAATTTGTAGTTATTCCAACCCATATCTACCCTCACCCTCTCATACAAACCTATAACCATCCCCACCCTATATACCCACCTACACCTATTATTACTCACCCCAAATCATTCATATCTAACCCAATCTACCTATACCCACCTATACCTATTATTACCCACGCCAAACCATTCATACCTACCCCACTCTACCCATACCAACCCTCATATACCCAGACCCAGACCTATATACCCAAACACACCGCTACCTTCCTAAACCTACCTATACCCACCAAAACTCACCCATACCCACCCCAACCAACCCATACCCTTTAAACGTACCATATACTTACGCAGACTACCCTATCCACTAATACCCCTTATACCAACCTAAACCCATACATACCTACCCTCACTCATCCATACCCACACAAACCCATCCTTTACCATACCCACAAATCAAAACAACCCATACCTATTTTAACCCATTCATACTCACCTATACTCACTCATACCTACCCCCACCAACCCATAACTATCCTTACCCTCCCAAACCTACCAACCCACTCATAACTACCCTAGCCTACGTACCAAACCTAATCCACTCACACCCATATATAACGATCCCTACTCATACCCACCCATATTTACCCATACTCACTCATACTCATATACCTAAACCAACGTATACCTACCTATACCTATCTTAACCCATTAATACCCACGCCAACCTACTCATACCTACTCTAACCCACCAATACTAACACATACCCACCCCACTATTTATAGCTACTCAAACAACCCCCACCTACCAATACCAACCCTAACCCATCCATATCCACCCATATTCACCCCAATATACTCATACTTACCTATACCTAATGATACCCATCTATATCTACCCCAATCCATTCATACCCACACCCTATCCATACCCCCCACCGAATCATACTTTCCCCGATACCATATACATCCTCCTCTTACTTATTAGTACCAATACCCACCCTCCCATACCCACCTCGAATCTTCTATACCAACCCCTACCCACCCATACAAAACACCACCCAAATATACCCACCACAACTAATTCATATCCACTCCAACCTATACACATGCCTACTCAACCATACCCACCCCAACCTACTCATACCAACCAATAAAATATATACCCACCCAAACCTACTAATACCAATCTATACACATGCCTACTCAACCATACCCACCCCAACTTACTCATACCAACCTATACACATGCCCACGCAACCATACCCAGCCCAACCTGCTCATACTAACTTATATATATACCCACCCAACCATACCCACCCCCATGTCCTAAGCATACTCTTACCTATCCAGACAAACCCCCACCCACCCCAACCCTTCATACTTATCCCCACCCACCAATATCTACCCAAACCAATCCTCACCTACCCATATCCACCCCCACCATGCCATACCTCCCTATACCCACCTCATACCCCCCCATACCACCGTACACCCACCTTGTACCTACCCCCACTCTCCCATACCCACCAACTCATGTCATTTCCCATCTACCTATAACTACCTATATCAACCATCACCCACCCATCCTACCCATCCCCACCTACCCATAATCATTCATACTTACCCCTACCAACCTATAACCACTCATACCTACCTTTCATACCTATCCCTATCCTTCCATACATACCCATATCTACTCATAACACCACATACCAATACCCAATCCCTATACATATCCATACCAACCTTCACCTATCTAAACTCACCCATACCTACCTGAACCCACCTAAATTCTATACCCTATCCCCACTCAAACCCACTCATATACATAGCAATCCACTCATATCTACCCATACCCACTCATACTGACCCTTACCAATACAAATCCACTCATACCTACCATTACCCACCCATACCTATCTCAACTCATTCATACCTTTGCATACCTGCCCCAATTCTCTCATACTAACCTATATCTACCCATACCTATCGAATATTCTCATATTAAAACATACCAACCCATACCCAACCTCACCTAACCAAACACACTCATACCCAGCCTAACATACCCATAATAACTCATACAATCCCAACTCTCTCATACTAATCCATACCCACTCATATCAACCTATACCCTCCGTGACCCTTTTACCCATCCATACCTACCCACCCTAACCTACCAATAACCAATCTTACCCACCCCCACCCAATCTTACCCACCCCCACCACCTATACCTATTTAAATCCATATGTACCCACCCTCACCACTCCAAACCCACCCATACCTACTCGTACCCACCCATACCTACCATTACCCACCCTTATCACCCATACATACCCATACCTATACTCACCAACCAAAACTAACCTATACCAACCCAAAAGTACCCATACCCACCTTAACCTACTTATACCTATCCATACCCACATATACCCACTAATATCTACCCTTACCTACTAATCGCCACTTATACCCACCCCAATCTACCATACCAACCCTAACCCATTGAAACTCACCTATACCCACCCATACCAACCCATATCTAATCATACCAACCCAAACCCATACATATATACTCATACATTCTTATACCCACCCATACCTACTCAAAACTACTCCCATCGACCCTAATCTCCCCACACCCACACTTATCCACCCATACCCACCCCGAACAACTAATACCTACCCTTACATATCCATAAGCATACCCACCTATAAATACACTCATATCCACCAATGCACATACTATACCAACCCAGACTATCCTAAACCCACTTATACCTATCCCCATATACATATATTTAACCATTCAAATCCCTACCCACCCATAATAACCCCTACATACCTTAACTCACTTATACCCAATATAACCCACTCATACCCACCTATACCTATTCTAACCCAATCATAACCACCCCCACTCACCCGTACCCACCTTTACCCACTTAAACTTACCCATACCCACCCAAATTCAATTATACCCACCCATATCTATCCCAACCACCTATACCCACCCATAACAACCCTAACTCGCCCATACCAAATCTAATCAATCCCAACCTACTTATACCAAACCATACTAATTTGTAGTTATTCCAACCCATATCTACCTCTACCTACTCATACAGACCCATAACCATCCCTACCCTACATACCCATGCATACCCACCTACACATATTATTACTCACCCCAACCTATTTATACCTACGCCAATCTACCCATACCTACCCCAATCTACCAATACCCACCTATACATATTATTACCCACCCCAAACCATTCATACCTACGACAATCTACCCATACCCATACCCACATAACCAAACCCACCCCTACCTTCCTATACCTACCCATACCGACCTAAACTTACCCATACCCACCCCAACTAACCCATACCCTTTAAACGTACCATATACTTACGTATACTACCCCATCTACCAATATCCCCTATACCCACGTAAACCCACCCATACCTATCCTTACTCATCAATACCCACTCAAACCCACCCATTACCATACGCACTAACCCAAATAACCCATACCTATTTTAACCCATTCATACGCACTCATACTCAATCATACCTACCCCCACCAACCCATAACTACCCTTATCCTCCCAAACCTACCCAACCCATATATACCTGCCCTAACATGCCTATAACTATCCCCACTAACCTATACCCACCCCAACCCACTCAAACCCACATATACCAACCCCAACAAACTAAACCCATATATACCAACCCCAATCCACTTATACCCATCTATAACAACCCCCACTTATACGCACCCATATCTACCCATACTCACTCATACTCATATACCCAAACCTACTTATAACTACCGATACCTATCTGAACCCACTCATACCCACCCCAACCTACTCATACCCACTCTAACTGACCAATACCAACATATACCCACCCCACTATTTATAGCTAATCAAACAACCCCTACCTACCTATACCGACCCCAACCTATCCATATTCACCCATATTCACCCCCACCCACTCATACTTACCTATACCAAACAATACCCATCCATATCTACCCCAATCTATTCATACCCACCATACCTACCTTATCCATAACCCCTACCGAATCAAACTTAACCAGATACCATACACACCCTCCTCTTACTTACCCATACCAATACCCACCCCTTCCATACCCACCTCGAATCTTCTATACCAACCCCTACCCACCCATACCAAACCCCACCCAACTATACCTACCACAATCAATTCATATCCACTCCAACCTTCCCTAGAAAATATATTCCCATGCCAACCTACTCATACCAACTTGTACACATGCTTACTCAACCATATCTACCCCAACCTACTCATACCAAACTAAACATATGCCCACCCAACCATACCCACCCCAACCTACTCATACGAACCTATATACATGCCCACCCAACCATACCCACCCCTATATCCTAAGTATACTCTTACCTATACATACAAACCCCCACTCACGCCAACCCTCCATACCTATTCCACCCACCAATACCTACCCATACCAATCCTCACCTACCCATATCCACGCCCACCATGCCATACCTCCCTATACCCACCTCATACACCCCATACCACCATACACCCACCTTATACCTACCCCCATTCTCCCATACCCACTAACTCATGCCTTTTCCTACCCACCAATAACTACCTATATCAACCATTACCCACCCATACCTACCTATCCCTACCTGCCCATAATCATTCATACTTACCCCTACCAGTATATAACCACTCATATCTACCTTTCATACCTATCCCCATACTTCCATACATACCCATATCTACTTATAACACCACATACCTATACCCAATCCTTATATATACCCATACCAACCTTCACCTATCTATACTCACCTATACCTACGTGAACCCACCCAAATCCTATACCCCATACCCACTCATTCCTACTCATACACATAGCAATCCACT
Organism: Chamaelirium japonicum; assembly: GCA_947650365.1. Lineage (NCBI taxonomy): Eukaryota > Viridiplantae > Streptophyta > Magnoliopsida > Liliales > Melanthiaceae > Chamaelirium > Chamaelirium japonicum. The sequence goes on along the minus strand of OX393557.1, from coordinate 47,459,304 downwards.
CATATCTACCCCTACCCACCCATATCGACCCTTAGCAACACAAATCTACTCATACCTATCCTTACTCACCCATACCTACCTCAACTCATTCATACCTACCCATATATGCCCCAACCCTCTCATACTAACCTATATCTACCCATACCCATTGAACCCTTTCATACTAACCCATACCCACTCATATCAACCTATACCCTTCGCAACCTTTTTACCCATCCATACCTACCCACCCTTGTGGGTGCAAATTTTGGCAGAAGATTACCGACTACCGCGGGACCCACCGGCCCTGCCTGGTGGGCCCACGAGGACTACCGCAGGACCCACCGGCCCTGCCTGGTGGGCCCACGAGGACTACCGCGGGACCCACCGGCCCTACCTGGTGGGCCCACGAGGACTACCGCGGGACCCACCGGCCCTGCCTGGTGGGCCCACGAGGACTACCGCGGGACCCACCGGCCCTGCCTGGTGGGCCCATGAGGATCACCGTGGGTCCCACCGGCCCTGCCTGGTGGAACCAAGAGCCTGTGGAATCCCCCAGAAGACGGTAGCGAGGCCCGCCAGCTTTACCTAGAGGATCCCCAGATGCTGCAGCAGAAACCGCCTTTTACCACCAGAGAATTCTATAAATAGCAGAGCCTTCGAATGTAAAAGGATCGAATCTAAAATCGAAAATTTCTAATTTCCACTCTGAAATCTGGTGTTCAGAATCCAGAGCTCTGGAATTGCTATCTTCTCACCCTTCACCTCTCCTTGATCATCTTTTTGACTTTGAAGAGATCAAAAAGGCTTCAGTAGCACTCGGCCTGTCGAGGTTACTTCGAGAAAAGTGTTAGTGAATTCGGGTTGCACCCTATAGCACGGAGACGTAGGCTTCGGCTGAACTCCGAGATCACTTCTCGTGTCAAACACTCTCTCTGATTGCGTCTCTCTGCTTATATATCAAAGGATTCAACTCCAATCAATAGATTGACCAACGATCTTCGACGTCAACTCCAATTTCAATTGACTGGTGAGGCGAGGTCTTTGGGTCGGCACGAAGATTTTCCCCCACAGTTTGGCGCCGTCTGTGGGATCCGAGCAAAAAGTCCAGCTCTCCGCTACTACTTGATCGGTTGAGCATACAACCAATCTTGATAGCCAAACTTCCTCGCCTCCTCGGTTGATCAAACAACTGATCGGACGTTGGCACTCTCGTTGCACCCTTCGCTCTCTGAATGGCGAGGACTAAACACCAGGGTCAACCAGAAGGAAGTAACACTCAACAACAAGCTCGTCCTGAGACTCGTTCAATGAGTCAAAGGCTCAACTTCGGACAGCCCCTTGCTGTTCCCGAGATGGGGGTTCGTTCAGGGAGTGGAAGATCTGTCGATCGACCTATCGCCCATCCTGCACGACAATCGGTTGGGCAAACTACCCCCACTCCTGCTGAAGACCCTCCATCGACCTACCAAATCTCTACGGTCGACTTCCAACTGCTCCAATTGGCGAAGCAAAACGTCACCCTCACCGCTAAGAGGGATGCTCTGAAGAAAGCAGCTTCCGAGGCTGGGATCGCTCTACCTATTCCCTCTACAAGTGAGAGGGTCGATCTTCCTCGACATTCAATTCACTCTGAGCAACGGAGGTCAATGGGCACTGCTGCCCTCGAGAGGATCCGACGCGACCCAACTCCCTCTGCTGCCCCCTGGAAGCAGAGTGTTTGGGATCGCCTTGACGACGAGTCTTCCCAATCGTCTTCTGGCCGCAACTGCGACAAGAGGGCCACCTTCAAAGCTCAATATACCAAGGAAGCACCAAATGAAAGGCGCTCCTTCAAAGAGTAGAGTCTCCCCTTCCATTCCACTCCAACGTGGGCTTGGATCAGACCTCCGACATCGACTTCAACCGGAAAATACTTCAATGCCTGAGCAAGACCTTGCGATCTTGCCTCTTGACCCCCCTCTAGGTCGAGGACATGGTCGTCGGGATGGCTATTCCTCTGCTGGGCCTCTACATCGGAGCCTCTTCGAGTCAACATTTCCAAGGGGATGGAGAACTCCTATCCTCCCCAAATTCAACTGTATACGAGGAGACCCTACTCTCCACATCCTCGCATTCAAGCAAGCTCTAACACCACACGAGGAAGAAAACAACGTGCTCTGCCGCACCTTCACAGGAAGTCTCGATGAGCCGTCACTCGACTGGTATCACAATCTTCGAGCTGGATCCATCACCCAGTTCGATATTTTGGCTAAACTCTTCGTACAGCATTATCAGCTCAATCTGAAGCCTGAGAAGAAGCTCGACTCTCTCTATCGACTAAGGATGGGTGCTAACGAGACTCTCCGAAGTTTCACTAGGAGGTTTCGCAACGAGCATGCTGCCCTCTCTGGAAGACATCTGGATGATGAAGCCATCATGTTGGCTTTCCAGAATGCTCTCCGCTTCGATCTACACATCTACAACGACTTCATCCGTAATCCCCCTCCTTCTCTGGGTGCTATGTTCGATCGAATTCAGAGAGAGATCGAGGTCGAAGATGACCAAGTCGCTCGGAAAGGGCGAGAAACAAAGCGAAGACCTGCGGAGAGAGAAGCTCCCAAGTATGCTGCCAAGGCTCACAACGCTGAGGCAGCAGCCCCTCCAGCCAACAAACGATCAAAGAATGACGGGCGTCGATCTCCAACGAAGACCACTTTCACCGAGTGGAATATGCCGGTCGAACAGATACTCGACCGCATTCAACACGACGAATATCTTCGAAGGCCCAATCCTCTTCAGCCAAACTCCAAATTCACGGCTGATAAAACTGTTTATTGCGATTTCCATCGGAGCCATGGCCATTCCACCGATCGGTGTTATCGGCTAAAGTTTCATCTCGAAGACTTGCTGAGAGAAGGCCATCTCCATGAATTCACCAGAGAAGGACAAGATCAATGTTGATCCTCTGCAAAGGGGAAAGAGGCTTGCTGGATTCATCAGATCTCTTCCAACCCATCGCCTCTCACCGTGAATGCCAATATCTTTGGCATTCTTGGATCATTACACAACCAATCAGTGACCGGGAAGGAAGTCGATCGGCAGATTCGACGCATCTTCCATGTTCGATCTACCGCAAACAAAGAAGATACCTGGATCGAGAAGCCCATCGAAGGTCTTGCTTGGCCGTCCATCGTCTTCAACGACACCGACCTTCAAGGAGTTCATACTCCACATCGAGACCCCCTGGTTTTGAAACTCATCATCGACGGAAGCACCGTCAATCGGATCCTCATCGACACCGGAAGTTCCATCGACATTATGTTCTCAGACTGCTTCAAACGTCTGGGACATAAGTATCAAAGCCTCGACGTCGTCCCGACCGTGATCACTGGCTTCAACGACGAACAAAGCATCACGGTGGGTGAATCAAGATTCACTCTCGACCTCAGCCGAGAGACTCGAGTCTCGGTCAGGTTTGCAATTGTCGAAGGAGTATCCAGCTACAACGCCATCCTCGGGCGACCATTCCTTCACTAGATCAATGCCATCTCTTCTTCTTATCATCAAATACTCAAGTTTGCAACTGGAGAAGGCATCGTCTGCATTCGAAGCGATCAACAAACTGGAAGGTCTTGTGAGGCTGCTGCGGCTAAGACAGATCGAAAGATCAACATTGCTCCTCCAAAGCGGCCGCGAGACGAAGCTGGTCCTTCCAAATAGCAATCAAAGGAGATTCTGTTGACCGAACCTCCACCAATCGAATAGGAAGCATCACCTTCAATTGAAGAAATCATCCCAATCAACATCGGCAGCGGAGATCTCCCTCGACAAACTTTTATTGCCGGTCTTCGCGACGCAGAAGCGCAAGACATGGTGTCCTTCCTCCAATCCAATATCGACGTCTTCGCTTGGTGTTTCGAAGACATGCCTGGTATTAATCCAGATGACGCTTGTCATCGACTTGCGATCAAAGAAGAAGTGAAACCTATCAAGCAGAAGCCACACACCATTCGACCAGAGCTACAAGTTGCTATTCAAGAAGAAATCACCAAGCTACTCGCAGCAGGCTTCATCCGTGAAGTAGAGTATCCTACTTGGATCTCTAATATTGTTGCTGTTCCGAAGAAGAATGGGAAGGTCAGAGTCTGCATCGACTTTACCAATCTCAACAAGGCTTGCCCCAAAGATCCATTCCCCATGCCAAGGATAGATAGACTCGTCGATGCCACTGCTGGCCACGAGCTATTGTCTTTCATGGATGGGTATTCTGGGTATAATCAAATTCCTCTTCACGCTGATGATCAAGAGAATACATGTTTTGTGACTAGTCGAGGTCTCTACTGCTACAATGTCATGCCATTCGGCCTCAAGAATGCTGGTTCCACCTATCAAAGGTTAGTCACAAAGATGTTCGAAGATCAGATCGGTCGCAACGTCGAAGTCTACGTCGATGATCTCCTCACCAAGAGCTCCGTGCGAAGCAAACATCTTTCTGATCTAGCGGAAACCTTTCAAGTTCTTCGAAGATATCGTATGAAGCTCAATCCAGCCAAGTGCGCTTTCGGAGTCCAATCTGGCAAATTCCTGGGTCATCTTGTGACCAGAAGGGGTATTGAAGCCAATCCCGATCAAATTTGAGCCATCATCGATATGCCTTCACCTACTAATCAAAAAGAAGTTCAACGCCTCACTGGAAGGTTAGCAGCACTCAATCGATTCATCTCAAAATCTTCCGACAAGTGCAAACCCCTCTTCGACAAATTACGAAAGACGGATACCTCCGGCTGGAGTCCAATCTGTGAAGAAGCATTTCAAAGCATCAAGAAATATCTGGTGCAAGCTCCTATCCTGACTGCTCCACTTCCAAAAGAAGACTTGTGGCTTTATCTCGCCGTGACTGATCGAGCAAGCAGCGCGGTCCTAGTCAGTAGAAGAGAAGGCGTCGAGCATCCAGTATACTACATCAGCCATACTCTTCTTCCGGCTGAAACTCGCTACTTAAAAACTGAGAAAGTCATCTTGGCCTTACTCACCGCATCATGACGTCTTCAACCTTACTTCGTCTCCCACCAGATCACTGTCATTTCAGAACACCCGCTCAAAGATATCGTTGACAAAACTGGTAGAGCTGGTCGAATGACCAAGTGGGTGATCGAAATGAGTGCTCTGGGGATCCAGTTCGAATCTCGCACTTCTATCAAAGGTCAAGCTGTCGCTGATTTTCTAGCTGATTTTCCAGTTGAAGACCCCATCACTTGGGAAGAAGATGTCGACATGCGCTTAGAAGATGAGGACAATACTCCGATCAACCTTACAACAAAAATTGATCCAAGTCTCGAAGCTATCGCTGCAACTCCTCCATGGAAGCTTTATACTGATGGAGCTTCAAGTTCGATCGGTTCGGGAACTGGGATAGTCTTAATATCCCCCGAACTTGATCATCTACAGAAGGCCACTCTCCTAGGGTTCAACGCCACCAACAACGAAGCCGAATACGAAGCACTCATTTCCGGACTCGAAATGGCGGAATCCCTGGGGGTAGATCGAATCATCGTCTACAGCGACTCCCAGTTGATCATAAGGCAAATCAATGGAGAGTACACAGCTCGTGAAGAAAGAATGCAACTCTATTTGGCCTTAGTACGACGTCTTCAATAACGTTTTACTATTACTGATTTCGTTCAAATCCCAAGAGTAGAGAACCGAGAAGCAGATGCCTTAGCCAATGCTGCCTCAGTTCTTGAAGACTCACTAGGAGGAAGGCAAATACAGATCGATTATCAAGAAGTGCCCAAGACCATCCCCAATCAACAGATCCTTGCTACTACAAAGAGATCTGGGGGTGGAGATCAGCTCACATTGAACCTCACTACTACAAGTGAGCCTGAAGACTGGAGACGATCAATCTTTGATTTCTTCAAACATGGCAAAATGCCAGAAGATCCAAACCAAGCCCGAAGACTTCAAAGGAAGCTCCCCTGCTACACTGTTCAAGGAGAAGATCTATATTTCAAATCTCATAACGGGATATTGCTCAAGTGCCTTTGCCCAGAGCAAGCAAAAGCAATCTTGATTGATATCCACTCTGGAGCTTGTGGGAATCATTCGGGAGGAAGATCTCTTGAAGCTAAGACTAAACTACAAGGTTACTATTAGCCTATAATGGCAAAAGATGCTCGACAAGTTGTTCAAAGATGTGAGCCATGCCAACGGCACGCTCGAGCTATCCACCTCCCTGCAGATGAGCTTCATCAATTATCAAGTCCATGGCCTTTCCACCAGTGGGGGTTGGACTTCTTAGGTCCTTTCCCCCCAACTCCAAGCAAGAAGAAATATCTGTTGCTAGCCACGGATTACTTCACCAAATGGGTTGAAGCTGTGCCCCTCTTCCGAGAGACTGATGACGAAGTGATCAAATTCATTCGGCACAACATCTTCTCAAGGTTCGGTACACCTCAAGTTCTTGTTGCTGACAATGGAGCTCAATTCGACTCCAACAAGTTCCGAGAGTTCTGTCTGAACAACGGTATCAAGCTATTCTATTCAACTCCAAGATATCCTCAATGCAATGGTCAAGCTGAAGCCTCAAATAGAGCTATACTTGGTATACTCAAGAAGAAACTCAACGACAAGAAGGGATTATGGGAACATGTCCTACCTGAAGTTCTTTGGGGGTATCGCACAACTCCGAGAAGATCAACTGGGTTCTCGCCTTTTTGCCTAACATATGGATCAGAAGCAGTACTCCCAACAGAAAACATATCAAGCACTCTGAGGACCAGGGCAGTTGAAGAAGGAATCAACGAAGAGCTTCAGATCAATGATCTAGACTTCTTTGAAGAACTACGAGACCAAGCTTCCCTTCGTGTGGCCAAATATCAGCAGAAGATCAAACGAGCCTACGACGAGAAAGTCCGCAAAAGACAGTTCCTAATCGGCAGTCTGGTCCTTAGAGCAGTCTTCTACAACACAAAGGAGTGCAGCAATGGGAAGCTTGCTCCCAACTGGGAAGGTCCGTATATCGTTGAATCAGTAGGAGGCAAAGGTTCTTACATACTGATCTCACCAGAAGGAGATAGATTGCCTCGAGCTTGGAACTCTAGACATCTCAAGTTGTTCTATCCATGATGTAAATTCTGTGATGAATAAAGATCTCTTTCAAATGATCAAATATGCAAGTGTTCAGCTTTTCAATTCAAGTTCTGAAGCAGTTTCAAATTATCTACATTCAAGTTACCAAGTCTTTTAACAAGTTTGGGTGTTGAGTTGCGACTCAACCCCTTACTAAATATTAAACTGACCTTCAAATTTCAAATATTCAATTTCAATCAATTTCAATATTGTCTAACAGGTTTGGGTGCTTGAGTTGCGACTCAACCCCTCACATTCAAATGTTACACGAATTCAAGTTCAATTTTCAAGTTGCAATAAGTTTTGGTAATTGAGTTGCGACTCGACCCATTACATTCGAAAAATTGTATCTATTCCAATGCTATCCAGTACATGATATTAAAGCTATCCAGTACATGATATTAAAGACATTCATCTCAAGAGATTCAATTTTCAAACACCAAAAAGATCTTTTGATTATCAAAACTTGCCAAGTACAACGTTGAGCTACAACATGTCAAAAGTTTACAAGTATAAACAACAGAGAAAAAAGTAGAGATACATCAGGGCTTTGCTACGCTTGGAGCGCGCGACTTCTCTCCTTCATATTCGCCGCGAGCCTTGCTCGCAACCGAAGCTTTAGAAGATCGGACACTGCTGACATGTACCCTGAGTGCCTCTGCCGCTTTCTCGGCCGTTTCCTTATAGCTCTTGCATTCAGACAGCGCATGCTCCAATGCCTTCCTGGAAGTCTCCTCTCTGGCAGTAAAAGCAGCGTGTTGAGCAGCAAGTCGTTCTTTCAGCTCCTTGATCTCGTTGTCGCGACCACAGGACACGTCCTCAGCCTTGACGAGCCAATTCGTCAAGGATTCAAGTTCGTGACTCTGCGCCTCGCAACGGTCCTGCAACCCCTTGATCTCCAGCTTCCCTTTGCGAAGATCCTCGATCTTGGCCTTGAGAGAGGTTTTCTTCGAAGTCAGGAGCTCCCTCAGCCTATCTTTCTCCTCGCTCACAGCCTTCAGTTCGGCTGTTAAACGGAATACCTCAGATGCAGCCTCCCGTTCTCCTGCCTTCCTAGAGAGAGAGATTGTGATTCTCAAAACTGCTGAGCTCTGCAGATGGATAGAAAGTTAGAATTATTTCAACGATACAACTCAAATATTCGATCAAGAAGATACACATACCACTACATCTAGCCTATCGAAGGCTTCTTCAAAAGTAGCTTCCGGAAGATTGCAAAGTTTCCGGATCATGCTAGTAGGGTGGTTGATGTCAACATTACCCAAGCTCTTCATCTTCGGAGTCGAGCCAGCAGGCGTACCTGCAATCGACACAAGAATTCAAAGGGTTAGAATATTTTCGAGCTTCAACGGCAAGGCAATCAAAGCAAGTTAGTACAGATACCTGAAGCCTCGACCTGAGGAGCCTTTCCCTTCTCACGGTCGGAGCTCTTACCCTTGGGGGTCGATTTCTCCTTGATGGGGGTTGGCTCTGGCAAGGGTTGGGGGGTAGCCTCACCCACCCGGTTTCCTCTCTCTAAGTGAGCAGGAGAGGGAACATCCCGAGGAGGTGAGGCTCCCCCTTCGTCTTCTCGCCCGCTCGAATTATCGAGCCCTGCCACCATGGCAGCTACCTCCTCAGCCAGAGATCGTGAGGGGGGTGGGGGTTGTTCAACCTCCACACCCCCACTTGTAGTTGCCCCTTCGAGACGGGGAACCTCGGGAGGTATCTGATCGAGGGGTGTAGGGTTGCTTCCAACCCCACCACTCCCCGATATCTTGATCTTGAAGCGAAGCGGGTTCTTTTTCAGCTCCCCGAAGTCATAGGTAGGAATCACCTTAGGGCCATCGCCCATTGCGTCCATTACCCCCTCCATCTTACGAGCCTTTGCCTCGTCTATGAGGATCGGCTGCGAATCCTCATCAGCACCACCAGTGGGGGTGGGAGGAATTTCCTCCTCGCCACCCCCATGTCCTTGACCACCATCAGTGGGGGTGGGAGGAATCTCTTCCTCACCACCCCCATCTTCATCATCATCATCTTCTCCATCTTCTTCCCCGTCGCTGCCTGTGCCCTCATCCTCCTCATCTCCGCCTTCCTCCTCCCTCTCTACCTCCTCTTCTTCATCTTCCCCCTTCTTTTTCTCCTCATCCTCCTCCTGTTTGATGGGGATTTTTCTCTTCTTCTTCGCCGGGCCCCTCTGAATCACCAATTTCTCCTCTGTGGGAAGTGCGCCCCTGGCTCCATAAGCCTTCTTCTTGAATCGAAGCCTTCTAACAATTTTTCCAGACTGAGGGTCCTCCTCGTAATCTGAGTAGATGACCTTATTATCTTCGTAGCGAAGCTTCGATCGATGGAGGAGGTTGGCATTGCCGTGTCGAACCGGGCAATTCGAGAATTGCATCCAAGATCGAGTCCCGCATGTCAACTCCAAGAAGAGGTTGTCAAGGGCCCCTACTCGCTCTTAAGGCCAGGAGAGAGCTCCTCCTGTGCAGTACATGTCGATCTCTTCATGCACCTTGTATCGGGGAACCTCCGGAACAGACATTGGAGTCCAGGCATCAGACACTGACAGCGGCCAGTCAGTATAAAGTTTGTCAGAGCCAATGGTGTCAGCAATCGGGCGAAGGGTAGTGACACCTGTCAAGTAGTAGAACGGGCTATCCTTCCTCCAAGCCCATCGGTAATGGTAAAAGAAATACCCCAGCTCGATTCGGGCTTCTTCACCTTCAGGGAGGCTGGAGTAGCATTCCCTAAGCTCCTTCTGGAAGTCCGACTCTACGCGACAGAAAGCGTAGATGATCCTCCAGGAGTTCCCGGTAACCTGCCCGGGACAGAGACCGGAGGTGTTCAGCAACCTCGCGGCGAAAGACGGCAGCGGAAGGCACAGTCCACAGTTGAGCTGGCCGATCGTGACGATGGTTCCCATCACTTGCTCCTTGCTCGCCCACGAGACAAAGATTGTCCGCCTATCAATGCCAAAAGCAGTTAGAACTCCAGGGAGCGCTGGTCGAGCCTTTCCCTCTGTGAAACATGCCAGCAACTCCTGCAGCTTCTCCCTCTTTACATCTGTAAGTTTACTGCCAATGTTGTACCCAAACTCAGGCTCCGCCTCCAAAGGTAGCTGCGGGCAGAGGACAAACTTTGCCTTGGGGATCTGCTCTGGCCTTGACGGTGCAGAAGCGAATCCCACTCCTTGGTGCCTCTTGCCCAGTTGGCCAAGCTCGATCAATTCGGCCCTGCCTTTGCCTCGGCCCTTCGGAACAGAAGAGACCTCGACAACTTCCTTGCCCTTCCTCTTGGAAGGAACTACACTCTTCTTCGAACTGCCCGAAGACGCCATTTGACCGATCGAAAGGAGATGAAGAACAAGAGAGGGGAAGCAAAGAGTCTGGACTTTGAAAAATTCTGAAAGCATGAGGCAAAAACGACAGCGAGAAAGACTTATATACCCGGGGTACAACGGTACGCAAATCGAGAAGACACGTGTCTTCATCATATCAAATCGCGTGCTTTTGTAGGTACACGTGGCATCCATCCATAGCAAGCGCAAAATCAGGCGAACCGTCGGACCAGACGAAGCGTCAGACCCACCGGTCCACGTAAACCAACAATCCAAGCAAGCCACCGGTCTGAGTAAACCGGACCGCCGGTTCAAAGCCGCATTCAGGCGAACCGAAGATTCAGAACAGAAAAAATCAAACTCCATCGATATTCAAGACTGCCAAAGATCAAAGGAGAAGAACAAGCTATACAACTTCCTCAAAAGTACAGGTTCAAGACTTTAACCTTGACCGGCTGATTTTAGCCGTTCGGTCAAACTTGACCGATCGGTCGATTTTCTACTAGTCTGGCGAAAAACTAAGGTTTTTTGCCGATCACCCAAACCTTGACCGGCTGATTTTAGCCGTTCGGTCAAACCTGACCGATCGGTCAAAATCAACCAATCGGTCGATTTTCTACTAGATCTGGCGAAAAACTAAGGTTTTTTGTCGATCACCCAAACCTTGACCGACTGATTTTAGCCGTTCGGTCAAACCTGATCGATCGGTCAAAATCAACCAATCGGTCGATTTTCTACTGGATCTGGCGAAAAACTGAGGTTTTTTACCGATCACCCAAACCTTGACCGGTTGATTTTAGCCGTTCGGTCAAACTTGACCGATCGGTCAAAATCAACCGATCGGTCGATTTTCTACTGGATCTGGCAAAAAACTGAGGTTTTTGACCGATCACCCAAACCTTGACCGGTTGATTTTAGCCATTCGGTCAAACTTGACCGATCGGTCAAAATCAACCGATCGGTCGATTTTCTACTGGATCTGGCGAAAAACTGAGGTTTTTGACCGATCACCCAAACCTTGACCGGTTGATTTTAGCCGTTCGGTCAAACTTGACCGATCGGTCAAAATCAACCGATCGGTTGATTTTCTACTGGATCTGGCGAAAAACTGAGGTTTTTTTACCGATCACCCAAACCTTGACCGGTTGATTTTAGCCGTTCGGTCAAACTTGACCGATCGGTCGATTTTCTACTGGATCTGGCAAAAAACTGAGGTTTTTTACCGATCACCCAAACCTTGACCGGTTGATTTTAGCCGTTCGGTCAAACTCAACCGATCGATCGATTTTCTACTATATCTGGCGAAAAACTGAGGTTTTTTACCGATCACCCAAACCTTGACCGGTTGATTTTAGCCGTTCGGTCAAACTTGACCGATCGGTCAAAATCAACCGATCGGTCGATTTTCTACTAGATCTGGCGAAAAATTGAGGTTTTTTACCGATCACCCAAACCTTGACCGGTTGATTTTAGCCGTTCGGTCAAACTTGACCGATCGGTCAAAATCAACCGATCGGTCGATTTTCTACTGAATCTAGCGAAAAACTGAGGTTTTTTACCGATCACCCAAACCTTGACCGGTTGATTTTAGCCGTTCGGTCAAACTTGACCGATCGGTCAAAATCAACCGATCGGTCGATTTTCTACTGGATCGGTCAAAAAACCATGTTTTTTGACCGATCACCCAATCCTTGACCGATTGAAATTGACCGTTCGGTCAAACTTGACCGATCGGTCAAAATTGACCGAACGGTCAAAATTGACTGATCGGTCAAAATTGACCGATCGGTCAAAATCAACCGATCGGTCAATTTTCCACTGGATCGGTCAAAACACCATGTTTTTTGACCGATCACACAATCCTTGACCGATTGAAATTGACCGTTCGGTCAAACTTAACCTATCGGTCAAATTTGACCGATCGGTCAAAATTGACCGATCAGCCTTTTTTATGCTAAACACTCGGCAAGCTTCTTTGTGCCTTCTTCGACAGGGGGTTGCTATTTTTTGCACCAAATCCAAGCCAGCCAGAATGAACTCTAGCTAACTTGGAGGGGGTAACTGTGGGTGCAAATTTTGGCAGAAGATTACCGACTACCGCGGGACCCACCGGCCCTGCCTGGTGGGCCCACGAGGACTACCGCAGGACCCACCGGCCCTGCCTGGTGGGCCCACGAGGACTACCGCAGGACCCACCGGCCCTGCGTGGTGGGCCCACGAGGACTACCGCGGGACCCACCGGCCCTGCCTGGTGGGCCCACGAGGACTACCGCGGGACCCACCGGCCCTACCTGGTGGGCCCATGAGGATCACTGCGGGTCCCACCGACCCTGCCTGGTGGAACCAAGAGCCTGTGGAATCCCCCAGAAGACGGTAGCGAGGCCCGCCAGCTTTACCTAGAGGATCCCCAGATGCTGCAGCAGAAACCGCCTTTTACCACCAGAGAATTCTATAAATAGCAGAGCCTTCGAATGTAAAAGGATCGAATCTAAAATCGGAAATTTCTAATTTCCACTCTGAAATCTGGTGTTCAGAATCCAGAGCTCTGGAATTTCTATCTTCTCACCCTTCACCTCTCCTTGATCATCTTCTTGACTTTGAAGAGATCAAAAAGGCTTCAGTAGCACTCGGCCTGTCGAGGTTACTTCGAGAAAAGTGTTAGTGAATTCGGGTTGCACCCTATAGCACGGAGATGTAGGCTTCGGCTGAACTCCGAGATCACTTCTCGTGTCAAACACTCTCTCTGATTGCGTCTCTCTGCTTATATATCAAAGGATTCAACTCCAATCAATAGATTGACCAACGATCTTCGACGTCAACTCCAATTTCAATTGACTGGTGAGGCGAGGTCTTCAGGTCGGCACGAAGATTTTCCCCCACAACCCTAACCTACCAATAACCACTCATACCTACCCCCACCCAATCTTATCCACCCCTATGACCTATACCTATTTAAATCGACATAAACCCACACCCACCATTCCAAACCCACCCATACCTACTCGTACACACCCATACCTATCCTTACCCATCCTTATCACCCATACATACCCATACCTATACTCACCCACCAAAACTCACCCATACGAACCTAAAAGTACCCATACCCACCTTAACCTACTCATACCTATCCAAACCAATCCATACCCACCTATACCTACTAATATCTACCCTTACCTACTAATCGCCACTTGTACTTACCCTAACCTACCCATACCAACCATAACCCATTGAAACTCACCTATACCCACCATACCAACCCATAACTAATTATACTAACCCAAATCTATACATATATACTCATACTCTCTTATACCCACCGCAACCCACCCATACCTACCCAAAACAACTCTCACCGACCCAAATCTACCCATACCCACACCTACCCACTCATACCCACCACAACCAACTAATACCTACCCTTATATACCATTACCTACCCATACGCATACCCACCTATATATACACTCACATCCACCTATGCACATACTATACCAATCCAGACTGTCCTAAACCCACTCATGCCCGTCCCCTTATACACATAACTAACCATTCCTATCCCTACCCACCCATACCCATGCCCACCGACCTATACCCACTCAAACCGACCCGAACCCTCCCATACCTACCCCAATTCACTCATACCCACTTAACCCACTCATACCCACACATAATAACCCCTACTTATTTTAACTTACCTATACCCAACCTAACCTACTCATACCCACATATACCTACTCTAACCAACTCATAACCAACCCTACTCACCCATACCCACCCTTACCCACTCAAACTTACCCATACCCACCTAAATTCAATTATACCAACCCATACCAATCCCAACCATATATACCTACCCATACCAACCCTAATTCACCCATACCAAATCTAATCAATTCCAACCCACTTATATCTAATCATACTAATTTGTAGTTATTCCAACCCATATCTACCCCCACCTACTCATACAAACCTATACCCATCCCCACCCTACATACCCATGCATACCCACCAATACCCATTATTACTCACCCCAAACCATTCATACCTACCCCAATCTACCAATACCCACCTATACCCATTATAACCCACCCCAAATCATTCATATCTATACCAATCTACCCATACCCACCCTCACATACCCATACCCATACCCACATACCCTAACCCACCCCTACATTCCTATACCGACCCATACCCACCAAAACTCACCCATACCTACCCCAACTAACCCATACCCTTTAAATGTACCATATACTTACGCATACTACCCCATCCACTAATACCCCCTACACCAACCTAAACCAACCCATACCTACCATCACTCATCTATACCCACTCAAACCCACACATTATTATACCCAATAACCCAAACAACTCATACCTACAATCACTCATCTATACCCACTCAAACCCACACATTACTATACCCAATAACCCAAACAACTCATACCTATTTTAACCCATTTATACTCACGCATACTCACTCATACCTACCCCCACCAACCCATAACTAACCTTACTCTCCCAAACCTACCCAACCCACTTATACCTACCCTAACCTACCTATAACCATCCCCATTAACCTAAACCCACCCCAACCCACTTAACCCACCAATACCAATCCCAGCCAACTAAACCTACCTATACCAACCCTAATCCACTCATACCCATCTATAACAACCCCCACTCATACCTACTCATATCTACTCATACTCACTTATACTTATATACCCAAACCTACTTATACCTACCGATACCTATCTTAACTCACTCATACCCACCCCAACCTACTCATACCAACTCATACCCACCAATATCGACATATACCCACCCTAATATTTATAACTACTCAAACAACCCCCACCTACCTGTACCCACGCCAACCCATCCATATCCACCTATATTCGTTCCAACTTACTCATACTTACATATACCCAATGATACCCATCCATACCTACACCAATCTATTCATACCCACTATACCCACCCTATCCATACACCCCACCGAATAATACTTTTCCTGACACCATACGCCCCCTCCTCTTACTTACCCGTATCAATACCCACCCTCCTATACCCACCTCAAATCTCCTATACCACGCCCCACCCACCCAGACCAAACCCCACCCAAATATACCCACCACAACCAATTTATATCCACTTTACCCAACCATACCTACCACTTAACCTACTAATAACCACTTATACCCACCCCCACCCAATCTTATCCACCCCCACCACCCATACCTATTTAAACCCACACCCACTCACACCATTCCAAACCCACCCATACCTACTTGTACCCACCCATACCTACCCTTACCCACCGATACCCACCCTTATCACCTATATATACCCATACCTATACTCACTAACCAAAACTTACCCATACCAATATAAAAGTACCTATACCCACTTTAACCCACACATACCAACCCAAACCCATCCATACCCACCTATTACTACTAATATCTACCCTTACCTACTAATCACCACTTGTACCCACCCCAACCTACCCATACCAACCATAACCCATTGAAGCTCACTTATACCTACCTATACAATCCTATATCCAATTATACCAACCCAAACCCATATATATATATACTCATACTCTCTTATACCCACCGCAACCAATCCATACCTACTCAAAACCACTCCCATCGACCCAAATCTATCCACACCCACACCTACCCACCCATACCACCCCAACCAACTAATACCTACTCTTACATACCTATACCTACCCATACGCACACCCATCTATATATACACTTATATCCACATATGCATATACTATACCAACCCATACTATCCCAAACCAACTCATGCCCATCCCCATATACACATATCTAACTATTCCTATCCCTACCCACCCATACCCATGTCCACCGACCTATACCTACTTAAACCGACCCCAACTCTCCTATACCTATCCAATTCACTTATACCCACCAAACCCACCCATACCCATCCATATCCAACCATAATAACCCCCACCTACCCTAACACACCAATACCCAACCTAACCCACTCATACCCTCCCATATATCCTCTAACCCACTCATAACTACCCCCACTGACCGTATCTACCCTTACCCACTCAAACTTACCCATACCCACCCAAATTCAATTATACCCACATATACCTATCCCAACCACCTATACCCACCCATACCAAATCTAATCAATCCCAACCCACTTATACCCAACCAAACTAATTTGTAGTTATTCCAACCCATATTTACTCCCACCCACTCATACAAATCTATACCCATCCCCACCCTACATATCCACCCATACCCCACCAACACCCATTATTACTCACCCCAAACCATTCATACCTACCCTAATTTACCCATCCCACCTATACCTATTATTACACATCCCAAACCATTCATACCTACCCCAATCTACCCATACCCACCCTCACATACCCATTATTATATATCCCAAATCATTCATACATACCCTAATCTACCCATACCCACCCTCACATACCCATACCTACACCCACAAACCTAAACCCACCCCTACCTTCCTATACCTATCCATACCATCCAAAACTCACGCATACCTACGCCCACCAACCCTTGCCCCTTAAATGTACTATATACTTACGCATACTACCCCATTTACTAATACCCCCTATACCAACCTAAACCCACCCATACCTACCCTTACTCATCCATACCCACTCAAACCCACCCATTACCATACCCACTAACCTAAACAACCCATACCTATTTAAACCCATTCATACTTACCCATACTCACTTATACCTACCCCCACAAACCCATAACTATCCTTACCCTCCCATACATACCCAACCTACTCATACCTACTATAACTTACCCATAACCATCCCCACAAATCAATACCCACACAAACCCACCCATACCAACCCCAAACAACTAAACCTACCTATACCAACCCTAATCCACTTATACCTATCTATAACAACCCCCACTCATACCCACCCATACTCACTCATACTCATATACCCAAACCTACTTATACCCACCTATACCTATCTTAACCCACTCATACCCACCCCAACCTACATATACCCACCTATAACCACTCTAACCCACCAATACCGACACATACCTACCCTATAATTTATAACTACTGAAACAACCCCCACCTAACTATACACATCCCAACCAATCTATATCCACCCATACTCACCCCAACCCAGTCAAACTTACCTATACCTAACGATACCCATCCATATCGACCCCAATTTATTCATACCCAAGATACCCACCCTATCCATACCCCCTACCAAATCATACTTTCCCTGACACTATACGCACCCTCTATTACTTACCCGTACCAACACCCACCCTACCATACCCAACTCGAATCTTCTATACCAACCCTCACCCACCAACCCATACCAAACCTCACCCAATTATACCCACCACAACCAACTTATATCAATTCCAACATTCCCTAAAAAACATATATCCACCCATACTTACTCATACCAACCTATACACATGCTTACTCAACCATACCCACCCTAACCTACTCATACCAACCTATACATATGCCCACCCAACCATACCACCCCAACCTACTCATACAAACCTATACACATGCCCACCCAACCATACCCATCCTCATATCCTAAGCATACTTTTACCTATCAATACAAACCCCCACCCACCCTCCATACCTATCCCCACCCACTAATATCTACCCATACTAATCCTCACCTACCCATATCTACGCCCACTATGATATACCTCCCTATGCCCACCTTAAACCCCCTTCTACCACCATATACCCACCCCCACTCTCCTATACCCTCCAACTCATACTATTTCCCACCCACCTATAACTACCTATATCAACCATCACCCACCCATACCTACCGATCCCCACCTGCCCATAATCATTCATACTTACCTCTACCAACATATAACCACTCATACCTATCTTTCATAACTATCCTGATACTTCCATACATACCCATATCTACTTATAACACCACATACCTACACCCAATCCCTATACATACCTATACCAACCTATACCTTTCTAAACTCACGCATACCTACCTAAACCCACCCAAATTCTATATCCCATCCCCACTCATACCCATTTATACACATAGCAATCCACTCATATCTACCCCTACCCACCCATACCAACCCTTACCAATATAAATCCACTCATACCTACCTATATCCACGCATACCTACCTCAACTCATTCATACCTACCCATACCTGCGCCAATCCTCTCATACTAACTTATATACACCCATACCTATCGAACCCTCTTATACTAACACATACCAACCCATACCTACCTGACCTATCCATACCCATCCTCACTTAACCAAACCCACTCAAACCTAGCCTAATATACCCATAACAACTCATACAATCCCAAATTCTCTCATACTAACCCATACCCACTCATATCAACTTATACCCTCTTCAACCCTTTTACCCATCCATACCTACCCACCGTAACCTACCAATAACCACTCATACCCACCCCCACCCAATCTTACCCACCCCCATCACCCATACTGATTTAAACCCACATATACCCACCCCCACCACTCTAAACCCACCCATACATACGCGTACCCACCTATACCATCCTTACCTACTGATACCTACCTTTATCACCCCTATATACCCATACCTATACTCACCCATACCAACATAAAAGTATCTATACCCACCTTAACCTATTCATACCTACCCAAACCCAACCATACCCACCTATACCCACTAATATCTACCCTTACCTATAAATCCCCATATGTACCCACCCTAACCTACCCATACCAACCCTAACCCATTGAAATTCACCTATACACACCCATACCAACCCATATCCAATCACCTATACCCACCCAAATCTACCAACACCCACACCTACCCACTCATATATACCCCAACCTATAAATACCTACCCATATATACCCATACCTACCCATACACACACCCATCTATATATACACTCATATCTACCTATGCACATACTATACCAACCCAAACTGTCCCAAGCCAACTCATGTCTATCCCTATATACACATATCTAACCATTCCTACCCTACCCACCCATACACATGCCCACCGACCAACACCCACTCAAACCGACCCCAACCTTTCTATACCTATCCTAATTCACTCATACCCACCTAACCCACCTATATCCACCCATAATAACCCCACCTACCTTAACTCACTTATACCTAACCTAACCCACTCATACCCACTCATACATACTTTAACCCATTCATAACCACCCGTACTTACCCTTACCCACTCAAACTTACCCATACCTACCCAAATTCAATTATACCTACCCATACCTATCCCAACTACCTATACCTACCCATATAAACCCTAACTCACCTATACCAAATCTAATCAATCCCAACCCACTTATACCCAACTATACTAATTTATAGTTATTCCAACCCATATCTACCCCCACCCACTCATATAAACCTATACCCATCCCCACTATACATACCCACCCATACCCACCTATACCCATTATTATTCATCCCAAACTATTCATACCTACCATAATCTACCCATACCCACCTATACCCATTATTACCCACCCCAAACCATCATACCTACCCCAATCTGCCCATACCCACTCTCACATACCCATACCCACACCACATACCCAAACCCGCCCCTACCTTCATATACCTACCCATACCTACCAAAACTTACGCATACCCACGCTAACCAACCCATACCCTTTGAACGTACCATATACTTATATATATTACCCCATCCACTAATACCCCCTATACTAACCTAGACCATCTCATACCTACTCTTACTCATCTATATCCACTCAAACCCACCCATTACCATACCCACTAATCCAAGCAACCCATACCTATTTTAACCAACTCATACTCACTCATACCTACCCCACCAACCCATAACTACCCTTACCCTCCCAAACCTACCTAACCTACTCATACCTATCCTAACTTACCTATAACCATCCCCACTAACCCATACCCACCATAACCCACTCAAACCCACCATAACCCACCCATTCCAACCCTAACCAACCAAACCCACCTATACCAACCCCAATCCACTCACACCCATCTATAACAACCCCTACTTATACCAACCTATATCTACCCATACTCATTCATACTCATATACCCAAACCTACTTATACCCACCTATACTTATCTTAACCCACTCATACTCACCCCAACCTACTCATACCCACCCATACCCACTCTAACATACCAATACCGATACATAACCACCCCACTATTTATAGCTATTCACATAATCCCTACCTCCTTATACCCACCCCACCCCATCCATATCCACCCATACTCACCCCAACCCACTCATACTTACCTATACCTAACGATACCCATTTATATCTACCCCAATCTATTCATACCCACCATACCTACGCTATCCCACTTATACCTACCTATACTTACCCCATACCGAATCATACTTTCCCCGACACCATACATACCCTCCTTTTATTTACCCATACCAACACCTACCCTCCGATACCCACCTCGAATCTCCTATACCAATCCCCACCCACCCATACCAAACCCAACCCAACTATACCCACCACAACCAACTCATATCCACTCAAACCTTACCTAAAAAACATATACCCACCCTAACTTACTCATACCAATCTATACACATGCCCACCCAACCATACCCATCCCAACTTACTCATACCAACCTATACACATGCCCACCCAACCATACCCACCCCAATCTACTCATACCAACCTATACATATGCCTACCTAACCATACCCACCCCTATGTCCTAAGCATACTCTTACCTATCCATAGAAATCCCCACCCACCCCAATCCTCTATACCTATGCCCACCCACCAATATCTACCCATACCAATCCTTACGTACCCATATCCACATCCATCATTCCATACCTTCCTATACCCACCTCAAACCCCTTATACCATCGTATACCCACCTTATACCTACTCCCACTCTTCCATACCCACCAACTCATACTATTTCCCACCAGCCTATAACTACCTATATCAACCATCACCCACCCATACTTACCCATCCCCACCTGCCCATAATCATTCGTACTTACCCTTACCAACTTATAACCACTTATACCTATCCTCATACTTCCATACATACCCATATCTACTCATAACACTACATACCTATACCCAATCCCTATACATACCCATACCAACCTTCACCTATCTAAACTCACCCATACCTATCTGAACCCACCCAAATCCTATACCCCATCCCCACTCATACTCACTTATACACATAGCAATCCACTCATATCTACCCCTTTCTACCCATACCCATCCTTACCAACACAAATCCACTCATACCTACCCTTACCGACCCATACCTACCTCAACTTATTCATACCTACCCAAACCCTCTCATACTAACCTATATCCACCTATACCCATCGAACCCTTTCATACTAATACATACCAACCCATACCCACCCGACCTATCCATACCCATCCTCACCTAACCAAACCCACTCATACCCAGCCTAATATACCTATAACAACTCATACAATCCTAACTCTCTCATACTAACCCATACCCACTCATATCAACCTATACCCTCTGTAACCCTTTTACCCAATAATACCTACCCACCTTAACCTACCAATAATCACTCATACCCACCCCCACCCAATCTTACCCACTCCTATCACCCATACTTATTTAAACTCATATATACCCACCCTCACCACTCCAAACCTACCCATACCTACTCGTACCTATCCATACCTATCATTACTCACCGATACCCACCCTTATCACCCATATATACCCATACCTATACTCACCATCCAAAACTCACCCATACCAACCCAAAAGTCCCCATACCCACCTTAACCCACTCATACCTACCCAAACTCACCCATACCCACTAATATCTATCCTTACCTACTAATCCCCACTTGTACCCACCCTAACCTACCCATACCAACCCTAACCCATTGAAACTCACCTATACCCACCCATACCAACCCATATCCAATCATACCAACCCAAACCCATATATATATATATATATATATATATATATATATATATATATATATATATATATATATATATATATATATATATATATATATATATATATATATATATATATATATATATATATATATATATATATATATATATATATATATATATATATATATATATATATATATATATATGGGGGCGGGGAGCCTGTACCCGGGGTGCAGCGTGCGTTAACGCTGCACCGCCCTCTTGTTTTACCTACCTAGAAGTTTTGGAATTGGATAAAATTTGGTGAGGGTGTTGTCTAGGGTAAGGTGATCATCCTCACAAATTTTCATCAAATTCCAAAACTTCTAGGGGGTCAAATGGTCGAAGCAAAATCAGCCGTCCGTAGTCACCGTTAAAATCTGCAGATTTTGCTTCGACCATTTGACACCCCTAGAAGTTTTCGAATTTGATGAAAATTTGTGAGGATGATCATCTTACCCTAGACAACACCCTCACCAAATTTTATCCAATTCCAAAACTTCTAGGTAGGTAAAACAAGGTTGAGGTGCAGCGTTGTTGCTACACCCCGGGTGCAGGGTCCCCGCCCCCTATATATATATATATATATATATATATATATATATATATATATATATATATAGGGAAGTGCTAGAATGCGGCATGCGGTGCGTGCGGCATCGCACCGCAGTCGTCTGATGCACTGCTGCGTGCATCGCATGCACGCAGCGCGTGCATCAGACGGCTGCGGTGCGATGCCGCACGCACCGCATGCCGCATTTTAGCATACCCCTATATATATATATATATATATATATATATATATATACTCATACTCTCTTATACCCACCGCAACCCACCTATACCTACTCAAAACCACTCTCATCAACCCAAATCCACCCACACCCATATCTCCCCAACCAACTTATACCTACCCTTACATACCCATACCATACACACCCCAAACCTCTCATACCCACCTAATACCTATCCCAACTCATGCATACCTATTTATACCCACCCATACCCATACATCCATACCCACCCCAACCTACTCAGACCTATCTATACCCTCCTCAACTAACCCATAGCCAATCCTATACCCCTATACTTACCCCCATACAACTAAACCGACCAATAAAGACCCTATCCCACTTAAACGCACTCTGACTCACTCATACCCATCGATACCCACTAATATATACCTATAATATCCCATCTATACCTACCCATACTAACTCAAACCTACCCCAACCCACTAATACCTACCCTCATCCCCTCAAAACTCGCCCGTACTTACCTATATCCACATATACCACTCCTACTCATACCCCTCCCAACTTACCCATACCCATTTAAACCCACATATACCCATCCAAATTACCTCATCCCTACCCTATCTATCCAAACCCACCCACTCGTATTTTTTTCCCACTTAACATACGCATCTTGATCCATATATATCCACCCATACCTATCCAAACTTCCCCCATACCCATAAATACCCTCCATACTAACCCATACCCACCCACATCTACCTATACTCACCCATATCCACTTATACATACCCTCAACCACCCATACCTACCCATAGCACACCCACCTATATATACACTCACATCCACCTATGCACATACTATACCAACCCAAACTATCCCAAACCCACTCATGCCCACCCCCATACATATATATCTAACCATTACTTTTCCTACTCACCCATACCTATACCTACCGACCTATACCCACTCAAACCCACCCCAACCCTCATATACCTATCCTAATCCACTCATACCCATCTAACCCTCCATACCCACCCATATCCACCCATAATAACCCCCACCTATTTTAACTCACCTATACCCAATCTTACCTAGTCATACCCACCCATACTTACTCTAACCCACTCATAACCACCCCCACTTACCCGTACCCACCCTTACCCACTCAAATATACCCATACCCACCCAAATCCAATTATACCCACCCATACCTATCCCAACCACCTATACCTACCTAACCAACCCTAACTTACCCATACCAAATCAAATCAATCCCAACCCACTTATACCCAACCATACTAATGTGTAGTTATTCCAACCCATATCTACCCACACCCACTCATACAAACCTATACCCATCCCTATCCTACATACCTACCCATACCTACCTATACCTATTATTACTCACCCCAAACCATTCATACCTATGCCAATCCACCCATACCCACCTACACCCATTATTACCCACCCCAAACTATTCATACCTACCCCAATCTACTTATACCCACCCTCACATACTCATACCTACACCCTATACCCAAAACCACCCATACCCACCACAACTCACCCATACCCATGCCCCACCCACTCATACCCTTTAAACGTACCATATACTCACGCATACTACCCCATCCATTTATATACCCTATACCAACCTAAACATATCTATACCTACCCTCACTCATCCATACCCACTCAAACCCACCAATTACTATACCCACTAATCCAAACAACCCATACCTATTTTAACCCATTCATACTTACCCATACTCACTCATACCTACCCCACCAACCCATAACTACCCTTACCCTCCCAAACCCACCCAAACCACTCATACCTACCCTAACCTACCTATAATCACCCCCACTAACCCATACCCACCCCAACCTATCCATACCAACCCCAACCAACTAAACCCACCTATACTAACCCCAATCTACTCACATCTATCTATAACGACCCTACTCATACCCACCCATATCTATTCATAATCACTCATACTCATATACCCAAACCTACTTATACCCACCTATACCTATCTTAACCCACTCATACCCACCCCAACCTACTCATACCCACCTATACCCACTTTAACCCACCAATACGCATACATACCCACTCCACTATTTATGGCTACCCATATAGCCTCTACTTACCTATACCCACCCAACCCATCCATATTCACCCATACTCACCCCAACCGACTCATACTTACCTATACCTACATATACCCATCCATATCTACCCCCAATCTATTCATACCTACCCTATCCCACTTATACCCACCTATACATACCGCCCACCGAATCATACCTTTCCCCAACACCATAAGCACCCTCCTCTTATTTACCCATACCAATACCCACCCTCCCATACCTACCTTGAATTTCCTATACCAACCCCCACCCAACTATACCCACCACAACCAACTCATATCTACTCAAACCTTCCTTAAAAACCTTATACCCACGCCAACCTACTTATACCAACCTCTACACATGCCCACCCAATCATACCCACCCCAACCTACTCAGACCAACCTATACACATGCCCACCCAACCATACCCACCCCTATGTCCTAAGCACATTCTTACCTATCCATACAAACCCCTACCCACCCTGACCCCCCATACCTATCCCCACCTACCAATATCTACCCATACCAATCCTCACCTACCCATATCCATGCCCACTATGCCATACCTCCCTATACCCACCTTATACCTATACACACTCTTCCACACCCACCAACTTATGCCATTTCTCACCCACCTATAACTACCTATATCAACTATCACCCACCCATCCCCACTTACCCATAATCATTCATACTTACCCCTACCAACCTATAACCACTCATACCTACCTTTGATACTTATCCCTATACTTCCATACATACCCATATCTACTCAAAACACCACATACCTACCCCTAATCCCTATACATACCCATACTAACCCTCACCTATCTAAACTCACCCATACCTACCTGAACCCACCCAAATCCTATACCCCATCCCCACTCATACATATATCAATCCACTCATATCTACCCCTACCCACCCATACCGACCCTTACCAACACAAATCTACTCATACCTAACCTTACCCACCCATACCTACCCTTACCCATCCACACCTACCTTAACTCATTCATACCTACACATACCTGCCCCAACCCTCTTATACTAACCTATACCCACCCATACCCATCGAACCCTCTCATACTAACACCTACCAACCCATACCCACCCAACCTATCCATACCCATCCTCACCTAACCAAACCCACTCATACCCAGCCTAACATACCCATACCAACTCATACAATCCCAACTCTCTTATACTAATCCATACCCACTCATATCAACCTATACCCTATGCAACCCTTTTACCCATCCATACCTACCCTCCCTAACCTACCAATAACCACTCATACCCACCCCCACCCAATCTTACCCACCCCCACCACCCATACCTATTTAAGTTAAAAATATGTCATAATAGCCAATCTGTCAATCGAGTGCAAAGTTATACTCGTTCAAAGTTCTGACGATCCAGTTGCATCCGGTTGTGGCCATTTGTGTTTTGTTGCGTTTGTTGCATTTAAGCTATGTTCTGGTGGCCAAATCTCGTATAGCTCCACATGTTTTTTTCAAAAGTAGGTCATAATAGTCAATCCATCAACCGAGCACGAAGTTATGTTCGTTCAAAGTTTTGACGGCCCAGTTGCATCGAGTTGCATTTTGGTTATGTCTAGTTGCATTTTGTTCCATTTGAATTGCGTTTAAGTTGTGTTCTGGAGGCCAAATCTCGTAGGGCTCCTCGTAGGGGTGGGACTTCGGCGGGCTGAAGGGTCTGGCCATGCTCGACCTGACCTATATACACCTCAACCTGTTTTGCTCGCGGAACCCATGGAACCTGTGGAAGTCCAACCCCGTGCTTGCTCGTTCAGATTGTTCGGTTTGCTCGGGTTGGCCAATTTGCAAAAAGATAGGTGGGTTGGTTAGGTTGTCTGATTAGAAATGTTTGTGAAACATATATAGATGGAAAAAAAAACAAAATTAAGAGGTCAAAATCATTTGATTGAAAATGAAGCATAGTAAGTTAGATCAATGTTGAATTCTGTGTTCAAAATTTGATAACTCAAATTATGCATAATCTTTTTTTTTTTTGGAAAGGATGTTATGCATAATCTTTGCTAGTAATATATCTGTGTATTCAACAAAATCATATTTGAAATTGCAATGTCAATTCTATAATAACAAAGTAGATACAAGAAAGTGCAAGGTTAAACTACTTGAGAAGTAGGTTGGGCGACTGTACTCGGGTTCTTCGGGTTGTGTATGACCAAACCCGTCCAAATCGAAACCAGGTTGATCTTTTTCTATCCAAACCCGTCTAAGTTTTTAACTAGTCTTGCCCGTGCTTGTCCATTCTTCGGGTTGGACGAGTCGGACCCGCCCAAGTCCAACCCCTAGCTTCCCATGCCATTTTTGAAAATAGGTCATAATAGCCAATTTGTCAACTTAACACAAAGTTATGGTCGTTAAAATTTCCGACGGTCTAGTTGCGTCGGTTACGTTTTGATTGTGTTCAGCTGTGTTTTGTTATGTTTATTGCGTTTAAATTACTTTTAAGTTACATTTTTTGGCCAAACCTTGTGAGACTCTACATGCTATTTTCGAAAATAGGTCATAATAGCCAATCCACTAATCGAGCACAAAGTTATGATCGTTTAAAGTTCCGACGGTCCAGTTACGCCAGGTTGCGTCCAGTTCGCTTTGTTGAGTTTAAGTTGTGTTCTAGACTCCACCAATCTTAGATGTTTGGAGAGCAGATTTCGCAAGCTGGGAGGGTGGGCAGAGAGTAAATCTCACATGCGAGGACGACGATAGAGTAGATCGAGCAAGCAGGGAGGACGATCAGAAAGTAAATCTCACATGTGAGGACGCTCGAGGAGTAGATTTCGAAGACAGGGAGGGTGTCCGGAGAATAGATCTCACATGCTAGGACGATCGGAGGTCGTCAGGAAGCCGCCGTGAGTTTATTTCTCTATCCTTTAGCCGGTGGTCGTCGAAAACCTCACCACTTACACTATTTCTTGCAAAGAAACTCTTATCAATGGTCTTTAGGAGGTTGCTGAAGGTGACCGAGAGTTTACTTTTTTTATTGTTTTGTCGGAGTGCACTGGAGTTTGAAAATGTAATAATATTTAAAAGTTATCTTTTGAAATCTACAGATTTTACAAAAAAGAGGTGATTTGATGTTATAGACACAAATAAATAAAGTATGAATGTGTGAGTGATTTTACAAATTCTGATGGTCATCTATATAACATGTTTTTACAGCATGATTATGACAAAAAAAGCACGGGATAGATTTAACCATTGATCGAGTTTTTAAAAAATAGAGAGAGAGAGAGAGAGAGAGAGAGAGAGAGAGAGAGAGAGAGAGAGAGAGAGAGAGAGAGAGAGAGAGGAATATCTCTTATAAATCCTAGAGAGAGAGAGAGAGAGAGAGAGAGAGAGAGAGAGAGAGAGAGAGAGAGAGAGAGAGAGAGAGAGAGAGAGGAATATCTCTTATAAATCCTTTTAATTGATATTTTTTTTTGGAAGGTGAATTATTACTCACTCTCAACAAAGGCAGCCATTGCCGCCAAAGGAGGCCGTCCGAGTGCCGATAGGGAGGGAGGGGGAGGGAGGGAGAATGAGAAGAGCAATGGTTGCGCTGCCTCCCCTCTCCTCCTTTCCGAAACCTAATCTTTTGAATCTCAGACGACCTGCTCCCTTCTTCTTCCCTTCGTGTTCCCCTTCTAGACAGAAACCATCGGAGTCTCCACTGAATTCCACGCGACGTCTCGCCTCTCTCTCTTCCCCTCCTCCTCCTCCTCTTTCCCTCTGCCTTCCACCTCCTTCGAGCCCGTCGAGAACAGTGAATCTCGATCCCTTTCTTGAATGTTCGATGCCGGGGAGGGTCTTGAAGGTCGCCGTTCTCCTCAGCGGCGGGGTCGACAGCAGCGTCGCCCTCCGCCTCCTCCACGCCGCCGGCCACTCCTGCACCGCTTTCTACCTCAAGATCTGGTTCCAGGTACTCTTCCTCTCTTCTTTCCCTCTCATTTCTTCTTACATTTGCCTAATAAAAAAACGATTTTTTCTTTTATAATTATGTATGCTGACTTGCTCCTTATTGCTCTATATATCCCGATTTTTATGTGCAATCTCAAAATTTTATGGTTTGAGGATAATGGGGTGCATATTTTTGGTTCCAACGGATAAATGCTCCATGTTTCTTTGTATATCTGCACTGATGCTTGGTTCTCTGTAGGAAGACTTTGAAAATTTTTGGTCGGAGTGCCCGTGGGATGAAGATCTGAAGTATGCAAGAGCTGTTTGTGATCAGGTCGGTTGCTTTTTGTTCTATGCCGTCGGATACAATATGAAAAATCGGTGATTCACTTGCAATCTCCAATGGTTTACGGCCTTGGACTCGCCGACCATTGTTCTTGGGCAACCCATAAATCGACTTTGATCAAACAAGGTTAAGCATGCCAGTAAGCAATTGTTGGCGCAAAAAATAGAAGTTTTTTGGTCCATTTCATTAAGCATTTTTTTTGTCAATTGTTTTCTTTGCGTACAGTAGTTGGTTATTGAGACATTTCATCAAACACCTGGGTGAAAACGGCAATGAAACTATGACCCTTTACGTTTGAAAATTTTCTTCCATGTAATGCACTTCCCACTTAATTTTTGATTGATTAAACTAATGAACAAGTAAATATATTTCACCTATTTTATACAATTATTGTTCACCTATATGATATAAATTTTTATATTGGAACAAGCCTTTGATTCATAATCTAAGAGATATAATATGGCGCAAGTTAAGCAGTAAAGTCAAGCTTTTTCTAGACTAGCACATGACTGAGACTCGGTATAAATGGAAAGTATCATTGTTTGCTAAGCCTTATTAAATAGTAAATATGGAGGAGATGATGACTGATGAGTAAACTTTGCAAGGACCACCTAAGCAATTAAACTCAAAGAAATCAACCTATAAACTTAAACAAAATGTTGAAAATATATCTCAAATATGCTCAATCATTTTCGTTCTCAACAATTGCTTAGCGATGAGCTAAAGGAGGCGAAGTTGCAATTTGTATCTCTAACCTTAAATTTTCACCCTCAACAATTTTATTATTACTACAAATGTTGAAAGCGGAAAAAGAAGCAGAGCCTGATGGTGTCGGAGAAAATGCAAGAGTAGTTAGAACTTAGAATGAAGGGTAAAAGATGGCATTTTTTTTGGATTTCAATGCTAACAAGGATCGAAGATGATACTAGAACAGAAAAATGGGAAATGAGAGAGTGGTGGTGGTTGTGGTAGTTGGCTAGGGGACTATCAGGTAGGGTCAAAATCAAAGTTCGATTAAAAGTTGGTGTTGACTCAGGAGTCCCCTGGGTCAAAAACAAATTAGAGAAAAGGTCTTCTCTATCAGGATCTGAACCCTAGCGGAGGTGGGAAAGAGGAAAGCTAGAATTGGATAGGGTATGGGTTGGTTATCAGAGCAGGGGTTATTGTTGAAGAAGGTTTTATAATATGGAAAATTCTATTGGGAATAACTCCTTAGTGGGGTGTTCTTAAAAGTTAAAAGAGGTTACCCTTTCAACCTACATTATGTCACACAGACGACAAATAAAAGAGTTGTTAGTTGTTTGTCGCCCCTTATCTCCGCTCCGGCGCTCCCATGTCCACTCTCATCCCGTTCGTATATTGAGAAACTTAGCCAATTACCTATAACATGTTATTAACAAGCCTATCTTGTAAACTAACCAACCCATACCCTATCCAATAGAATCTTGAGGTTTTTTTCAATAACTTTTTTTTTATTAACATTAATTCCCAGTAGAATTTTGTGTTTTTTTTTATAGGTAATGTTATAGGCCAATATAATAGACTCTTGCTCAGTACAATAGAATGTTACAGGTGGGCGGTTGTTCCTATTTTTTTTTTTTGCCTTTTCAAAATTGTGTTGCATTTTGCTCAGTACAATAAAAAAATTTGGGTTTTTAAAAAAAATTGAGTTGAATTAACTCAAAATTGAGTTGCATTAACTCAAATTGGGTTGAATAAACTCATTATTGAGTTGAATCTTATGATGGGATCATAAGAATTTGGGGCTTTTTCAAAATTGAGTTGAATTAACACAAAATTGAGTGGAATTAACTCAAAATTGAGTTGAATTAACTCAAATTCTTATGATGGGTTCATAAAAATTTGAGATTTTTTTTTTAAAAAATTGAGTTAATTCAATACAAAATTGAGTGGAATTAACTCAAAATTGAGTTGAATTAACTCAAATTCGTATGATGGGTTCATATGAATTTGGAGGTTTTTTAAAATTGAGTTGAATTAACCCAAGATTGAGACTTTCTTTATAAAGCATACATACACAATTAAATCGTTGAAGCAAATATTTGAAATCTCTCATCTGATTAAGTCAAAGTCAATCATGAATTGTATATAAAAGTCATTTTAATGGGAATTAAATAGAACAAATATTACAAATCGAAAATAAGGTTGAAATCCAAAAATCATTCATCAAATGGTGACAGCAGACTATAACAGATTTGAATGAGTTTAAATTTTTTTTTTTTTTTTAAATTGGGTAAAATATTGTTAATTATCTTTAAATTAAATCATGAAATGAATCCATTTTCCTCCGCCTTTTCTTACAAAAAAGAAAAAGAAAACTTCTGTTGAGTTTAAATCATCATGGGTGTTGTAAAAGTAAAAAACAATAACAAAATGACTCAAAAACCTATAGTGTTGGACTAAAAGTCATCAAGGGAGTTTCTGTTTTTACATGTAATTCTGTATTTCTTTAGAATAAATTTATGTGGTTTTTTAACAATAAAGTAGAGAAGACAAAGGACTATGAGCCAGAATGGGGATAAGGTTTAACTTCCCCTTTTCAATCATGAAATTCGGCTCCCAAATAAGGAGGGGGGGGTTTCTCTTCTGCAGTGTTCTAAAAAGCGGTTTAGGCGACCGCCTAGGCACTAGAAGGCCCCCCACCGCCTAGCTTAGTTCTAGGCGGTGCAGAAAAGGCGGTCCTAGGTGGGACTAGGCGGCCGCCTAGGCAGGCCTAGGCACTAGAACATGTATAGATGCTATTCTATTAGTGATAATCCTAAATTTATGATTTGGAATGTGCTAAAATTGTAGATATTATAATATTATCTGAGATAATATCATGCTTGCTTTTGTTCATGGTAATCTTGAATTTATAGTTATGCAAATGATACATGCTCTTCAAAATAATATTTGGGGTAATCTTGAATTTATAGTAAGTTAAAAAAAAAAAAAAAATATATATATATATATATATATAATATCAAAATAATTTAAAAAAGCTAAAACGTCTGGGCACCGCCTAGGCGCTAGAAGATCCTCCACTGCCCGACTAGCGCCTAGCGCTTTTTAGAACATTGCTCTTCTCTACATGGATTAGAGTCAGACTCCTCTTTCCCTACCATATTTGGCCCTATTAATCCCCTTTAATTTATGATTCATCCCAATTTCTGGCTTATTTTCTTAAATAGCCATCCACCTAAAAGACCAACCAATCACCCACACACCCACCCAACATAAACACTATGTTCCGGAAAAATTTATCAAAACCCAGAAAAATAACTAAAAGTCAAAGGAAGATTCGAGCTCACAAAATAAAAGAAATTGGATATGAATGTTTACGGCTTAAAATGGTGATTCCAAGCCTGTTTGGCTTCTAATTTTGTACTTGCGGCAATAGGATATGAATATATTGACCTGTATCGCCATGTATAGTAGGTTAATAGCATGCTCGTGTAGCATGCGGGGATGCTAACAATACTCTACAAAATATGGTATCATGGCTTCCCAACATCCGCAGGGTCTATACCTTGTATTTCATCCAAAAGGCAATAGCGTGCTGCGTTACAAGACTTCCAACTTTGACCGGGAGTATTCCAGTGCCTTTAATCTTCACCAGTCCAGAATTGAAATCGGATATGGCTTTATTGAAGACTATAATTTCTAGGTATCGTTCTTACTCAAAAATCATTCTTATGGGTTAACTTAACAATCAAAATAACCATTTTTTAAATAAATACTTCACATATAATGTTCATACATTTTGTAGGTTTATTCACCAGGTTTGCATGAGTGATTGGGAAAGAAAGCTTATCTAAGTCTTCTCTATTCGATGAAAGCCATGCTTTGCACGAAGAAAGATATGATTATTATATATTGTTCTATGGATGACTATAGGAAGAAAGGTCTTGCAATGTTATTCAGTTCTTATGATGCAGGTCGATGTGCCTCTGGAAGTTGTCCATCTGTCAGATGAATACTGGAACAGTGTGGTAAGCAAGTCACTAACACATTGAGCATTTACTCAGGTTTTTGCACTTACAATTGTTTACTTGTGTAACTCTTTTGAAAAATATTGGTTAATTTAGCCTGGCCCAAAATCTCTTTTCTTATGTTAGTGAATTCAATTGGGAATGAAGTTTTTTAGCAAATTATTATTTGTTTGATTAATGGTTATTTCTGCATGCTATTTTTTTTTCTTTTTTCACTTAACTGAATATTCGCTGATCTTATTCCATAGGTATCTCACATTATTGGTGAGTATCGTTGTGGCCGCACTCCAAATCCTGATGTCCTTTGCAATACGAGAATCAAGTTTGGTATGCACCACTGTAGTACTTGATTGGTCATGTTCCATTTCCTTTTTTCTTGCTGTTATAAAGATGCATAGTGATTTTCTAATTCTTTTATTTCTGATACAGGTGCTTTTTTGGAGGCAGTCAAAATTATGGAGTTTAATTACATTGCTTCTGGACATTATGCACAGGTTGTTCACTCAGCATCGGATCAAATAGATGTGCCTTCTGTCCTGGTACTATCTAAAGATATGGTATGTAAAATAAAATTTCACCCATTTTTTTCTTGGTTGTTTCAGACATTTCTTGTATTCTTGATCATGTTTCATTGGCTTTCATTGATTACTAGCACATGGTCATTATGCAAACATGTCAGTGTAATAATTAAGGTTTACGGTAGCACGTGTTGTGCTTATATCCATCAGGTCAATAACGACCGTATCTTACCTGGTCACGTATTAGCATGCAATGCATGTAAAAATACACCAGCTTGTGAAAGAATGGTAAAACTTGTAAGAAATCACCTTTTTATTTGTGATTGATCATCAATGTCCTTGTAATTAAGATATTCATTTTTTGAACATTTAAATATTCATGATTCTTGTAAAACACGGCATGCTTATGCCTTGCTGTTTCTGATACCATCACTGAAAAGACTCCACCATAATTACGTCTTCAAACCACAAACTAACATCAAAATATACAGTTAAGGAATATCAATACTCTCTTGGGGTTATGTGTTCAAGATTTTGATCCAATAATGAGTTCTAATATATATCACTGTGTACCTTGATTGTTGTGGTATATCCTATCTATTTACTACTACGTGGAGCAATACAGATCTATAGTAGGTTGATTCACATAGATTTGCAAGTGGATCTTCCATCTCCAGCAGTGCCTCCGGTAGAACCTCCACCCCTGTCATAGCTACCAGGTGAACTTCCACCACTGCCTCTGGTGGATCTCCTGCCTCTGCCCCTGCCCTCGGTGAGTACTCGCTGCCCTTTGAGCTGCTACTAGGTGTCAACTTCAACAAACTAGCCCTATCTGTTGACTTCCTCGGGCTAGACTATCCACCCCCGGCTCGGTCCTCCTTTAGTTTTATCTGTACTTGGCTGTGCCCTCCTTCGATCTACCACATCATTGAGCCCTGGTGACTGTCTTCATCAACCTGCGTAAGCACTTCTCTGAGTCCCGGTCCTAAAACGACTCCAGCCGACAGTGTGTGTGGGACCCGAGAGTTGATTAAAGTCCTGCATGAGATCATCTGTTAGGTCTCAGCCCCCAACATTTGATTCTGAGACACTACCATACCATGATGGAGGTGACTCGATGATGCATCTGCCTACGATCTGCGAGTTAAACTAATAGATGAGTTCCTCACAACAGAATTGATTGATGCGAAGCAGATCAAGTGTATAATTTTTAAAGCACATCAACCTTGTAAGGATTTCGAGACACGACTGGAAATAAGTTAATAATTTGTAGAATTATCAATTAGATTGTTATTAATATGTTTTATTGATAAGATTTGATTAGATTTAATTTTTTTTTTGAATAAGGCAAGTCTTTTCTTTTAGATTAGGGTTGATCTTGAGTCTTTATCCATTGTTTTCCTTTTAAAGGCATGTAAGACTCTTTTGTAAGAGATGAAAAAGATGAAGTGTTGTCTTCTTCCTCCTTGGGGTGCGACTCTCTAACTTGGTGTGACTCCAAGTCTTCTCCTCTTAGTGTGCCTTTAGAGCTCTTCCTCCCTCCTATATCTCTATTGTGCTTGTGATCACCGACTCCCGACATCGACTACACGGCCTCCCCATGCCCCAACTCCCCCGTGGCCTACCCACGACCTGCTTGCTGCTTATTGTCATCCGCTATCAGCCTCCCACTTTCGTTTTGCATTAATTGGGAATCAATATTTGTTGGTGATCTTGTAGATGACACGAAGGTCAACATACATACATGAATTACCATCTTTCTTCGGTGTAAGCAAGATGGGGATGACACAAGGGTCGACTATCACGAGCGAATCCTTTGGATAGCAACTCTTCAACTTGCCTTTTAAGCTTTGCATTCTTACTCAAATTCTTGCAATAAGCTGGATGGTTATGCAATTGAGATCTTTGTTACCAAAAACTCTGATTTTTTGAATAAGTCTCGATTAAAACATGACTTATTCAGTAAACGTTCTCTACACGACTCTTTCCCGATTTTTTTTAAAAAGTCATGATTTTATGAAAAAGTCACGATTTTCATGTTTTAATCCCGATTTATGCGTTTTAATCCCGATTAATTGCGTTTTAATCCCATCATGTATTTCTAAAAAAACATATTGTAACATCTATATATAAATATGTTCTACTATTCTACCGTTTGTTTCCTGACTCTTTCTCGATCTTTCCAACTTTTTCTCGATTTTCTGACTTCTCCCCTAATCGATTTTTTCTCGACCCCCGACTTGGTAACTATGATTGAGACCCCCACACTAGGTCCATGGTTTTCTGGACATCACACATATATAGAAGTTCATTAGGTAGCTCATCGGGTTGTTGCGTCAGAGAAATTAGATAGCAAATTTTGGACTTTCAGAGACATTTTTAAAGTGTGGACTACAACTGGGTTTTTCATTTCTCTTGCTACTAATGCATATATAACACTTTCTTTTCTACTTGCTACTTGGAATGACTTCTTAGCTAGAAGATGAAGGTGCTTTATATTGGTTTAAGGTTTGAAATTTCGATTTCGACCAATATTTTCGTACTATGGAATATAGAAATATTGCGTGGAAATATTTCGATAGCGTGGAAATATTGAAGTTTTATAGAAGTGATAGAAATATCATTAAGATGATTGAATCTTTTAACGAAATTTTTGACAATCACAAATCAAGTATAGATACATATTGTAAAATGCTTAAATCATATTTTTACACTATCAAAGGTTTAGGAGGTCCGTGCAGTATATATTTCTATCCATATTGTACAAATAAATAACGGTCTAAGATTTACAATATATCCAATGTTTGAGTGATTTCATCAATATTAAGACCTGATTTCTTTTTTTTTTTCAAGAACAGGTAAATTTAATAAATTCAGTTATTTATCTTCAAATCCATTGTAAGAATATCAAACTTTGAATCTTGATTGATTTGATGTTCTTATATCATTATATTAATTAAATAATTAGAAACAGATTAATTGAACGGAATCTAAGATTTACCATATTTGAAACTTTCATAAAAGTACATTTCAATTTGATCGAACAAACATTTGAATGCGTTTTTCGTTGAATTAATCTTCCTAGGTTGGTGTTGGATGGTAGATCGCACACCCCAAAACAAATTTTTTTAAAAATCACACCGGAAAAGTTGAATGATTTGCTTTGAGGGTTTAAAGTTTAGGGTTTAGGCTTTAAGGGTTTAGGAGTTAAAGTTCAAAATTTCGGGGAATTTTAAAAATTTTGATAAATTTCGGAATATTTCTGTCCCCACATTTCGTTTTGAGGGTCACAAAAATGAAAATATTTTGAGAAAATTTGAGAAATTTCTTGAGATTTTGAACCATGAACCTTATGCTTCCCTTCCATGTACTTTTCCATTTCAGTTATTGTCATACGTTTAAAAATGATTTTTTTTGTTAAGCTGAAAAGAGTAAGTTTTGGCCTATCCAAAATGGTATACAGCTTGATTGTAAAGCTAAGGGCGATCAAGAAGGATTTGTGTCACATATATGGTATCACATACCCTCTCCGGTGCTGCATCTTAAGTTCCTCTAATTCAGTGTTTATCTCACTTGGTAATGGTTAAAATCTAAAGTCAAAACAGAAAAAGGCCAATACCCAGTGGCTCAATGCATGCTTGGTTAATTGACCAGTGATTTAACATTGCCATGTACTAGGGCCCAGGGCCGTCTCGATACAAACTGAGGCCTAAAGCAAAAATTCTAAACGGGGCCTTTTTATTTAAATTTTTTTAAAATAATATTATTACTAAAAAATAGATAAACAATAGAAAGTTGCAGACAAACAAAATAAATATATTCGTACTAGAAGATTGAATTCAATTTAAAACTAACTAAAATCTAAAATTTGAAGAAACTAGAAAGATAGAACCGGAGTCGTAGGAATAAGAAAATTGATGAATCCGTGAATGCTTCCAATGCACTTTAGTTATGTTCCAATTCACAAAAGCCTTTTGATTAAAAGGATCAAGCACCAAAAATCTGTAGAGAAAAATAACACTTTTCAGTAAATAAATAAACAAGAAATAGAGAAAAAAAATAAAGAACTTGCTAATTACTTAATTAGATGGATGGTAAAAAAAATACCTTCGATTCAAAGGCTTCGAACGAATAGTACGATCGACCGACGGCGTCGCTCGGTCGGTGGTAGGTCCGTCGGTGTTGCCGCGTCAAATAAAGAAGGGAGAAGTGAGAATGAGATAGAGAGACTCGATCGATTGTCGTCCAGTCGTCGGTTACCGGTGCTCGGTGGCTAAGTTAGCACGGGTGACGCCGTGACGGGTGTTGGGCACAAAGATAAGAAAGAGAGGGGAGCTGTGGTCCTGTGGGCACGGCCGGCGCCGACGACGGCGCCTATGGCTAGCGGCTGCCGGCGTTGGTGCCTTGGTGGTCACCCGGTATGACCGGCCAATGGCGTCGCTCGATCGGTCCGTCAGTGACTCGGTGGTTGGTCCGTCGCCCGTCGGTGTTGCCGCGTCAAATGAACTAATGAAGAAGGGAGAAGTGAGAACGAGAGAGAGAGAGAGACGAAGAGAGAGAGAGAGAGAGAGAGAGAGAGAGAGAGATGTATATAAAAAGGTAAGAATTTTTTTTTTTGGTAATTGGTAAGAGCTTTTATGCATGGCTGACTCTCGGAATCCAATCCCACCAAAGTTGGGAAGTGTAAAGGACACTTGTGCATGGGCCATGGCTGACTCTCGGAATCCAATCCCATTATCCCACCAAAGTTGGTAAGTGTAACGTGCATGGGCCATGGCTATGATGGCTGACTCTCGGAATCCAATCCGGCAATCCCACCAAAGTTGGTAAGTGTAACGGACACTTGTGCATGGCTGACAGCTGTGCAAATATTTTTTTTTTTTGGTGCATCACTGCCATGGGCCATGCAAGCTGCTGTTGTAGAGTGTTTACTATGTTTTGGGCCCAAACGGGCCAAACCATAACTGAAGGCCCAATCAATGGGGGCCTTCTTTAGAAGTGGGGCCTTAGGCAGTTGCCTGAGTTGCCTCACTATTGGGCCGGCCTTGCTAGGGCCACATAATTTTCAATTGGATTATTCAGTTGATTCATCATTAGAATTAGCCTATTGATAAAGTAAACATAATTAAAATCTTATATGCTGATGTGTTAATATGTCCTTATGTCTTAAACTTGTCAATTGTGTGGTGTTTTGGGGCTGCACGATGATAGAACCAATTTCGATTGAATTCATTTTTCCTGATTGGAAAATGCTTGATGGCATGCAAATTCTCCTCCTAAGCAGTTACTTGTGCAACCCCTTCCCCCCCTCATATGCATTTCTCTACTTTCTTCATTCTTCTTTATCAATTGTTTTTGGATGCTAGAATGTCATTTTTAAAGAGAAACCTCACACATTTTGGTTTTGATAGTTTATTAATGAAATTGAAGTCCTTGGGTGGTTGCCTTCCATAAACTTATAAAATTGTGAGTATGTTTGCTCAATCAACATGATAATTTTAAGGAAAAGCCATATTTGAACACGCCAATTGAGGATTACAAGGATTTGGCCCTTCTTTGTGGTAATGACCTGGCAAATGGCCAATTTGCTAAGTAGACATCAAAACTAGTAGATATTGGTCTTTCAGTTTTGGCCTGAATCTCAAGCCTCACAAATTGATTTCCAAATTGGATGAACTAAACTTTGCGGTTTCATCATATTCATACCAACTAGACAAGGATGACGAACCCACACCACTTACCGCATCATTCTCATCAAGGAGTGGAGGGAAGAGACTAGAGAGACAAATGGAAATGGATGTATTCCATGAGGTGGCAATACATATTGTTGAACTTGTTGCAGTTGTTTGGTGCATATGGTCCACAGTTTACTCCAATCTCCATTATTGGATTTGGTAAACGGATAAAATAGGATTAATGGCTCCAACCTGTTTACTCCTTGGTTCCTTATTTGGATTTGTTCTTTGAATGAGAACATGTTTAAACCTTTATTTTTTTGAGTTACTGAGAGTCTTGAAATAGTTTTCAACACTATACATGCTAAATTTTTTATATTTTCTTTTAGTGTTATAAAAAGCGGCCCAGGCGGCCGCTTAGGTAGCGCTAGGCGGTCCCCCACCTCCCAGTTTAGGCCCTAGGCACTCCAGAAAAGCGGCCAAGCTCCCAGGCGGAGCTAGGCGGGGCAAGACGGCCGCCTAGGCGGTCTAGGCGAGCTGAGGTTAGCCAGGTGGGATAGGCAGCCCGGCGGGATAGGCTGGCCAGGCTGGCTGGGCGGGCTCAGACGGGCTCCTCAGTGGTAGTCACTCTCTTGATTCGGCCTTCCTCAGCGGCAGTCCCTCTCTTGGATCCAACCTTCCTCAACGGTGGCTCACCCCTTTAAAAATAAAAAATAAAAAAAAGCCAAAACGCCTAGGCACTAGGTGGCCCTCCACCGCCCGATTAGCGCCTAGCGCTTTTTAGAATCTTGTTGTCTTTCTATGGAAATGTAAAATCTTACAAGATGTCATGATACTACTGCCATTTATTTATTTATTTGTATGTAGTTTTGTGTTATGGCACCTCAGCTACTTGGTCTAAATACTAGGAACTCCCTATTGATTATTGCAGCCTAAGTTTTGCAGGTCAAGGATCAAACCTATTTTCTTTCACATCTATCACAATCTCAGCTTAGACGGCTTCTCTTTCCTCTTGGTTGTATCTCAAAGGTTAGACAAACACTTTATTGGTTTTAAACAACCTTTTCATGGTATAATTGCTTTTATTTACTTACAATTTACAAAGTAATTGAGTGTGCCCAAATGTATATAGCAGTCTTCTTTATATTTTTGTTTGTTTTGTTGTCGGTAGTAAGAACAAACAAACAATTTTTTTTGAAGATCAAGTAGATTTCTACTGAAGCTTCTGTTTGTAATTTTATGTGCAGGAAGAAGTGCGTAAGCTTGCTAGTTTAATGGATCTTCCAAATAAAGATAGGAAGGACTCTCAAGGAATATGTTTCCTTGGAAAGGTGGGTTATCGCCCCTCTATTCATTATAGTATGTTGGTTTTATATCATCTTATATTGCTCAATATTTCTTGAATAATCCATATTTGGCTATATGAATTCTTCCATATTATCCATCATGAGTTATCTGGAGACCACACCTACGAACAATGGAGAATTATTATAGCATCTGGATGTCTGTGAAACTGTCCAAAGAGGCATTAGGGTATAGTAAGTGCATACGAGGTACTTGCTTGAAGCTCATGGAGCATACTACAGTACAGCCAAAGGTTGTTTTATATCATAATACTATAAATTTTCTATAATTTTTTTAGTATATCTAAACTTTGTTGATTTTACTATAATTTATACATTTTGGGGCTTATGAGTTGAGTGGTGCAATTTCCTTGATGCAGAGCAACAAATTAGGAGATGATAAACAATCTGGTGGGTTCTAGGTGATGTTTCGGATGCCTAGACATGCTGTAAATTGTAACATCCGCCCCAAACACACAAGATATTGTTCGCTTTGCATGTGCCCGCACGAGAACTTCCCAGGGAGGTCACCCATCCTGGTACTACTCTTGCCCGAGCACGCTTAACTACGGAGTTCTTACGAAATCCGTAGCAGCGCACGGTTTTAAAACGTGTCTTTTATGTTTGGGAGGGGAAATTATATAAGTAGCTCAGGATCTCCTTCTCTCCAGG
Organism: Chamaelirium japonicum; assembly: GCA_947650365.1. Lineage (NCBI taxonomy): Eukaryota > Viridiplantae > Streptophyta > Magnoliopsida > Liliales > Melanthiaceae > Chamaelirium > Chamaelirium japonicum. Next base: position 47,417,444 of record OX393557.1, on the reverse strand, counting down.
CGATGTGGGGCTAACTCGTGGCCTTGTACACCTCACCTCACCTCACCTCATCCATCTTGGCATTCCCGCCTCAGGAGTCTTGACTCTTGGCTCTTGGTCGTCACAATCCACCCCCCTTAGGGCTACATGTCCTCGTGTAGGGTTAGACCCCCCCATCCCGAGGAGAACCGGCTCTGATATCATTTTGTAACATCCGCCCCAAACACACAAGGTATTGTCCGCTTTGCCCGTGCCCGCACGAGAACGTCCCAGGGAGGTCACCCATCCTGGTACTACTCTTGCCCGAGCACGCTTAACTACGGAGTTCTTACGAAATCCGTAGCAGCGCACGGTTTTAAAACGCGTCTTTTATGTTTGGGAGGAGAAATTATATAAGTAGCTCAGGATCTCCTTCTCTCCAGGCGATGTGGGGCTAACTCGTGGCCTTGTACACCTCACCTCACCTCATCCATCTTGGCATTCCCGCCTCTGGAGTGTTGGCTCTTGGCTCTTGGCTTTTGGCTCTTGGTTGTCACATAAATGATAATATTCTGGACCTTTTGAATTTGAACCGTAAAATGGCTGGCATGGTTACGTGGCCTTGGTGATGAAAGATGGAAGCAATCACGAAAATTATACGCAAGCGAGATCCAATAATACCTTGTTATTTTGGATAAGATAAGTCATCTTTTGGATTGCATAACAGTCCTGCATGAGGACTCCTCAACTAAACGACCAAAATATGATTTACTACAGTTAACTTCCCAAATTGTAAAATTCTTACTGGAAAATGTCTTTACTAATGTATGTGTCAAACAAATTATTCTGTTTTTACTCTATTGGTGTCATCATTTGATCTTAATTTAGAAATCCTGAAGAGGCAAAAAACAAAACTGTAGCTTTGAGGTGTAATACTTATCCAATTTATATAGTATTAGGTTTATGGACAAAGTATGATTCACTATAATTTGAGAATCTTATGTCTTATTCTCAACCATATGATGCGGAAAGTGGACTTGGTACGTGCACATTTACCAGTACCGATCATATTTGAATGGCTCCCAATGCTTGGGTTATAGTTTTGTTGTTATTTCCATATTTTATGGGCTTGAATTTAAGATAATTGGGCTTGCATTTAGGCCTATTGAGTAGAATGCATGTAGCCCATATTTTTTTTAAAGAGAACATCTGTTCGGTTAGAGGGGTTCCTGTAAGTGCTATTGCACCAAAGAGACCACAGTTCGAAGCTTGCCAACCAAAGAAGCTAGTCATATGAAAAAAAATCAATTTTAAAGTTTAAAAACCTCTTTGAATTCTGAGTCTAAGCTCAAATAATTTGAAAGTGAAACATCAACCATTCGAAACCGCTCATGATCCTTCCTCCCTTATTATTTAGTATAGTAGTAGGAGGAAATTCACCTTTAACACTTCAAATAATAGGCGAGCGTCTTCCCTAATCGTGGCTAGTTTTTATTCGTTTTGATTAATTATCCCCCCAGCCGGCAATGCCTCAACTTCAAAAGAGAGATGAAGTTGGTTCTCCTAAAATAACTCGTCAATATTCAAAGATAAATGTACGACGGAACTCATAAGGGAATATACTTTTTCTTGGTTGAAAGGCAGAATGTAGAAACAAAAGAGATGAAGTGCGTCCCGCAGGTAGTTTTCCTTGTTCCAGTAAGTACAATAAGACACTGTAAGGGCTGGAGATGCTATCTATTGGTGGTACTAGTTCTACGTAGGCCATCTATCTCGATCCCGGAAGCATTGATCTGGCTATCAATGTTTTGGGCCTAGGGCCTACATACGGGTCTCGACCGGGATACATTTTCTATTGCCATGCTCTAAAATTATAGGCAAGACCTCTCCCTTACATATGTAGGCCAATTTACTTGCATCCTAAAAATCGAACTCCTATTCCCAAATCCCAACTAATCTTAACAATTAAACCACAAGTATAACTAAAGGGAAAAAGATCCTAATCCCATTATAACACTTAGGCTATGAGAAATTGGTATAGATGAACTTGTTTGCTGGTTCTAACATATCCAAATGATGTGTCTGATTGAGGCAGTGGAAAGCATTTGTTTTAAGCCTGAAACAACTCTTTGATATTAGTCTAAAAGTTGTAGTTATGATATTGGCAAAAAGTTTGTTTACCCCAAATTAAATCCTCTCTCTCTCAACCACATAACCCCACCCCCCCCCCCCCCCCCACACACACACACGCGCGCGCGCAAGTACAAAAACCACCACCACCACACAGGCAAGTGCACACACTCACACATAGAGACTTTCATTTAGGTAATGTTAACAGATACCCCTATGGTGTTTGGTATGATCTTAATTGATTCTAGAAGCATCTCATTATCTATTAGCAAGATAGTTGAAAACTTCTAAAATTTTCCTTTTAGAATTCTCTCTACCTCTCTGGCCAGTAAATGTCTCCGTGCCACCAAGCCCAGCCCCCCCCCCCCCCTCCCCCCCATTGTTAGTACCTCTGCCAATGACCCCACCAACATACTTCTATTATCTTATTGAGTACTACAAATAGGCATGGTCTGTGTGGAATGTTTGCATGTAGATTTTCCTCATGATTTACCAATCTAAATTCTCTTGGATCGAACTTTTTATTTCAAGCATCTGCTCACATCGTAACAGATTGTTCGTAATAAAATGGGAATCATGTTAACAAATGCGTTGGAACATCCATCAATGAGACCCTAAAAATGCAATATAAGGACTCAAATAGAAAAATTGCAATTAATAAATGAGTGTAAAAGCACCCTAGATTTGATCTTATGACGCATCCTAATCCTATGATCTATCAGATCATATCATCAACATTGTTCAGAATTGGTATGTGACATATTGATGATTAGCTGAAGAATGTTATATACTGTATAAATCGTCTAATTCAATTGTAAGAAGTGTAATCCAGAATGATTAGTTTGAATTGCCATGTTAATTTTTTTTAAAGAAATGATTACCAGTTCTTGGTAAGTAGTTACTATATGATTATATGAAGGATTTTATTTATTTTTACTTTCATGATTGAAGCATGTCTCTGAAGACTGTAGTTTTTAAAGCATGGTTTCTGCTATCCCGGCTTATTTTAGTTCGTGGTGTTGTTTGGCTATGGTACTATGGTTTTGGATTGTGAAAATTTAGCATTTTCTGTTTATATATCCAGATAAAGTAATTTTAGCTGATTAGTCCACCAAGTTTTAACTCAATTACTGTATACTTTATCTGAGGTTCAGATGACTAAATGTTTTATTCAAGTATTGCAGTTTTTTTTTGTTTATTCGGTGAGTGTCGAAATAGCCTTTTTTAAACATTTCGGTTCCATATCAAGTTTTCTGAGATCAATTACGTGACCGTAATCAAAACCTTTCCTGATGGATCTGTATTGTAGGTTAAATTTAGTGAGTTTGTTGCAAAACATATCGGGGAGATGGAGGGTATCTTGGTAGAAGCTGAGACCGGAGACTATCTTGGAAAACACAGGGGCTTTTGGTTCTATACTATTGGTCAGCGCCAAGGCCTGCGACTTCCTGGAGGGCCATGGTATTACATTATTTATCTTGCTTCCTGCCATTGCTTGTTATGTAAAGTCCGTTGTAATCAGTTGACTCAAATCTTCAAACTCCGTATAGTCGACCCTATTGTAACAAAGTTTGGCGTTTTTTTTTTAACGCATTTAAAATGCGACTTAATGGGCAGCCGATTTGTACTTTTTTTTCCCGATTTTTACAAGTTACCGAATTCGCCGTTTTTTTTTACCGTTTTTATTAAAAAAAAAGGTTAAAAAATATGTTTTTTTTTCCGAACTTTGTGACTGTATTGATGATGAGTCTGATGACATTGAAAGTCAATTTTCTTCCGATGACATTGAATTCATGGAGGATGAAGAGAATGAAGCAAGATAGAATGATGCAAGTTTGGCATTGGATGCTTTTGACGACACGATGGATGCTTAGTTTCTATTTTCTATTCTATTTTGATTAGTGACTATTGGACAATGGACATCTTAAGTTTTGTAATATTTTCTTTTGGGATGCCGTTATCAACTTATCATGATGTTCGTAACTTAGTATGTTACTTTGTCCGGTTGTTGTTTTGTTGCTTACTTGTATTTGCATAGTTGTATGAATAACTTAATTGATTTGTTGTTATTGACCTATCATTTAATAATCGTGTTAGAAATATCTTAGTTGTTTAAATATAGGCTAAAAACTTGACTTTTGAAAGTCCCGAACTTGCCGATTTTTTTTCAAATTTCACCATAGTTGATTAAAACCCGAACCCGTTTTTGGCCCCAACTTTTATCCGTTTTTTTCCGAACTTTCCGATTTTTGCCGAACTTTCCTGAGTTTTACCCTTGCCGACTTATTGCCGAACCCGAACTTGGTGAATATGGTCGACCCCACCTTGAAGGGATGAGACTTGGATAATGATGAGTCAACTCATCACTCCACAGAATACATAGATTGGTGTCATCACATACCCTTGGATTGGGAGACACGGAATCCAATTCCGAAGATGTATCGGCTTTCCACTAGTGTGGGAAACTGGGAATCACTATAGGGTGGTTTGGATTTTCTGAGTTATGGGCCTTCAGGCGTAGTCTCTTCGTTATCTGTCGGAATGCAGGTATGTTGTCGAAAAGGATGTGCAAAACAATGTTGTTTTTGTTTCGAGGAACTACTTCTCATTGGATAAAAGACGGCGTACATTTCGGGTTGGATCATTGAAATGGTTCGACAGTTCGCCTCCGGAGAATAACGATCAACTTCGGTGCAAGGTAGAATCGGCCATTTTCTTTTTTTCATTGACTGCATCATTTTCCTTTCTGAATGTGGTCGGAGATTCAACTTTTTCAGGTTCGACATGGTCCTGCTTTTTATGATTGTTGCAACATCACAATGGTACCGCGTGAAGGTGGGCGTGAAGAGGTCATGGTAGTACATCTATCGGAAGACGATCAGGGCTTAGCGGCGGGTCAGTTTGCAGCCTTCTACCGCGGTGAAATCTGCATAGGCTCGGGTGTGATTTTGGACTCGTGGGATGACGAGAGCTTCCCGGTTTGTGCGAAGGCTCTTGAGATTGCGAAGATGAGTGATAAGTCCAAACTCGGAAAACCAGTTAGGATAAAGAATCTGGAAACTGAACCTAACGGTAACCTGGTAGACTTCGAAACTCCGAGCAATTCAAGCATACCACCACAAACTTTAAATGGGATGTAGGTACGGCTCTCTAAATTTTCACACAAGGTCTTTTGGAGGAAAAAATTCTTCAGTAAATTGTTTATTAGCATTTAGAACCTTCTTCAATCTCTCTATTTTTTTGTTTTCAATCTATTTCAGGAGATTGTGGTGGCTCCTCTAGGCACTGAACTATTAAAGCATGTATCGAAGGAAGAGGTGGATTAAGCTCGAGTCGTGATGTTTCAGAGGAGCTGTGATCTTTCAGTTGTCAATAGGTGGACATAATGCTAAGATCCAGTGAAGTTCCAAATCCTCTCTGTCTACATCCTCCCCCCTCCGCTTCTCTCTCCCCCTTCCTTCCTCGACGTTGCACTGCCCTCTATGCCGCCCACCCCCCACGTCACCATCACCAAACTGACAAAATTATAAAAATAAGTACTAAATCTAGAACCGAAACCTAATAGAATCTCTAGAGAATTCAGTGAAACCGAACAAAGCTCAACAACATTGATTGCTGGCCAATCCGACTGCCGCTGTCGCTAATTCTTGTGCTCTTGATTCCTCCATTGCTATCGCCGTCTTGATTGTTGCTGCTTCTGCCTCCTCGACCGTGGTCATCGTTGTGTCTGTTGCTGCTTTTGCCGTTGACAGTGGCCTCGTCGCCCTTAGCGGCATTGGTGCTGGTAGGGCACGGTAGGTAGATCGGAGGCAGACATCAGGTACAACTCGAGGGTAATGCTGTGTTTTCACGCTCGAGTTGTACCCGATGTTCGCCTTCGGTCTATCTACCTTACCTCATCAGCACTGATGCCTCTAAGAGAGGCGAGGTCATTGTGAGCGGCAAAAGCAACAACGGTCGCGGCGATGATCATGGTGGATGCGGCAGAAGCAACAACAATCGAGACGACGATTGTGGTGGAGGAATCCAGAGCGTTGGAACTGGCGACATCGGCAGTTGGATGTGGTTGGTAATAGATGTGAAGCTTTGTTAGGTTTCGCTGAGTTCTTTTGGCTATTCTGTTAGGTTTCGCTTCTGGATTTTCTTTTTGTTTGTCTAGTGGTGGTCAGGGTTATACTGTGGTTTCGTACCTTCGTTATTTGTACTCTCTTATTCATTGATTTAGTACTCAGCTGCCTCCGAGGTGAAATCACACACACAGAGAGAGAGAGAGAGAGAGAGAGAGAGAGAGAGAGAGAGAGCACCTGCAGGACGATGGCGGACCATTGGAGTGGGGAGTATGTGGTGGAGGGCACAGATGGCGGCGTGACGCTGGGCAAGTAAGAGAGAAGCAGAGGGGGGAGGATGGTTTCATGGTCGAAGCGTCGCCCTGTTGTTTATTAGAGCGATATCGAATGGTACTGGAGTTCCATTAGAGCATCTACAACGCAGGCCTCCATATTTGGAGACCAAAGCCTCCAAATATGAAGGAGATTCTCTTTTGGAGGGTGATTAGCTCCAACCGCCCCCTTTCATTTCTCCCAAGTATTATTTTAGTTTTATTAATGTATATAATATGTTTTTAAAAATCATTAATAAATGTTATTAATACTAATCCGTTTTTAGAAAAAATATATCGTTGGAAAGGTCTTGCCGAGAGCTTTAAAATAATACTAATATTAAATAGTTTTAAAGTTAGATTTAAATTAATAATTTTTTGATCAAATAAAGGGTTCTATTTATGGCTCTTAATTGAAATAATTTAATATTAGTCTTATTTTGAAGGTCTCGACGAGACCTTTCAAATGATACCATTTTTGTAAAAAATGGATTAGTGGATCTAAGTATGCACAGAGTTAAAGTAAGTAGTGTATAAAATAAAAAAGGATATTAATTATAAATCTGTTCAGTATTGTATGCAGGGTATTTTCGTTATTTAAAATGGTAAACAGTATTTAGAGGTGGCCTCCAAAACTATCTCTAAATCTTCAAATTTGGGGGTCAAAGTCCAAATCAAATTTGGAGGCCAAAATGGAGAGTGGTTCGGATTATGTCCACGGGGTAACTGTACCATGGATTATATTCTTCACTATTATCCATGATCACGTATAAGGGATGATCACGTATAAGGGCTTTTTTTTTTTTTGGTACATTTCAGAGGGGAGGTAACAAACAGAACTTTGAGAGGCGCCACATGCCGGTGCTACATAAGGGACCACCACCAGGTGTGGGAAGACGACTGCCGCACAGGTGGGATACATATCGCCAAAAGGCGAGGACACACAATACATCGCCACCGCGATCAACCCAAAACCCCCCAAAACAAGGGAAAAGACCGATCGACACACCGATCGAAAAATACGAAGTCCAGAAACACCAAAAGAAAATCCTGTAAAAAAAAAACACCAAAAAATTGGCGATCACCACCCAATCCAGCCAACCGGCGAATTATGGTGGAGTCGCGAAGAGCGACACACCGATCGGAAAATACGAAGTCCAGAAACACCTAAAGGAAATCCTGCAAAAAAAAAACACCAAAAAATTGGCAGTCACCACCCAATCCAGCCGACCGACGAATCATGGTGGAGTCACGAAGAGCCACCGCCCTGCCGTCGAGACGCCGCCTTCACCGCACCGTCAAGAGCCACTTGCCGGTCGAAGGAGACGCCCTGAACAACCACCGGCGGAGATCCTCACGTTGGGGCCAGATCCGATCGTCCGTCCGTACCCTACAAAAGATCCGACCCCGCTGTCGGAAGTGGGCCATCGATCAAGCAGGAGGAAGCGTCGAGTGACACCAACGTTGCGAGCACAAAAACCCAACCGGCCGGAGAAGTCCTACTTACAACGGGGAGGAAGGGGGGCCAGATCCCACCCCTGATACACCAAAGACCCAAGTCCCGACCTCCTTGATGCCACCAGCGGTAGCCGAGGAGGCTAGGAATCCATCGAAGGAAGCCCTAACCCTAGAGGGAAAAGTCCTAACCCTAAGTGTAGATATTTCAAGAAAATATATCGTAAATGATTATCCGAGTTTGAAACAAAGGAAAAAAAAAAAAGAGAGGCAAAGATGAGCATAAGATCAAGAAAGCTTTACAAAGTGTGGTGATGGGATTCAAAGAGTTCAAAATAATACGAGTTGATCGATCGGAGCCACTAATATACATCACTTTATATGATCGGAACTTCACAATGAAGCGTGCTTGGGCGAGAATCGTATTGACATTAGTGACTTTGGAAGTTCTTGTGTTGCACTCCCTTTTAGAAGATGATGTAAGCGACGGGTATATTAGAGGAACTATAGGAGTTCGTATGAGCACGTACAACGAAGAACCATTTTTAGTCATCAAACTCAATTATAAAATTTTGTAGGTATACTCCGTCTAATATTTTCTTTCTAAAACGGTATTTTTATGACAATCTCTCTACGACATGCTCTTTCTATAGCATTTTCTTTCTCTACGACATCTCTTTTTGTAACATTATTTATATGATATTCTCTCTACCTATATTTTATATCCAAAATATTTTTGTTATAATATTATTTTCTCGCCCTACATATATCTTTTCTTTACAATATTTTCTCTCTATAATATTTTCTCCTACAATATTATTTATGTAATATTCTCTCTACCATATTCTTTCTCAACGATATTTTCTCTTTAGCATCTCTCTATATATGCTTTCTATCTATACTATTTTCTCTCTACACCATTCTTTATATAACATTTCTCTTTGCAATGTATATCATCTCTCTATAATATTCTCTTTATGATATTTTCTCTTTGCAATATTATTTATGTATTATTCACTTTGCCTTTATGCTTAATAATATTTTTTCTCTATAATATTTTTTAATGATATTTTCTCTCTCATTATTATTTATTTAATATTCTCTCTACCCATATACCTCTATAGAATTTTCTCTTTACAAAATTTTATATAGATAATAATTCTCTACCATATGTTCTCTATATAACAGGCACTTATTCTCTAATATTTTCCTCTGTTTACAATAGTTTCTCTCAAAATATATACTTTATTTTCCTCTCGAAATACTTACGAAATCTGCACATGAGGAAAAGATGGAAGAAGACGAGAGCAGTCCTAAATGGCGAAGTGTGAACTAGAAGGATCTAAAAGCTGACTGAGATTCAGCCACCTTGGAATCCCACTCCATCCTCAGCTTCACACTTGGCCGGAAGCTAATGGCAAACAGCCCCAAGGTCCAGTCGCAACGCTCGATCTTCAGCATCCTACGGTAAGAAAGTAGAAAAAAGGGATAGTTGGTGAGAAGCCCATCTTAGGAGATGGTTTCGAGCTGTAGTCCCGACAACCTTTTCATTTGAGTTTAGTCCTCTATGGACGAAAACGCCCCTCACCTTTTATCAAATTTAGATTTGATGCCACTCGCCTTCCCCCTGTTGTCGCCGCTGCCGCCGCCGGACCTATCCGAACCCCCCGCCACCGCCCCCCCCCCCAAATGGATCTTCCTAACCTAAGATCTACAGGCCATAGGATGAACCCTAGACCTAGAAATCTCGAAAACCCTAAAGCTAACCCGAACCTCTTGCCGACGTTGCCGCCTTCTCCTCCGCCGCTCACGCTCGCTGCCTCCATCGCGGCTACTCACGACCGACCTCTGCCTCCTTCACCTCTTCCTGCGGCCGCCTCCGCCTGCACCTCAGCCTCCACCTCCTGCAGCTCTGCCTTCACCTGTGCCTCCGCCTGTGCCCCCGCTGCCTGCGCCTCCCCCTCCACCTCTGCCATGGCTGATCGAGAGAGGAAAGGAGGTGACGGTGGTCTCAGGATTAAAACTAAATGGAAGCGTTTATCCTAAAGTTGGGTTAGTTAGAGGGGCTGGAGCTCAAATAAAATGTTTCATTGGGTTTATCCTAATGTTGGGTTGATTAGTGAGGTCTTAGGCTAATAAACCCTAAAAAAACCCCAACACCAGCGAGCTGAAATTTCGGTACCATATTCGGAACCCATCTTCACCATCCATCTCATTTTCCATGCACTGTAGTGGTGTGATCTTTATTCTAGGGACCATGGGATGAACCCAAGGTGGATGCCTGGGATCCTCCATAGGGCCATCGGACGGTCCCTATGACTTTTGGTAGGTACCAAAATGGGTACCATAGACCCTCTATGGAAGCAATAATTGAATCAGACTCAGTCATAGTGAATGAGATAAGAAACAGTAATTCCTACCTCATTCACTAAGACTTTGCAAGATTTAAGTACTGCTTTCATCCTCCAATTGAGTACAGAAAAAAAATTTATATTTCTTATTTAAAATAAGGCACTTATTGCCAGAGACCATTTGAATGAGAATGGACTCAAATAGATCCAATTCGATAGAAAGATTGTGTAGATATTGCAAGAAAACTAAATTTATTATAAATGATTATTTAGACTTGAAACAAATGATTTAAAAAAAAAAAATAATTAGTCAAAGATCAAAAAATTTAAAGCCCCTAACGTAGTCGCCCCGAACCACGGTATCACCATGGTTCAGGGTCCGGCCTTTGACACCTGTTACTCTCATCCGACTAGACGGTTCTGGATTGTTGAGATCTACATGCCACCGAGAGAACCTCAGGAGGCTCCCATCATAAGGGCCGGATGATCGAACGGATGATGACATGGGTCGTTGGCTGGATCCTGAACCACGATGATTTCGTGATTCGGGATGACTATTTTAAGTCATTCGCAAAAAGTTAGTACATAAGCGAGTTATTAAAGTAACAGAAGTGGTTGTGATGATGGAATAAAAGAGTAATAATTTGTACGAGTTGATTGGAACTACTCATACAAAGCACCAAATCGCATCATAACTCCACGGGGTGAGAATTGTACTAATATCAATGACCTCATGGTAGTCGCTGTCAGTGTCGTCAATGTAGTTGTACAATGTAAGGCTATATGCGGATGCACAATGTAGTTGTACGGTTACATAGTGTATTGTTTGGCCACATAATTATCTGTGTTGTAGAGTTGCGGGGATTGCACATGTGAATAAGAGCATGTGTAGACAGATAAGATTAGACGCAGCCACATAATTATCTGTGTTGTAGAGTTGCGGGGATTGCACATGTGAATAAGAGCAGTATTTAGAGGTGGCCTCCAAAACTATCTCTAAATCTTCAAATTTGGGGGTCAAAGTCCAAATCAAATTTGGAGGCCAAAATGGAGAGTGGTTCGGATTATGTCCACGGGGTAACTGTACCATGGATTATATTCTTCACTATTAGCCATGATCACGTATAAGGGTTTTTTTTTTTTTTGGGTACATTTCAGAGGGGAGGTAACAAACAGAACTCTGAGAGGCGCCACATGCCGGTGCTACATAGGGAACCACCACCATCAGGTGGGGGAAGACGACTGCCGCACAGGTGGGATACATATCGCCAAAAGATGAGGACACTCAATACATCGCCACCGCGACCAACCCAAAACCCCCCAAAACAAGGGAAAAGACCGATCGACACACCGATCAAAAAATACGAAGTCCAGAAACACCAAAAGGAAATCCTGTAAAAAAAAACATCAAAAAATTGTCGATCACCACCCAATCTAGCCAGCCAACGAATTATGGTGGAGTCGCGAAGAGCGACACACCGATCGGAAAATACGAAGTCTAGAAACATCTAAAGGAAATTTTGCAAAAAAAAACACCAAAAAATTGGCAGTCACCACCCAATCCAGCCGACCGACGAATCATGGTGGAGTCGCGAAGAGCCACCGCCTTGCCGTCGAGACGCCGCCTTCACCTCACCGTCAAGAGCCACTTGCCGGTCGAAGGAGGCGCCCTGAACAACCACCGGCGGAGATCCTCACGTTGGGGCCAGATCCGATCGTCCGTCCGTACCCGACAAAAGATCCGACCCCGCTGTCGGAAGTGGGCCATCGATCAAGCAGGAGGAAGCGTCGAGTGACACCAACGTTGCGAGCACAAAAACCCAACCTGCCGGAGAAGTCCTACTTACAACGGGGAGGAAGGGGGGCCAGATCCCACCCCTGATACACCAAAGACCCAAGTCCCGACCTCCTTGATGCCACCAGCGGTAGCCGAGGAGGCTAGGAATCCATCGAAGGAAGCCCTAACCCTAGAGGGAAAAGTCCTAACCCTAAGTGTAGATATTTCAAGAAAATATATCGTAAATGATTATCCGAGTTTGAAACAAAGGAAAAAAAAAAACAGAGAGGCAAAGATGAGCATAAGATCAAGAAAGCTTTACAAAGTGTGGTGATGGGATTCAAAGAGTTCAAAATAATTCGAGTTGATCGATCGGAGCCACTAATATACATCACTTTATATGATCGGAACTTCACAATGAAGCGTGCTTGGGCGAGAATCGTATTGACATTAGTGACTTTGGAAGTTCTTGTGTTGCACTCCCTTTTAGAAGATGATGTAAGCGACGGGTATATTAGAGGAACTATAGGAGTTGGTATGAGCACGTACAACGAAGAACCATTTTTAGTCATCAAACTCAATTATAAAATTTTGTAGGTATACTCCCTCTAATATTTTCTTTCTAAAACGGTATTTTTATGACATAATCTCTCTACGACATGCTCTTTCTATAGCATTTTCTTTCTCTACGACATTTCTCTTTTTGTAACATTATTTATATGATATTCTCTCTACCTATATTTTATATCCAAAATATTTTTGTTATAATATTATTTTCTCGCCCAACATATATCTTTTCTCTACAATATTTTCTCTCTATAATATTTTCTCCTACAATATTATTTATGTAATATTCTCTCTACTATATTCTTTCTCAACGACATTTTCTCTTTAGCATCTCTCTATATATGCTTTCTATCTATACTATTTTCTCTCTACACCATTCTTTATATAACATTTCTCTTTGCAATGTATATCATCTCTCTATAATATTCTCTTTATGATATTTTCTCTCTGCAATATTATTTATGTATTATTCACTTTGCCTTTATGCTTAATAATATTTTTTCTCTATAATATTTTTTAATAATATTTTCTCTCTCATTATTATTTATTTAATATTCTCTCTACCCATATACCTCTATAGAATTTTCTCTTTACAAAATTTTATATAGATAATAATTCTCTACCATATGTTCTCTATATAACAGTCACTTATTCTCTATTATTTTCCTCTGTTTACAATAGTTTCTCTCAAAATATATACTTTATTTTCCTCTCGAAATACTTACGAAATCTGCACATGAGGAAAAGATGGAAGAAGACGAGAGCAGCCCTAAATGGCGAAGTGTGAACTAGAAGTATCTAAAAGCTGACTGAGATTCAGCCACCTTGGAATCCCACTCCATCCTCAACTTCAAACTTGGCCGGAAGCTAATGGCAAACAGCCCCAAGGTCCAGTCGCAACGCTCGATCTTCAGCATCCTACGGTAAGAAAGTAGAAAAAAGGGATAGTTGGTGAGAAGCCCATCTTAGGAGATGGTTTCGAGCTGCAGTCCCGACAACCTTTTCATTTGAGTTTAGTCCACTATGGACGAAAATGCCCCACCTTTTATCAAATTTAGATTTGATGCCACTCGCCTTCCCCCTGTTGTCGCCGATGCCGCCGCCGGACCTATCCGAACCCCCCGCCACCGCAGTCGCCGGACCTAACCGAACCTCCCCCCCCCCCCAAATGGATCTTCCTAACCTAAGATCTACAGGCCATAGGATGAACCCTAGACCTAGAAATCTCGAAAACCCTAAAGCTAACCCGAACCTCTTGCCGACGTTGCCGCCTTCTCCTCCGCCGCTCATGCCCGCTGCCTCCATCGCAGCTACTCACGACCGCCCTCTGCCTCCTTCACCTCTTCCTGCGGCCGCCTCCGCCTGCACCTTAGCCTCCACCTCCTGCAGCTCTGCCTTCACCTGTGCCTCCGCCTGTGCCCCCGCTGCCTGCGCCTCCCCCTCCGCCTCTGCCATGGCTGATCGAGAGAGGAAAGGAGGTGACGGTGGTCTCGGGATTAAAACTAAATGGAAGGGTTTATCCTAAAGTTGGGTTAGTTAGAGGGGCTGGAGCTCAAATAAAATGTTTCATTGGGTTTATCCTAATGTTGGGTTGATTAGTGAGGTCTTAGGCTAATAAACCCTAAAAAAACCCCAACACCAGCAAGCTGAAAATTCGGTACCATATTCGGAACCCATCTTCACTATCCATCTCATTTTCCATGCATTGTAGTGGTGTGATCTTTATTCTAGGGACCATGGGATGAACCCAAGGTGGATGCCTGAGATCCTTCATAGGGCCATCGGACGGTCCCTATGACTTTTGGTAAGTACCAAAATGGGTACCATTGATCCTCTAAGGAAGCAATAATTGAATCAGACTCAGTCATAGTGAATGAGATAAGAAACAGTAATTCCTACCTCATTCACTAAGACTTTGCAAGATTTAAGTACTGCTTTCATCCTCCAATTGAGTACAGAAAAAAATTTATATTTCTTATTTAAGTACTGCTTTCTTATTTAAAAAAATTTATATTTCTTATTTAAAATAAGGCACTTATTGCCAGAGACCATTTGAATGAGAATGGACTCAAATAAATCCAATTCGATAGAAAGATTGTGTAGATGTTGCAAGAAAACTAAATTTATTATAAATGATTATTTAGAGTTGAAACAAATGATTTCAAAAAAAAAAAAAAATAGTCAAAGATCAAAAACTTTAAAGCCCCTAACATAGTCGCCCCGAACCACGGTATCACCATGGTTCAGGGTCCGGCCTTTGACACCTGTTACTCTCGTCCGACTAGATGGTTCTGGATTGTTGAGATCTACATGCCACCGAGAGAACCTCAGGGGGCTCCCATCATAAGGGCCGGGTGATCAGGGGCGGAGCCAGCATAGGCCCAGCGGGGGCAACTGCCCCCACTGAGAATTTTTTTTTTTTAAAAAAGTAATGATATTTGTTCATTCTCAATCAACAAACACACCAATGAAGTAGAGGTGGCCTCAGTGCATCAGCATTCACACCAAACACTGGGCCCTGCACCCACTTCATTGGTTTGGTTTGTAAAAAAAAGAAAACGTAAATATAGTACAGTTTGCCCCTAAAGCTTAGCTCATAGACACTTAACCCTCCTATAGTTTTAAAGCTGCATTTTACCCCCTTCAATTCAGTTTTTATCAGATAAAGATTACCAAATGAGAAAATTAAGTAGTTGACAAAATGATGTATATTGGTAACATATATTTCAAACTCTATGAGCCATTTGGAACAAAAGAAACTAAGGGGTTTAAGTTATTTTTGTGCTAATTTTAAATAGGTAAAGTATAATTTACCAAAAAAAAAATCGACGTTCGTTCCACAACTACCTTGCGGCAGCCTCGCACAATCTCACGGTTCAAATCGTATTCTTCGAGACTCCGTCCCTTTCCACGCCAGCCATCCTTTGCTCGAAATCTGCAACTGGCGACACGACTGGCAATTCAGCCCGCCTATAGCGTCGGCCAGACATCTCTCTCTCTAGTTATTCATGATTTTTTGTGTAATTTTTTTTTGGATGGAAGATTTTTGTGTGCTTATGAACTGAAAATGAGTATTTTTGTAGTCAATCAATCCTTTGTTGGTAAAAATTGGATTAAACTTTCAAAACCAAGCAAAGGTTACCCCCACTAGAGTGAATTCCTGGCTCCGCCACTGCGGGTGATCGAATGGATGATGACATGTGTCGTTGGCTGGATCCTGAACCACGATGATTTCGTGATTCGGGATGACTATTTTAAGTCATTCGCAAAAAGTTAGTACATAAGCGAGTTACTAAAGTAACAGAAGTGGTTGTGATGATGGAATAAAAGAGTAATAATTTGTACGAGTTGATTGGAACTACTCATACAAAGCACCAAATCTCATCATAACTCCACGGGGTGAGAATCGTACTAATATCAATGACCTCATGGTAGTCACTGTCAGTGTCGTCAATGTAGTTGTACAATGTAAGGCTATATGCGGATGCACAATGTAGTTGTAGGGTTACATAGTGTATTGTTTGGCCACATAATTATCTGTGTTGTAGAGTTGCGGGGATTGCACATGTGAATAGGAGCATGTGTAGACAGATAAGATTAGATACAGCCACACAATCTAGTCAGGCATTCGCCCGCACAACTACATTGTATAGCCACACAGTACAAAAACAAACAATGTGGGTGTGTTATCGCATATGCAATCAGCTCAGTCTGAGTTGTGTGACGACACATCACAATTCACAACATTAGTCCTGGCGTTACATAATTTTATAGATAGAGGAAGGGATGAGTGTTTTACAAAAATTGTAAGGGTGCACCATTTAAGAACAAAATGATGGAGGACACACTGAGGAGGTACATCTATGTATAACAAATTAAGTTGGTATGTCAAGTACACGTGGAGAAGGAAAGCGACGTGGTCCACTTCTCGGACAGGCCCCTGGGTGACGTTGGCGCTGACCTGCACCATTCAATTCGTGCCACATGGAGGTCCCCTACGCTCTCTTGACATCCCTGCACCACCCACGGGATAATGAATGCAGATTCTGTTGGTGACCTGACACATCTTTAGCACGATGACGCCCATGGCGAACAACCCCCAGGCTAGCCCGAGCGATGGCTTCAAGTACTATTTACGCATTGCCACTAGGCAACCATGTGGCCCCTGACATGTGATGACTCCACCAGCCTTAGATCTCCTATAAAAGCCCACCGGGGGCTCAGTTCAAAGGGTTTGAAACCTGTGAGTCCTACTCGTACTCTAGATATCTCCTTCTCTGCTAGCTCATCATTCCCCACTTTGTTGAGTCTGACTTAGACATTAGAGGGCCGTTGATCCATAGGGAGTCGGCCATCTCTGACCCTTTTTTCTGTCTTGTAGCTCGCCACAGCCCGCTCGTCTCTTCTCGTTGACGGAGAAGGCAGGAGTCACTACAACCATCTCTCTCCGACGAAGAACTTTAGCTAGTGGGAATCGAGGAAGGAGATGCACATTTTTTTCCCCGACAGATTTCATATCTCATGAGCCGCAAAATATCTCCCCTACTTATACCAACCAACTTGTTTGTGTCCAACCAGAACACTAGAATTTCCTACCTTCTATTTACCATCTTAGGCCATCCATAGAAGTCATATAAATGTTCCTCAACAATCTCCTCACCCTTCACAAAATAATCAAAATGCTACCATTTACATGTATGAGATTCGATTAACTCATTCTACTTTATTATCGAATCCCTCTCAGGAATGCTAC
This sequence comes from Chamaelirium japonicum, assembly GCA_947650365.1. Lineage (NCBI taxonomy): Eukaryota > Viridiplantae > Streptophyta > Magnoliopsida > Liliales > Melanthiaceae > Chamaelirium > Chamaelirium japonicum. Next base: position 47,400,075 of record OX393557.1, on the reverse strand, counting down.
CATTTATCGGCCGCATGTTGCGCGCAAGCCTGTAGGGTCTCTTGCTTGTTGCTGGCTCACTCCGAGCGAGCACATCCATGGTTTTTAATCTCTCTTCAACTATGAGAACCATATGACCCCAGTTATGCCTCTGTTTCTTGTTTCTCAATTGATGTAACATAGGCCCAGCCTTACAAACAAACAACTCAGACATTCAGCATGTCGATCCGGCTACACCCTGCTGCCTTCCTAATTCTCCTTGCTCTCATAAATTCTCTCACATTGTTAGACTCCTCCCATCTCCCGGCGATTGCTAATGCATTCGACATGTGAGCGTATGTCCCCGCTCCCAAACCCAACTCCCCACCAAGAACCTGTTTCCTGACTTGCTCACATGCCGCCGCATCCCCACCGTGGCTCTTCCAAGCACCTACCAAGGATCCCCACATGTGGCTATCAGGCTCGACAGGCATCGATCTAAAAAACTCCTCGGCCTCCCTTAACCGCCCTGCTCGCCCGAACATGTCTACCATGCACGCATAGTGCTGCTTCTGGGGCGCGATCTTGTAAGCTTCGCCCATGGCCTTAAAGACTAGCACGCCCTGGTTCACTAACCCCGCATGGCTGCACGCGGACAGCAAAGCAACGAAGGCCGAGATGTCGGGCTGGACACCATGACAAAGCATTAAAGAGAACAACTGGAGAGCCTCCTTGGCTCGCCCGTTCATGGCCATCCCCCCCATGATAGTACACCAAGACACCAGATCCTTGCAGGGGAGCTTATCAAACACCTTGAGAGCCATGCTCGCATCTCCACACTTGGCGTACATGTTGATCAGAGCATTACCCAAGAGACCACCCCCAATCTGGCTCCTGTACGAGCACGAATGCACCCACTTGCCTATGCCTAGGGCCCCCTTCGACGCGCAAGCCCGCAGCACACTGACAAGAGTGGCTTCATTGGGTGCAACCACTCCATCAAGTAGCATCTCACAGAAGGCCTCGATCGCTCGTTCGGGGCTACTATTATGCGCATAGCCGGAAACCATGGTGGTCCAAGAGATGACATCTCTGTCGGGCATTTCACCGAACAGATGGCTGGCGTCAACCGGAGCACCGCAGCTCATGTACATACCGAGGATCGCATTTTCCAGAATAACATTACCACAGGGACCGCCAAGCCTCCGGCAAGCATACCCATGTACGGATTTCCCCAGCTTGAGAGCCTTGGCACGGGAACAGGCTGATAGAACACTGACAAGGGTCAACGGGTTGGGGGCCGCGTCCATGGAGGCGAAGGCCAGGAGGGCATCTTCCTCGCAGCCGTTCCTCGCTAACGCCACGATGATGGACGTCCAGGAGGCGACGTCGGGCCGGGAGATGCCGGCGAAGATCCGGCAGGCGGAGGCAGCGTCGGCGGCAGCGGAGTAGAAGCTGATGAGGGAGCTTCGGATGAAGAGGTCGGAGTAGTGGCCGGATTTCATGACGCGGGCGTGGATCTCGCGGCCCTTGCGGGTGGCGCGCAGCAGCGAGCAGGCCCTGACGGCGTAGTTGTAGGTGAAGTGGTCGTGCGGGCCTGAGGAGCGGAGGATTAGGTTGTAGGCTCGGAGGACCTTTTCGGGGGTGAGGCTTCGGAGGAGTGAGTTTAGGAGGTTGGGTTTGAGGGTCTTGGTGCAGTGGGCATGGATTTGGCCTGCCTCTCTCACATGGAGCACCCATTGGTTTTCCATTGCAAGTTAGCATCCAAATAGGTTTTAGGGTTGCTAGCATGGTCCATAATCCATGTGTTTAGTGGACCAATTGTAACCAATTAGAGCCCAATTGAATCCAGGTCAAGCTATGCAACCCAACCAACCCAACCCGACTTGGTGAAACACATTGAATAAATATGCCAAGTATAGATATGGGGTCTTGTATTTGCACCCCATAAATTAACACAAAAGGAAATATCAGTCATGTCCCCAGGCCTTCAAGGCCTATTGATAAGGACATCGTCGCTGGTCCCATGCACCCCACAGTCACCTCTGCCGTCATCAGACTCGTGCAACGAACCGACCGCCATCGTCGGTCCTCCTCTTCCTCCTTCCCTTCTTCTTCCTCCTACTATGTTTTTTCAAAAGATAATAATTGTATTAGAATTTCAAAGGGAGGGAAAGAAGTTATAGAATATTATAATAAGGATATACCCAGGGTGGGCAAGCATTAAGATCCATGTTCGTCTCTATCCGACAAACACCTAAAGAAACAAAGAACTAATCATGATATCGAGAGGGTCGGACAACTTTGCCACTTGTAATTCTCATACTTCTTTTCTCAGAATTCTCTGCCGAAACTTGCTTCTTCATAGTTCCTTTATTTTTACTTTTTTTTTCTCTTCCAAAATCTTCATTCTCTTATTAATTCATGCTGAATTATCCATGGCAATGTTATCGGGAATAGAGAGGAATACTTCAGGGGCTTCCGTAGAAGTCATCATGTCTCCCGCGACAGTTGCAATGGAAGGATCCAAAACACCCCCCACACGAGTGGCCAGCTTCGCTCCTCCTGCATCTGTTGAAGTACCATCCTTCGCTCGATCCTCAATAAGGTAATCATCCAAGTCCTCCATCTGCATATCCTTGGTCTCCTTTGAATGAGCAGAGGGGATTAGCTCCAAGATCCCAACATTTGGGTCAGCCACCATTACCCCGGTAATAGTAAGAATTCCTTTAGAAGGATTCCACATGACACCATCCATGGATAGTCCCGAAGGCACCGAAGGGGAAGCCTCCCTAACCTCCTCCACCGTGTTTATGATACCCGTCTCCTCATCAACTATCGGAGTTGGATAGACCTGGATGTTCGCCTCCTTATCCTCCTCTATGAGTTGGAACGTCAAGTCATCATCTGCATGTCCTTGTCGCTGGTCCTCCCAACCTGGCTGCATTAATGTTGTTACTAATTCTATCGAATCAGCAGTACCAATTGCATCAGCCCACTACCCATCTCTACACTCAACAGAAGCATTATCATCAACTCCTTTGTGCACATCCACAAAATTCACTACATCAACACCACAATCAGCCATTATGCACACAACATCTGCATGTTGCCCAGATTCAGCCTGGGTTAGGGAGGCATGCAGAACCTGCGATGGGTAGCAAGGGGGCCGGGGGCAGCACCAAGGCTTGCTGCAGGTGTGTGGCTAATTTCCTGCCCATCAAAAAACTAGGTTTCAGCGGTTCCCATCCGTAAGCTAAGATGTACTAGTCGGACCTCGAGAGAAGCACTTGGGATTCCCATGTTCTTCTCTTGAGGTCGGATTAGTACATCTTGACTTGTGGCGACAATAGGAGCATGGTAAGCATAGACATTATCGCCTAAATCCACCCTCTTCTTTATGCCATCCTCCTCCTCCTCTAGACTTGCCAAAGCAGAGAAGTGAGATCCACATGTTAGTACTTGCTAAGGGGGGTGCGTAGGTTGCTTACCTTTATGCTTCTCACCCACAAGAACCTAACGTTTTTCTCGCGACTGCTCTGGTGTAGAAGCAGAAGGTTCCCCTTGCACCCCACCCCCATCCATTGCTAGACGAACCTGTCTACCAGTCGGCTTCCACCCTTGTAAAGGATGCTTAGCCCCTTGTGAAGACATTCCTCCTACTCCTTCCTTGCTTTCTCTTCCTCCACCTCCTCCCTTCTCCCTCTTAATATTCCTTCTTGGAGATGTGTTGGTCTCTCCCGATTGACATGGTGTGGAACTATTCCATAGGTAATCACCAAACAATTCCACTCCAATGCGGTGGCTCTTCACCATCGACAATGTTGGTCACTCCTGACTGACATGGTTTGGAATTAATCAGCAAGTCGGTCAGGAAAGACCAACATGTCTCATGGAAGGAGGAGGAAAAAGGCTTATGATGTACCATATAATCTTGCTCTAAGTACTCAACGTTCGTTGAAAGTATGGGTGATATTTTCATCTCAACCACACCCCCAAAGGAATAGTGCGTGCGCAACTAAGTGATAGACAATCACACACTTATACACATAGAATTTATGTGGAAAACAGTCGCAAGACGAGAGGGGAAAAACCACGGGGACTGACGGGTCGGGCCATAGGCCGCAACACTATAATCAAACGAGGTTACATGTTACATGCAATGTAAAGCCCCTTGTGCACAAGTACATAACATAGGTGTAGCATCGTAGGAGGGGCTGTGGGCTAGCTTCGTCCTCGAGCCACATGGATTAATGTGACCACTGCCGTGTATTCGGTGTCATCATCGAGCGTGCCACAGGAGGCCGCATGTAGTCGTGGTCGTGTCGCGGGTGGTTACGGGTGTCATCGTCATGACATCCATCATGCATATCAGTGACCTATTATGTTCCTTAGGGTTCTTATTATATGTGGATTACATATATCAAAGTAGTATTCTGATTAAAGTAATAACCAAAGCCATGATATTATTAATATTAATATAAAAAATCCTCGCTAAGGACATATCAGCTGCAACAACAAGACCCCTATTTATGGTCAAAATGCTAACAAGATCGACACCTAGAGGACTTCCAATCATCAGAAACATTTTGCATTGGAGGTTTTACCCGTAATGACCACCAAGTTTATTGTATTGTTCAAACTAAGTACAACGACCAAAAGCGTTACTTTTATGACCACTAGCACATGTAAAACCACTCACACACAATACAAAAAAAAGACGTTTTTACCGATGGATATATTCCGTCGATAAAAACATATTTCCGTCGGTATAGCTTTATGACGATGGAAATGATTTCCGTCGCCAACCACCAGAAAAGATGGCGTCGGGAAAGTAAACAACGACGGGTTAAAATATCCGTCAGTAATAAATATTAATTCTGACGGAATACTTGTTATATGTCGGAAATAATTAATGTATGTTATACCGACAGATACATAGAGTCCCGTCGGTAATCTATATATATATATATATATATATATATATATATATATATATATATATATATATATATATATATATATATATATATATATATATATATATATATATATATATATATATATATATATATATATATATATATATATATATACCGACGGATATTATATAATACCGTCGGTTGAAGTTAGTTATATATATTAAAGAAAATTATTATAACCGACGGATTCTAATATTTTCGTCAATAATAATATACATATTACCGACGGATATTATATACCGACAGTTAAAGTTAGTTATATATATAATAAAAAAAATTATTATTACCAACAGAAATGATATTTTCAGTCGATAATAAAAATTAATTTTTTTAAAAAAAATGGCTAAAATTGGGTTATTTAATTCCTGTTATTTACCACAATACAAATTTACCACAATATATTTACTACAATATTACCACATTTTCTCTCGAACCTTCCTAGTCACCCTTCCACAGTCTGTACAGGGACACATAATTTTTCCATCAAGCGGTGCAAGATGCTTAAATGCAAAATCTAGAAATTTTCTGACTCTCTCTGTACTCTTGGCTCATATGATTCGAATTACGCATCCAACTCTTATCGATCGAAGACATCTTCGCCTATCTGGCCACGGATACACCTGGAGTAATTTCAAACCATGTCTATGAGACTCTGTCCTAACTACACCGATTATCTAAGTATTTGGGTGACTCCATATGGAGTATAGAGTATCGCCTTAACTCTAAATGATTCAAATGGACCCAAGGTCAGATGTAATCCTTTTGGAAATAGAAAAATGACGATAACTCAAAATGGTTCAAATGGAACTGAAAAAATGGCGATAGCTTCTGCTCAATTGTTCAAATGGGCCCAAGACTCGACTCCTTTTGGAACTGAAAAAATAGCGATAGTTTCTGCACAATTTTAGTTAATGGGGTTAGGTCCCAAGCTCGAAATCCAGTCATCGACTGTGGCAAGCCACACTAATCCTTAGAATCTATAAGGTCTTATACGATATATTAAGAAATTCTTCAGAAGCAGAAAGGAGGATGAAATACACAACACGTTTCATATATATAAAAAAGATGTGATGATACATGACTATCGGATTATATCCAAGTACACACATACACATCCAAAAAGTTATAAACTCTAAAAGTACATATACAAAGATGAATGACTATTCAGTGTCCTACTGCGGATGTCCAACGCCCTTCTGAGGGCAATCCCTCATCAGGTGGCCTGAAATGCCACACGTCAAACAGACATCCTTCAAAGGACACATTGCTCGCACGTGCCCTATCTGCCTACAAGTGAAGCACATACCCGTATCCCTACAACACTGGTAGCTAGGTATGCGCTCTCCCGGGGTGTTGGAGTGGCATTTGATGTACATGTAGCAATTGTTCCTCTTTAACCAGGTCATGTCCTTCTTCCCTTTGCAGGGAAAAGAAGCCCTAACGTGTTCAAAGAATCCGCATCTGTGGCATCGTGGCCTCTCCATGACTAGCCTAGTAAACTGAGTCGTGTACTGAGGCTCTACCTGACTTTGTAGTTGCCTCATCGACGCCATCCTCATAGATGAAGGATCTACCATCAGAATTGGACTGGACCTCCACCACCTCAGCTATTGTCAATGGTGGTAACGTATCATCCTGAACACGATCTCCTGACATCTAAATAAAAGACTTTAATCAGAATATTTCTAAATCATGTCTATGAGACTCTGCCCTAACCATACCGGTCATATAAGTATTTGGGTGGCTCCATATGGAGTATAGAGCATCGCCCTAAATCCAAATGATTCAATTGGATTTCGTGAAAAAATGGCTATAGCTTCCGCCCATTTTTAGTTAATGGAAAAAAGGCGATAGCTTCCGCCCAGTTTTATTTAATGGAAAATTCCCAAACCCGAAGGCAAGTCATCGGCTGTGGCAAGTCACACCAGTTTTTGGAATCTACAATGGATTAAATGATTAATGTGAAGTTTTCGTGGTAAGTACATATGTAGAGAATTGAATTATGATTTCATGGTAAATTTAAACCTAAATCTTCGAATATTCACCTAACCCTAACCTAAACTCTAAACCTAATCCTAATCCTAACCTAAAGCCTAAACCCTAAACCTAACTCTAACCCTAATCCTAACCTAAACCATAAACCCTAATCCAATCCTAAACCTTAAACCTAGCTAACCCTAACCCTAATCCTAAACCTAAACCCTAAACCTAGCTAACCTAAACCCTAAACCTAACGCTAACCCTAATCCTAACATAAACCCTAAAACTAAACCCTAGCCTAAACGTAAACCTAACCTAAACCCCTAAACCTAAACACTAATACTAAACCTAACCCTAACCCTAATCCTAAATCTAAACCCTAAACCCTAATCTAAACCTAAACCTTAGGCCTAGCTAACCCTAACCCTAATCCTAAGCTTAAACCCCTAAATCTAACCTAAACCCTAAAACTAACCTAAACCATAAAGCCTAACCTAAACCTAAACCCTAATGTGTTATTGGGTAAATAGCACTTTGACCCCCTGAAGTTTAGCTCAAAAACACAACCCTCTATATTTTGCCCCCTGCAATTTAGTTTTAATCAGATAAAAATGATCAAATGAGAAAATTAAGGGGATGTTTGGCATCATTGGCATCAATCTGGAACAATCTATTTCCATTCCGAATTCCAAGATTTAAAAATAACATCTAGTAATTGTTCCAGTGGAATGAAGGACTTGGGAACTAAAAAATATCACTCCGGATGTTTCTATGCCAACCGGAACACTTATTGGACCATCAAATTGCATTAGAAATAGTAATTAATAGTAATAACCACTTCTGGAAGAGGATTAAGGGTAATTACAGTTTGCCCCCCCTGAAGTTTATTTAAAACACACTTAACCCCCCTATAGTTAAAAAACTACATTTTGCCCCCTTCAATTATGTTTTGATCAGATAAAATTTATTAAATGAGAAAATTACGTAATTGACAAAAGGGGGTAAGTATTGTGCTAACATTTTGCCCCTGCAATTCAGTTTTAATTAGATAAAATTTATCAAATGATCGAGGAAATTAAGTAGTTGACAAAGGGGTATTGTGCTAACATTTCAAACTATAGGGTGTGATTTGCAACAAATTAAACAAAGGAGGAGGAGGAGGAGAGGAGGAGGAGGAGGAGGAGAGATCGACGGGCGGGGAGAGGAGGAGGAGGAGGGAACTCACTGGAAGAGGCCGGAGAAGAGGCGGCGGAGCCGGGGTGCGTCGGAGGGGAGGCCGGGGGGGGGGGGGGGAATACCAAAGATAATAGAGAAAAGAAAAGGGGGACCGGTTTCCGGTATTAATCGCAGGATTTTTTTACTGATGGACATTAAAGTTTCGTCTGTAAAACTAATATCAAATATATTGTATATAATAATCTATAATACCGACATGTATATATTTATTTCTGTCGGTAATATATATATTTTACCGACGGATATAATGAATTCCGTCAATAAATATATTATACCGACGTACTTTATATTGTTGTCGGTAGTAAAAATGAAAAAATAATTAAACTGTCAAAGTTATTATACCGACATTAGTTATTATTACCGTCGGTAAAAAGTATATTATTATCGATGGTAATAAAATATTCCGTCAGCAATAAACATTTTTCTTGTAGTGATAGTCATGCTTTTGTCTTTTGTGACAAAAATATGCATAACATCAAATCGCCTCTTCTTTTGTAAAATCTGTAACTCTAAAATGCAAATATATATTTATGTTGCGTTTCAAACTAGGATGCACTCAAATGCACGCTAAAGTAAAGCTAGGGTTTCGTTTTGGATGGTGGAGATCAAAGGGAAATAAAAGGGAGTGGTGGGAATGTGTTTGGCCAAGAAAGGAAGAGAAAAGAGAGAGAAATAAGGGGGAGAAGAGAGGGGACGGTAAGAGGGGTTCGCCTCGGTTTTTGCACGAAAAGAGGAACAGACAGGGTCGGTCACGCGCGGGTATTGAGAGAGTACTAGTGAGGGAGGGGGGCGGGGGAGAGCGACAACTCCTTTGTGAAGCCCTATTGGACTTGAGATCAGCCCAATTAGTCTTTAGCTAAAACCCAATATGCCACGTTATCAAAATTTTAAGTTATTTGCCATCTAACCGTTGGTTTCGAGACTTAATCTCGTCCGTCAATACCCTGCAAACACACACACCCCCCCATATTTTATTAATATAATATAAAAAATTCATCCGAAAAGACCTGGATTCAATCTGAAAAGCCTTCTGATGAGATCATGGATATCCCCCATGAATTGGAGAAGAGCGTAACTAATAATAAGTGCAAAAAAATATGCCAAAAACATAAAAAATAAGCTAAAAATTAAACTAAAATAACAACTACAAGACTCATAGGGATAATATCCTCCATGCATAAAATAAAAACGACTAAAAAAAAATGTCTCTGGCATCAAACTGAAGATGCGGCTATGTTCTGATGGTGCTGATCATGTTGCATCAAAAATTATCTTTAAAGTGTGGGGCCCACCAAATAAGCATAGGGACAACCCGGTGGGACAGCTCCATGTGAATGGAACGCTGGCATCTCATGATTGGTGCGACTATGGGCCATGGGCCATGGGATGAACCCTAGGGGTTGCAACCACCACCTACCGTGGTCGCCCTGCCGGCCACTACCCCCGCCAGCCACTGACCACCGTCTCTCCGGACTATGGGCCACTCATCTCCAACCACCACTCGTTGCCGCCCACCATTGCCGGTCCCCGCCACCGCTGTTCACCGACCACCACCTCATCGCTAGCCAACGTCAGCCACCACCCGCGCACGTGACATCCCCTTAGGGTTTTCATCCCATGCATGGGCCATAGTCCCAAGGGGAGGGGAAGGCAAGTATTGTTCAAATATTTAAAGTGTTCTGCTTACACTAAAAGCTTGTACATATACTTGTACATGAGAGAGAGAGAGAGAGAGAGAGAGAGAGAGAGAGAGAGAGAGAGAGAGAGAGAGAGAGAGGTTATGTAAGGTGGAAGCAAATATCCTAGCTTCGTCATAAAACAACCTCCCCTTTCTCATATCTCAATATCTTACTCCCCGCCTCTCTTTTCTCATCTCATTACACGACGGATGTCTTGTGACTTGTGAGTCAAGAAAAATGCATCGAAAAAGACAAGAACTGGAGTCAAAGACAAGAAGACCAACCTCTCCCTCTCTCTCTCTCTCTTTCTCCTGGTCTACTTCCAGACCGTTTTCGGCTCGACCCAACAACAAACACAAATCCCCCCCCCCCCCCTCTCTCTCTCTCTCTCTCTCTCTAACAAACACAACCCCCCCTCTCCCTCTCTCTTTCCTCTTTCTCTCTCTCTCTAACAAACACAAAACTCTCTCTCTCTCTCTCTTCTCCGAATTCTAAGCAAGCCCTACAGCCATCACCATCATCATCATCATCAACAATTCATGAAGCTTTCCCACCACATTCTTCCTCGTATATCTATAAGCCCTTCCCTTAACCTCATGAAACCAGTTGGAGATCCTCCCTAGAGCGGGCGGGATTCCTTAGAGCAGTGACGATGAGGAAGCCGGATCCTCCGGCTAACAACAGCCCGAGCAGCAACAATGGCGCCAAGCTCCGGAAGGGATTGTGGTCGCCGGAGGAGGACGAGAAGCTCATGTGCTACATGCTCCGCAATGGGCAGGGGTGTTGGAGCGATGTCGCCAGGAATGCAGGCTTACTGAGGTGCGGGAAGAGCTGCCGCCTCCGTTGGATCAATTACTTGCGGCCCGATCTCAAGCGCGGGGCTTTCTCCTTGCAAGAAGAAGAGCTCATCATCCACTTGCACTCTGTACTTGGCAACAGGTCCTCTCTCTCTCTCTCTCTCTCTCTCTCTCTCTCTCTCTCTCTCTCTCTCTCTCTCTCTCTCTCTCTCTCTCTCTCTCTCTCTCTCTCTCTCTCTCTCTCTCTCTCTCTCTCTCTCTCTCTCTCTCTCTCTCCCCAATGCATGCATCATAGACTCATAGTCATGGTCATACGTACGTATGATAAGTTTATCTATGATTAAGGGGTGCTTAAGAGCATCTCCAACGGGCTCCTAATTAGCATCCCCTCCTTCAATATAAGAGAGAAAGTTTGGAGAAATGACAGTTCCAACCGGCTCCAAGAGCGTCCCCTATTTTGGCTTCTTCGCTACTCGCTCGCCACCTTTGGTAAGCGGATTCTTTCGTTATCGCTGGGCCAACCATACCGTAAACAACTAGCTATAGTGTGACCCCAGGACAAGGCTCGAGCTTCACACAACCCTCCGGTAAGAAGCAGATGGCTCCTAACAGCAACATGTGAGTCGCTCTTTAGAGAAAACAAAATAAAAAATAAATAAATGCCACTAATTAATGAATGCAACGTACGTACATTTAAAGGGATCGTAATTTCTACATGTTCACACTGAAAGCTGAGGTTCTACTTTTTCTAATTTTTACGTGGTTGCCATTTATCACAACCTTCTTGTTAGGCTTCTATTTTTTTATTATACTATTAGATTAGATGTATGGTAGATCATGGTCTTTTAAAAAATCAAAATAATTAATAAATTTTTAAAAAAAATTCTAAAAGTAGTAAAAAAAAAAGAGAGGGAGTTGCATGAGGAGTCTCTTGGAGATGACTCTAAATAGTGACTCCCTATTTTGTTGAATAGCCCATATGGCTCTCTAGAAATGGCTTGATCGAATCCCTTGGAGATGCTCTTAACTTTTAGACAAACTTCATGCATGCGGTTATTATTATTTATTTTTGAGAAATGCATGCAGTTATCTTTGATGCCTATTTGCTCTAAATGAGCATGCTATTCAACCAAACAAATTAAAGATTTACATACTATTTACATCCCCCATCACAGCTGTCTGTTGCTTGTCCGTCGGGGCTGATCGATAGATCTAGCTTGGGTGCAACGGATGGTTGTGATCGAGTCGTTAAAGAGTTGTAAAGTTTTTTATCTGGTTGAATAGTAATTTCCTTGATCCATTAGATCTAGATGGGGAGCATTTGGGTCATCTTATGTAATGAAGTTTGTCTGTATAAGTTTGATTTATCATGCATGAATTCAGTTCTTGTTCTTTCACCCACATTTCTAATCCAAACGTTACACGGACAATGTAGGTGGTCTCAAATTGCATCTCGTTTGCCGGGGCGCACCGACAATGAAATCAAGAACTTTTGGAACTCCACGATAAAAAAGAGGCTGAAGAATTCATCGCCGCCATCGTTGAACCAAGGCGAGTCTCCAGAGCTCCTCCAAGAAGCAGTGGGGGGGCTCTTAACCTCTAATGTACATGAAATCATGTCCGGATGCATTGACGCATCATCGACTTCCTCATCGTCGGCCCTGCAGGCATTGTCCATGAGCAACCGGTACGACCTTTATCCCTTGCCGGATGTCGAGTTCGGCACGGCAGGCTTCGAAGCAGGATACTTCCATGTGCCCCCATCCTTAACACAAGTTGGGTTGGGGGATGGGTTCTATGGGGATCATGGGATGGTCATGGAGGGAGGGGTCATGGATAGAGGATGTGAGTTGTTTGTACCCTCATTGGAGAGTACAAGTCTAGAAGAGAATGCCACAACATTAACTAACAATCCTACTGGTAATTGCTCCAAGAACATGAATGAGCTGGACAAGATCAATAGCAACAATGTTGCTGTTGGGAGTGGAAATTATTGGGAGGGTGAGCACATGAGGGTGGGGGAGTGGGAGTTGGAAGATTTGATGGAAGATGTCTCCTCCTTTACTTTCCTTGATTTCCAAGTTGAATGATTGCCCACCCTCAAAGATGCAAAACCCTCATGATTCCTCTCTCATATCCTCAAGTGAAAGATTGCCAAATACCCTTTTCCTCCTTGCAAAGATGTTGAAATTACCATAATAACCTCCTTGCACCTTGTAGGTTGATTAGGCTTCTTTCATTCTTTAAACCCTCCCAAGCTTATTGGTTCTTTCCTTGGTTCTTGATCTTTCCCTTGCACATAGAGTTATCTTGGTTCTTTCATGCTTGAGTAGAACATTAGTCAATTCAATAGAGGTTGCCATCAAAGTGGTTAAAAATGTAATTAGACATTGTACAAAAAGGAGATCAAGGGAGACGACGTCATTAAAATTCATGGTATGTACATTTTTTTTTCCCATGCGTACATTTGGGAATAACCCCTCTCTCTCCTCTCTCTATGTCTCTCTCATGTATCAATGTACAAAGAATAAGAAAGATTTGATCTTTTTGATTTCCTCATAGAGGGAAAGAGGCATACGTGGATGGACTTAATTGTTTTCACTTGTTGAACACTCAAAAGCACTAACAAGATTTTAAAGTCTTTCTGGTGTGACATCCATTTCTCATCATTTGGGTTGTTAGCCATTAAAGTGAGATTCCAAGGGTCTAGCTAATAATACCTTTTCCCATTAACAAACCACATGGAACATTAACAACCTAATGGCAATGATCATCATCAGGTGAGCCGAGGACGCAACCGTCGGTAGTGCATGGGAGATGAATGTAGCGTGCAATATGGTTTCTTGTCAATCACAACTGAAAGATTTTATGGAACTCAGGATGTGGGGGAGTGTTTTGGTTCCTCCACCTCCTCAAAAGGCCGACCTGGTGACCGGCATTGACGGAGCTAGGGAGATAAGTCATTGATGCTAGCTCGTCTTAGCTTGTTTGGCTGAGGTTGAGCGCCTATCCGACCTGCAACTAAACCTCTAGAAAGTGAAAGGATGCGCCTCTTGAATGGGTTGGGTTTGATGGGGAACAATCGATGCGTGGCCCCAGTTTCTCTTGCCCATCGGAAAAGGATGAAGTGGGGGTCGTGTTGGAGTCGCGCACAGTGTATGTGAGTGAGTGCCCAAAATATTGATCAGATTGCAAATCGATCGATCCTCAGATGGATCAAACATGGAATACAATGACAATCTCAATCAATAGAAGTAATGAAAAATAAAACAGGAAAAATCCAATGCACAGACACAAAGCACAAAGGTACATAAAGAAGGGACAAAGGTTTTACGTTGAAGCTCTTTTGCTAGAAAACAACAAAGGAAGACGATCAAATGATCCACTATAATGGAGAACGGAGTTACATGCAACATTCAACTTCAATGAGAATCTCACCAAAGTCCCTCTCTTTCAGCCATAACCGTTATTTTTAGTTTGGTCTCTCAATACCCTTTATAATATTGTATAGGGTTTACATCAAGTAAGAGACCCAAACCCTTAAGAAAAAAAAATCTTGAAGCGAACAAACTGATCGGTCAGCCATAGGGTCCGATCGGTAGGTTTAACCCTGACCTGGGAAAACACTATTGCAAGTAAATCCGATCGGTCTGTGATAGCACTGATCGATCTTTCATAATATATGTACTTCATCAGTATAGCAAAACCGATCGATCGGATAGGAGTCGCTGACTGATCAGACAATAAGTTTCCCCGGTTCTCCAAAATTAACCTAGAACTTAATAATTCTTCACCTTGGCAAATATTTTTATAGGATTTGATCATCAGCCGGTGCCCAAACAACATCTTTACAATGTCGGAAATTGCATTCTGAATATGTGTCAAAGCACCCTGATGATGTTACCACCTTCAAGGTGCAAAATTCTTAAAACCATCTTGACTACGTTCAAGGAATGCATAAACTTAATCACTATAGCATATTTTTCAACATATCATATTGATTCTTTTGCGCATGTATCTTTTTCACAGAAACAACCCTATTCTTGATAGTTTTTCGAATAAAATGATACCGGATATCAATATACATGCTTCATTCGTGATTGATGAACCTGATCATCATTCACCAAATAGATAATGCTCTAGCTATCAAAAAATACCATTACACTGGATTGTAAGAGATCATCCAAATTCACTAACATATCGGAGTCAAATCGCCTCCTTGGTTAAATTCATTATAATAATGTATTATCCCTCTATCGTCAATAGTGCAATCGTGTATTGTAGGAAGACTTTTCAAGTAATCACTAAAACTCCTGCTAGCACGTACTACAAGAATATTAATTGTTAGCAACAGTTTTTAGTGTTTGTCGATCGTTAAATCTTTCAAACACACTTTGTAACTTTAAAAAGTTAGTAATTTGATATTTTTCTATGTCTATTTGTGAGAAAATATTAGTTGCTAGAAAAATTACTAAGGTTTATGCCATTTCTAATAATTAAAACAGTATGACTTACTTGTACAACCTTTAGCGACACAGTTTTAGCCGGAGCACAGTTGTATATTTTTAGTGTACTTTTGACCGCTGTTAGAATTCAAAATTCTTGTACTATAGAGTAAGGACATAACCTATCAAAGACCTGCGTCTATCCAAATAACCAACATAATCTACATCAACATATCCAATTGTATCTTAAAATAATTATCATCTCGTTGAAAAAGTAGACAAATATCGAACGTACCTTGTAGGTACCTCAATATTCACTTCATGGGCTACCAATAATGCTCATTCCCTAGATAGTTCATATAATGATTGACCATACTAATCGCCTGTGTGATATTTAGACATGTATACACCATCATGTAAATCAAACTGCAAACTGCGCTTGCATACAACTCACGAGCCGTCTAACATGTTCGTCATCGATGCTGGAAGACTGTGTGGCCAAAAATCAAAAGTGTGCAGCAAGAGGGATGCTAACTGACTTAATGCCACTCATACTATAACAAGAAACCATATTTTCTAGATAGTTCATCTATGCTAAACGAACTATACCATTACGATATTTGATAATCTTTATCCCTAAAATCTTCTTAGCATCACTTATATTTTTATCACAAACTCGTCATTCAATAGAGATTTCAGAACACAATATCTGACATGCTCTTTACAATAATAAGCATGTCACCTATCTTTTAAAGAAGATATACCATAGAACTACCATAAAGCTTTTTGAAGTAGATGCAGTGATCATACTCACTTCTGACGTACATGATCTGCCATGAATGTGTTAAATATTTTGTAACACTATCTCGGCGACTGCCTAAGTACATACATGGACTTTCTTAATCTGTACACATGATCCTTCTTTCCTTTTATCATGTACCCCTACGACTGATGTATTTAGATCTGCTACTCCAAATCAGCATACAAGAATGTCATCTTCATATCGAGCTACTCCATCTCGAGATTAAATAATACCATCATAGCCAACAAAATGTGGATTGAAGTGTCTGTTATCACAAGTGAAAATACATCATTGTAGTATATGTCATTTTATTATAGATAACATTTTGCTCCATCTCGAGATTAAATAATGCCATCATAGCCTACAAAATGTGGATCAAAGTGTCTGTACATCATTGAAGTCATATGCCATTTTATTATAGATAACATTTTGCTACCAGTCATACCTTGTTACGAACATTGCCTTGATATTCCTCTTTCTTCTTATATATACACCACTTGCAGTCGATTATCTTTTACCATCTAGGTCTCACAACAAGCTCTTAAGTCTGATTCTTATGAAGAGATTCGATATCTTCATCATGGCTTTGCCCAATTAAACATAGTCATCATCATGAATTATTTCGCAGTAAGTGATTGGCTCATTACCATCTCTCAAAGTTAGTGCATAAGCCACCAAATCCTCATAACCAAATCTAACTAGGGGTTTGATAGTCATTCTTGCCCTATCGACTGTTAAGAATTGATGCAATGGAACCTGATCTAAATTGGCTCCTCTGAAGTAGTCTGCTCCGATAGAGTAGTCTACTCTACCTCTATAGATGCCCTAGAAGCTTGTAGCTCTACCTGTTTAGGATTATCATGACTCTCGACTCAATATCGATTTTAACCTTCTTCTTGCTAGAAGTAAGTAACAGGTTATCATTGAAAGTCACATCTCTATTAGTAATGAACTACATAATATGATTCTGGGCGCCACAATTTGTAGCTTTTAACTCTTGAAGCATACCCCAAGGATCTGTCTTTCTTTGCTCGCAGGCTTAGCTTGTTATAAGTAACAGATTATCATTGAAAGTCACATCTCTATTAGTAATGAACCACATAATATGATTCTGGGCGCCACAATTTGTAGCTTTTAACTCTTGAAGCATACCCCAAGGATCTGTCTTTCTTTGCTCGCGGGCTTAGTTTGTTACAAGTTCATAGCCCCAATCGAAACTCAATTCCAAATTTGATTGGCCAAGTTGTGGTTCTAATAGTGGTTAGGGGTATAATGGTAATTATTTAACAGGGCTGGCCCAAGATTAATTCCATCAAAATTCTAAGTGTCTTGATCAGGCTCGATGCCACAAATCCATGGCTGCAAACAAAATCGAAGTCCGAGGTATTTTCTTTAAGTTAAGACTATTTTATTGTCCAAGCTAAGATATTTCGATCATTTTCAGTATAGTAAAACTCTTTACATGTAGTAGCTATTTCGGTACCAAGTCCGTGGCCATAAATAGAACTCGATTCCAAGTCCATTTGCTTTGTTTATGGCTCAAAAAACATGTTAGGTCAAACAAGGCTAGCTATATTGTTGTGTTTAGAAAAAATACTGGGTTGCCCAGAGAATAGTTTATAATTAATGCAACTTGGTGACTATATCATTGTTGTAATGGACTTAGCCCAACAACTCTGAGCTCACTTGTTGGGACTGAGCCTAATATTATATTTGATATTGGGCTCAGCCCAATACTACTCATTAGGTTGGAGACAGTTTCAGGTAGTGGAAGCACAGTAGTGGAGTCGGTTAGGAGAGAAAGAGAGGGGGCATGTGTGGAACCCTTTATATAGGGTTTTTCTGGGGAGAAATGCTATTCAGTCCGAAGGTTTTTTCGATTCTGCTCGATAGGATTGAGTTGGCGGTGTACAACTGGTGGCGTTAAAGATTGAAATGTCACTATAATTCTAATAATTCTATTAGATGTTTAAGTAATACTTCTATTATGGTTTTTTTTCAAATTGAACCATATAATCTCCTCTATTTACATACAATCCCCTATAAAGTCAATATTTACATATAAACCCCTTAAATCATCCAATATTTATATATTGACCCCCTATAGTTAGTTGGCATCCAAAATGAAAGAATACTTTTGAAACATTCCATCATTCGGCTGTTGTTTTATCAATCTAAAGGGGAAATAATAGATTTATCCATGGTTTAATTACTTAAATTGACATATCTTTATTGAACATGGACTCAATTCAAAACAAACACAACCAACTCAAATCTAACGTGGACCTAATCCGATGAATTCTCACATTGGAAGGGTATTTTGGTAAAATATTACGGATAAAATCAAAAATATTCTCTCATTTTGGACGTCCAACTAACGACATGGGTCAATATATAATATTTGAATGAATTAAGGGGTTTATATGTAAATATCACTTTTATAGGGGTTTATATATAAATAGAGAAAATTATAGGGGTTGATTTGTAAAAAACCGTTCTATTATTATAACAGCTCTTAAGATAATTAGGTGAGAAATCAACGATCACAATTAAAAATGTTGTTAAATGGAAGATTTTTTATTATCTTTTCGGTTTCAATAACCTCTAAGATTCCCTGATGGTTTATATTATACTAGTAATGCTCGTGCCTGTTGGCAAACTAAAGAATTCAAGGGAGAGGACAATATTTCCAAAAAAGTTACAATATTTCAAAGGTGGCCAAAATATTTTGAGGGATGTGACAATATTTCGAGGGTGGAAATAAAATATTTCGAGTGTAGCAAAAATATTTCGAGAGGGGCTTATATTTTCAAGGCGATATCAATATTTCAAGGCACGTAAAAGATTTTGAGGGTGTTGTAAAAAATTTCTAGAGCAGTGATAATATTTTGACGACGGTGATAATATTTCCCCCTTGCTTTACCTTCCAACATGTGCGTTTATTAAAAATATGATCATTTCTCGCTATTGTGGTAAGTTTCGATCATTGGTTTATCTAGTTCCGACACACTCACAACTGAGCTCAGCAAAATTAACGGTTACAGTGAACAATAAAAAATGTTTCAAACTTTTGATGACCCTAGAAGTTTTAGAATTTATTGATTTTTTGTGAGGATGATCACCTTACCCTAGAGAACACATCCACCAAAAATCATCAAATTCTAAAACTTCTAGGATGGCAAATAATGCTTGATCGATATGTAGCAATGACGCTGCACGTCAGAACTTGGCTCCCTTTTCCCATCATATATATATATATATATATATATATATATATATATATATATATATATATATATATATATATATATATATGGGGACCGGGAGCCTGGACCTCAGGTGCAGCGTTCACGCTGCACCCGGATCGGGATGATGCCACGTGTAACAGCGAATCCGTAAATCTGATCGGATTCCCCGATTTTAATGCCGCACAAAGCCTGAACCGTCCGATCGTCTCGATCCAATGGATCAGATTCCCCTGGACAGTTGTCTCGCTGTTACTGTGGCGGCCACAGTAACAACGAGTTTTGGGCCCGAATGATTGTCGACCGTTGGATCCTGCGATCGGGCGGCTGAAAAAAACGATCGGCGGGTTGTTGTGTGCTTCGAATCTCATCCGTCTGATCGACCGAATCGAACGGGCCAAAACAATTTTGCGATTACTGTAGCCGCTACAGTAACCGCGAAATTGTTTTGAGCCGTTGGATCGATGCGATCGGACGGCTGAAAGCATTATCACGGTTACTGTAGCGGCTACAGTAACCGCGAACTGTTTTTCAGCCGCCCGATCGTCTCGATCCAACGGTCGAGATTCATCCGGGCCCAAAACTCGCTGTTAGTATGGCCGCCATAGTAACAGCGAGACAACTGTCTGGGGGAATCCGATCTGTTGAATCGAGACGATCGGACGGTCCAGGCTTTGTGCGACATTAAAATCGGGGAATCCGATCTGATTTCCGGATTCGCTGTTACACGTGGCATCCATCCCGATCCGAGTGCAGCGTGAACGCTGCACCTGAGGTCCAGGCTCCCCGTCCCCTATATATATATATATATATATATATATATATATATATATATATATATATATATATATATATATATATATATATATATATATATATATATATATATATATATATATATATATATATATATATATATATATATATATATATATATATATATATATATATATATATATATATATATATATATATATATATATATATATATATATATATATATATATATAGAGGAATGGGATGCTGCCTATCAAAGCAGCATTTTTTGCTGCTTTGAGACATTGTTTGACCATCCTAGAAGTTTTGGAATTTGATGAAATTTGGTGAGGGTGTTGTCTAGGGTAAGATGATCATCCTCACAAATTTTCATCAAATTCCAAAACTTCTAGGGGGTTCAAATGGTCGAAGCAAAATCAGTCGTCTGCAGTCACCGTTAAAATCTGCAGCATTTTGCTTCGACCATTTGACCCTCTTAGAAGTTTTGGAATTTGATGAAAATTTGTGAGGATGATCATCTTACCCTAGACAACACCCTCACCAAATTTCATCAAATTCCAAAACTTCTAGGATGGTCAAACAATGTCTCAAAGCAGCAAAAACGCTGCTTTGATAGGCAGCATCCCATTCCTCATATATATATATATATATATATATATATATATATATATATATATATATATATATATATATATATATATATATATATATATATATATATATATATATATAGGTGTTATGTTGCGCTGTGCGCTGCGGCGGAGAAAACGCGCTGCGTTACTGTGGTCGTCTGATTGGAATTGATCAAACGGCAGCCCAAAATCCTGCTCCCGATCTCCCTGCGAAACCGTGCCCGTCTGATGCCTTGGACCCAGCTGTCTGATCCAGTGCAGTGCACCCCTGCTCGGCATTTCATCTGTCGGTTCGATTCTCATCCGTTGGATCGATGGGAATCGAACAGACATAAATCTTTTTCGTTGTTACTATAGTGACTACAGTAACTGCGAAAAAGATTTATGTCCGTTCAATTCCCATCAATCCAACGGATGGGAATCGAATTAACACACAATTGAGCCGGTCGATTCCCATCTGTTGGATCGATCGGAATCAAACGGACAGAAATATTTTTCACTGTTATTGTAGCTGCTACAGTAACAGCGAAAAAGATTTCTGTCTGTTCAATTCCCATTGATCCAACGGATGGAAATCGAACCGAACCGAACGGGGGTACGCTGAACGGGATTAGATGGCTGGGTCCAAGGGATCAGACGAGCACGATTTCACAGGAAGATCGGGAGAAGGATTTCGGGCTGCCGTTCGATCAATTCCGATCGGACGGCCACAGTGACGCAGCACGTTTTCTCTGCCGCAGCGCAGAGCGCAACGTAACACCCCTCATATATATATATATATATATATATATATATATATATATATATATATATATATATATATATATATATATATATATATATATATATGGAAAATGAGTTCCTATGATATGTCATAGGGAGTACCCTATGACATATAGTGAGTTAGTAACCCTAGAATATTTAGAATGTTCTGAATTTTTGTGAGAATGATCACCCTATCTTAGATAGGACCCCCACAAAAAATCGGCTCTTTCTAAAGCTTCTAAAGGCATCAAATATGGTTTTCAATTTAACGGTTAAAATGGATAGCCGATAAAGCTTCTATCATTTGATGCCCCAACAAGTTTTAGAATGCTTTGATTTTTTGTGGACATTCTATCTAAGGTAAGGTAATCACCCTCAAAAAAATTCAGCACATTCTAAACATTCTAGCATTAATAATTCACCATATGTCATAGGGTACTCCCTATGACATGTCATAGGAACCAAGTCCTATATATATATATATATATATATATATATATATATATATATATATATATATATATATATATATATATATATATATATATATATATATATATATATATATATATATATATATATATATATATATATATATGTATATATATATATATATATATATATATATATATATATATGTATATATATATATATATATATATATATATATATATATATATGTATATATATATATATATATATATATATATATATATATATATATATATATATATATATATATATATATATATATATATATATATATATATATATATATATATATATATATATATATATATATATATATGAGGAATGGGATGCTGCCTATCAAAACAGCGTTTTTGCTGCTTTGAGACATTATTTGACCATCCTAGAAGTTTTGGAATTTGATGAAATTTGGTGAGGGTGTTTTCTAGGGTAAGATGATCATCCTCACAAATTTTCATCAAATTCCAAAACTTTTAAGAGGGTCAAATGGTCGAAGCAAAATGCTGCAGATTTTAACGGCGACTGCAGACGGCTGATTTTGCTTCGACCATTTGAACCCCCTAGAAGTTTTGGAATTTGATGAAAATTTGTGAGGATGATCATCTTACCCTAGACAACACCCTCACCAAATTTCATCAAATTCCAAAACTTCTAGGATGGTCAAACAATGTCTCAAAGCAGCAAAAAATGCTGCTTTGATAGGCAGCATCCCATTCCTCTCTCTCTCTCTCTCTCTCTATATATATATATATATATATATATATATATATATATATATATATATATATATATATATATATATATATATATATATATATATATATATATATATATATATATATATATATGGGCTGGGATCCGTTGACAATCCGTTTCTTTGACAACTCGTTGACAACCCATCACTTGAAGGAGCTAGAAGTTTTAGAATTTGCTGATTTTTTGTGAGGATGATTACTATGGCAAGTTAATAATCCTCACAAATAATTAACAAATTCTGAAACCTCTAAGAGCTCCAAATGTAAGACACTTTTCTTAACCATCTATTTGAACCTTTAATTTGAATTACACATTTGATGCCCTTATAAGTTTCAGAATTTGTTTATTTTTCGTGAGGATGATCAACTTGTCATAATGATCATCCTCACAAAAAATCAATAAATTCAGAAACCTCTATCCAATGATTGAAGCGAGTTGTAAGAGGGTTATAAATTTACCTCTCATTTTGGATTTTCAACGGATCCCAGCCATATATATATATATATATATATATATATATATATATATATATATATATATATATATATATATATATATATATATATATATATATATATATATATATATATATATATATATATATATATATATATATATATATATATATATATATATATATATATATATATATATATATATATATATATATATATATATATATATATATATATATATATATATGGGAAAAGGTTAGGTGAACTTGAGTTCATAAATGAATAGTGAAACATGGTTTATATTGCGTATTGTATCCGCTAAAAAGACATAAAGTAAGTAAGAGGGGATAGGCATTTAAGAGGTTGAACATTGAAAAGACATAAAAATAAAAAGTACATAAGGGTTGAACACTTTCTCTAGACACGTGGCAGCTTCTCCATTCGAGTTCACAATTTGAATGGTGAACTCGAGTTCAGCTTCCCGAGCCCCTATATATATATATATATATATATATATATATATATATATATATATATATATATATATATATATATATATATATATATATATATATATATATATATATATATATATATATATATATATATATATATATATATATATATATATATATATATATATATATATATATATATATATATGTATATGTGTATAAAGTGACCCTTGGCCTTCCCAATGAAATGTACTTGACACCTAGTGACTTAACAAATTAAAATATTAAATGCTAGTCTTTTAGGTCCCCAAGTTACAATGAGTCAATAAAAGGCTAGATTCATGGCTTGCCAAGATACACCAGATCAAGATACTTAAACTTGAGGTTCCTAGATAATATACATTGAATATCATGGTTGTTAGTATTGTACGATACGTGATACGTATCGTACGATACATTTCGATACGACATTAAAATGATACGAATCGGAAGTATGTATAAAAAATTTACTGTATCGTACGATACAGTATGTATCGTACAATACGTCCGATACATACGATACGATGTCAATCGGTATTTAAAATTGGTTTTTTTTTTGGACCGGTTGAGCCTACATGGTTCAGTCGCTGATTATAAATCGTAGAGGGTTTGGGGTCTCGGTTTTTTTTATCGGGGAGTTCTGGGGTCTTGACGGGCGACGGCACAGGAGGAACGCAAGAGGGCTCCTCCCCTATTTCGACGGGCGACGGTAGGGTTTGGGGTCTCTTATCTCTGCTGCCCGCTTTCACATCTTCTCTGGTGTCCGCTACCTCATTATATGCTCTTCTCTTATGTCCTCTGTTTTTTTCCCCTCTGTTTTAAACACTTCAATTGCTGATGGTATTTTTTTATGGATGCACTTAAAACTACATTGGCAAACCTGATTGAAAAATCATCAAATTAGTGACACAAAATGAAAAGAAATATGAAATTACATAGCAAATAAATATTTGATTGTATCTGAAAAACTGAAATTATAATGCATTTGTTCATCTAAAAATGGCATTAGAGTTTGTAAACTTTTGATTTTGCATCTGTTCATCTACAATGGCAGTGGTTGTTAACTGGTAAGTTATGGGGGATGCTTAAATGCGGTTCGCGTCCACAGTCATCCGATGCACGCGACAGGTGCATCGGACGGCTATAGTCGCGGACCGCAGACCGCATTTAAGCATCCCCTCGTAAGTTGTAATGCTTTGATATTTTGATTTTGCTTTCATGATAAACTTGTAAATTGTAATGCTTTTGATTTTAATTTTGCTTTCATATGATATTTTCATGCAGTAAATTGTTGCTAAAATGGTTGACAAGGGTAAGACAAAGAATAAAGGTCATGATGAAAAATAGGATCATTGTGAAAAAATTAAAGAAGGCAAGAATAGAAGGTTGAAGTTTAAATGTAAGCATTATGGAAATGGTTATTGGGGTGGTATTTCTAGAAAGAAACAGCACTTATAGCACGCACAAGAAAAGATGTTGCCGCATGCACAAAAAATCCTAATGAGGTGTCTGATCTGTTCAAAGTTTTGTTGGTGAGTAAAAAGAAGAAGGATGACGATAATTTTGTAGAGTTGGATGAAGATTCTACATAAGTTGTAAGTGGTGGAAACAAGAAATTTATGATGGATGCTTTTCTTGGTTATGGGCAAAAGATACTAGCACAAAATTCCCAAACTACTTTGAATACTATGTGGAAGAAAGGCGACCGAGAGAAAGTATGTTTGGATATTTGTTGGTGTTTGTATGTAAATGCACTTCCATTCAATTTGGTTAAGAGTCCTTACTTCAAATCAATGATGGAGTTGGTTGTTTCTTTTGGATCGGGATTGAAACTTCCTTCATATATACCATGTAGTGCGAACTATTTTTTTGAAAAAGGAAGTTGAAACCATTAATTTGGAATTAATAAAAAAATATAAAGTGGAGTGGAAAAGAACAGGGTATACTCTTATGTCTAATGGATGGACCGATGGGAAAAGTAGGTCTATTACTAATTTCCTTGTGAATAGTCCTAGATGGACTGTTTTTCTTAAATCCATTGACACTTCTGATATTTCAAAGAATACAGATAATTTGTTTGAGCTTCTTGATTCAATGGTTGAAGAAATCGGCGAAGAAAATATTGTGCAGGTTGTAACCGATAGTACCGCAGCATATGTAAAAGCCGGTGAGTTATTCATGGAGAAGATGAAGAAGTTGCTTTAGTCCCCATGTGCTGCACATTGCTTGGATTTGGTATTGTCCGACATTGGTGACCTGCCAACTCATTTGGATATAGTGACAAAAGCAAAAAAAATCACTGTTTATATCTATAGGCATTCATGGGTTTTGAACCTCATGAGGAAGCACACGAAGAGGAGAGATTTGGCTAGAGCCAGTGTCAAAAGATTTGCTATATCATATTTAACACTTAGAAACATTCAAATGGTAAAGATTGGGCTTAGAGCAATGTTTGGATCTCAAGAATGACAAAAAAGTCAATATGCAAAGAAGACCGATGGAATAAACATATAAGAGATTATTTTGGCCGACCATAAATTTTGGTCGGCAATCAAATATTGCCTTAAATATGTGCTTTCATTGGTGAAAGTATTGAGGTATAACGATGGAGATGCAAAGCCGACCTTAGGCTATATTTATAAAGCGATGGATAAGGTAAAAAAGCAAATTGCAAAAAAAATTAACCAAGTAAAGAAGATCAAGGTACAACCCAATTTGGGAGATTATTGATCGAAAATGGGATATGCAGTTGCATAGGCCACTTCATGCAGCTGGATATTTCCTCAATCCAAGGTAAGTTTTGTTAAATTTAATAGCTTGCAAATAATTAATATTTTTTTATTTTATTGAATCATTCATTTTTATAATCATTCACATTTGTTTACTTTCTACGTTGTAGGTTTCACTATTCCGATTTCTTTTATGCTGACTATGAGATAAAGATGGGGCTTTACTATTAAAAGGATGTGTACATCTCCTATTTTGAGGGAAAAGATTGATAAACAATTGGATATATTCCACAATACCGAGAAGATGTTTGGTATGGATATAGTCATCCAAATGAGGGACAAGAAACAACCGGGTAAAATATAAAGTGTGCTTATTTTCTAGTTGAGTAGGCTTGATCAATATTTGATATTTTTATTGATGATTTTTTATACTTATAGCTTTGTGGTGGGAGTCATTTGGAGAAGGATGCAAGGATCTTCAAACTTTAGCGATTCGCATTCTAAGCTATCTTGTAATGCTACAGGTTGTGAAAGAAACTGGAGCACATTTGATCAGGTACAATCATGCTAACTAGATCATGTGATAATATGTTCATTCCAAAAGAAAGATGAATATTTATATTTATATTTTAAAAAATTTTAATAGTTGCATTCTAAAAGAAGAAATCGCTTGGAGCAACAAAGATTGAATGTCTTAGTGTTTGTAAAGTACAACCTTCAATTGAAGGCTAGGCACAAGAAAAGGTTGAAGAAAAATGATTCATATGATCCTATTTGTCTATCAGATATGAAATCTGATGATGAATGAATCACTGAGAAAAAAAATCCATGCCTACCTGAGGATAATTCATGGATGGATGTACATGAGTGTTTTGAGATACAAGAGGAGGGGGAACTAGTAAAAAGAGAAAGAGAGATTAGTTGTTGAACATTTTAAAATTACTTAATTATAAATTATAATCTAACTTCTATATATGATTTTAATACATGTTTGGATGTTCCTTCTTTCTAGGGCCAAGAGATCTAAGTTCACAAAGAAAGACCAAAGGAAAGAAGAAAGTAGATGACTATGAAAAGAAAGATGTAATTGAGGATGAAGAATTAGATGAAAAAGAGGTAGAAGAGATGACAAAGAACCAAGTGACAATAACGAATTATCTAGCGATGATGATGATCAAATTGGAGATGGAGATGGCGATGAAAATTGAAGAATAAAGCTATCTACTACTTTTTGAGTTTTTGTTTAGTGACTTTTGTCTTAATTGACTATTTTGATAGATCATAGATCAATAGATCATACTTGTATATGGTTTCTTTTTTATACAAGTATTGACTTCCTGTTTTTTGAATAGAAAAAACTTAAATTTGATGGAAAATGAAAAGAAATATCTTACTTTCTTATATTTAACGCTCTAGTATCATGTTATTTATATGTCCATATATAAATATATATTTTTAGGACAATATATTAAAATTTGATTGTATCTTACGATACACGATACGTTACGATACACGATACACAAAAAAGGAAAAACGATACACGATACGATACATGATATGACAACCTTGTTGAACATAATATGAAAGCAAGTTTATCTTTCAACATTCCCCCTTAAACTTGATTTGGCCATGCCGAGTTACTCCCGTAGCAAGCAAAATGATTCATGCTTCCTTGGCTTTGTAAAGCTGTCAAAAATATTTTCTTGTGATTTAATGGGGATGGGTTCAATCTTCATATCTTTCACTTGTTCTCGGATGGATTGAAGGTGCCAATATGCTTGCTTCTTTTGTGGAAGACGGGATTTTTTGCAAGTGTAATTACTGATTTGTTGTCGATGCAGATCTTGGTCGGCCTTTCCTGATTGATTTGTAACCCCTCGAGTGTATTCCTCAACCATATCGCGTGACAAACCTCCGACAATGCAGCAACATACTCTGCTTCACATGTAGAAAGTATGATGATAACTTGCTTCTTTGACGATCAAGAGAATGTCGTGTTCGCCATAAAGATCACATAGTCGCTAGTGCTTTTTCATTCATCAAGATCTCCTACTCAATCACTACTTGTGTATCCCACAAGCTGAAATCACTAGTACTCAAATATAATAAATCATAGCTCGATGTACCTTTGATATAGCAAAGGGTCCTTTCAATTTCGCTACCAACAAGTTAGTAGACATGGGGACTTCCATGTATCGGCTAACAAGCCCAAATCCATAGAGAATATCTGGTCTTGTGCATGTTAAAGAGCGAAGAATATCTGGCCTTCAACATGCTTAGAAAACTTAATGCCATAATCCACGGGTGTGCAATCTGAATTGCACTCCTCCATATTTAACTTCTTTAGAATGGACTTTCAATCGGCTTCCTACGAGATGACTATGTCGATCTCCTTTAGTTTGCTTCACTTCAATGCCGAGATAATATGACATAAGTCCAATGTCCGTCATCTCGAATTCCCAAACCATAGTCTTTGAAATTTTGGAATATCCTTTGATTATTCCCAACAATCTAATGCATAAATGGCCATACTTCTTGCAATTATAACATTGAAGTTAAAATTTATCATACCTTCTTCTTCAAAAAGATCTTCCTCTTCCACGGCCTCTTGTAAATTTAGGACCTTTCTCTTCATAATTTCTGGTTTGGAAAGGTGTCTTCGTCCTTATCCTCGGCCTCTTGTTCTTCTACGGCCTCGAGATGTTCCTCAGCTTCAGACTTTGCTTCGGCTTCAATCTTCTTTGGATTCTTCTTGGCCTTCTTTTAAGCTCAACTTTGATGCAAAACTTTTTCCACCGGTTCTTGTCTCTTGTTGAATCTTTGTTCATGGGATTGCAAGGAACCTATGAGTTCATCAATGGTTATGGAGTCCAAATTTTTGTCCTCTTCGATGGCAATGACGATATATGTAGTTATACTTCTGATCAAGTACTTTCTCCACCACTCTAACATCTTCAATCTTCTCACTGTTTCACCAAAATTGATTAACAACTAAGAAAACCTTGTGAAGTAGTCCAAGACTAACTCATATTCTTTCATCTCCAATTGTTCGAAGTCCGATCCCTTTGAAGTGTTTGTAGTTGTACCTACTACCTTCTTCACTCCTTTGTAGGAGTTTTGAAGTATCTCCCATGCTTCTTTTGATATAGTTGTGTTGGCAATCTTCTAAAAAGAAGACTCATCCACTCCTTGATTGATGAAGAAAGGAGTCTTATTATCACTTTTCCTCAAATCTCTAAGAGCATCTTGTTGGGCGGTGGTCAAGAACCCAACTCCTTGAGCCTTATTGTAGCCTCTCTCGATGACGTCCCATGCATATTGTGAGCCCAATATCACCTTTTATTTGGATGCTCCAATTAATTTTCATAATTTTCTTTGGTGAGACAAGGAATGGTGAATTGTGCCATCCCGTTAGCCATCTTCTTCTACTACTAGCTCTGATACCACTTTGTTAGGATAAAATAGAGGATCTTATGAAACCCAGTATTAGTTTCTCTTTCGATTGGCTTATACTTTGACACAAAACATATCTCGAATATGTGTAAGTTAAATCCATGGTATGAGGTTATCTTGTGAGCTTTACATACATCTACACAAACCCCTTGAAGTTTACACTTTCATATTATTGAGGTTAATACAGAGAAATCTCTACGTGCTTCTAGTTGATTACATTAGAAGAGAAGAGTTCTTGATCTTTGTGATAGAGATAACTAGAAACTCGAGACTAGTTCTTCCACATCCTTGCATATCATATTGGTAGACTAGATGCCTTTATCTATTTGCATCTTAGATTGCCTTTCGTCCTCCTGACAAATCTTTTTGAAATCGTGTGCCAATTTTGAGGTGCAATTTCATGTTAGTTACCGAAGACCTCTCTCACAAAGAAGATGAGTGTCATGTGTCGCGTGAGGATCAAAGACGGAAAGTGAAGGCATTTCTTGTGTAGATTGCAAGTTGAAGAAACGGAACACATCAACGGACATAGAGGCAATGACACCGAGCTGTGATGGT
Source organism: Chamaelirium japonicum (assembly GCA_947650365.1). Lineage (NCBI taxonomy): Eukaryota > Viridiplantae > Streptophyta > Magnoliopsida > Liliales > Melanthiaceae > Chamaelirium > Chamaelirium japonicum. The sequence continues at coordinate 47,369,843 of OX393557.1, read as the reverse complement.
ATAATAAAAGACTTGTACTTATTTATCCAGATTAGTGCTACACTCGGATATGGTCCCGTGGATGGATGAACTTGTATGGATCTGAACCACGTTAAAAATATCGTGAGTCATCTCTGTGATTGGTATTTTTTTCCCAATTGTTCATCTTTGAATGTGGTAGAATATATCCGATCAAATCTTAAAATGGGAAATCAATATATTCACCTCCCCTCTAGCTTGTTTTCATACTAGTGTTTATGTTGGGTTTGACACATCCATCCTCACCAGGCTGTGTCAAATTATACACAGTACGGGCACCAATGAGCTTGGGATCGAGGAGGGGAAGATGAATAAGGTGTGGGTTACCTATAGAGTCAAGGGTTGCCTTTAGTCGTGGCTGCCTCTAGCACACAAAAGAAAATGACTAATAGGGTTTCCCGTAAGTCACGACATTCCTTTATGAAAAAGTGTTGTAAATAACCATTGCCAAAAAAATATAAATAGACCAACTAATAATAATTTTGTCGGTGCAAATTGGGGATCCTAATAATTTTGTCGTTGCAAATAGCAACACCAACTAGGATATCAGATAGGGCTAGGGGATGGATTACGCCTTTAACAGATGAGGGTTTGACACAGATCGGGTTTTAAGGATTCATCGCCACCCCTACGCACTAGACCTCTTTTTTTTAGTTTGCCATTTGAACATACTACGGGACAACCTTGCGGACAACCCACGGTGGGGTGGGGGCGTCAACCAGGGCTTATTGCATCGACATTTGAACCATGCTCTAGCTGCTCCCCCACACCACCGGGGGTTATCCGCGAGATTGTCCCGTAGTATGTTCAAATATCATTACTCATTTTTTAGGGATACTTTGCGATACATTCTTTTAATGCGCTTCCTTTTTTATATTAAGGAATATAGCTTTCCTATTAAGAGTGGTCCACTATTCAAAGTTTAATCGTAAAAGATCAAGAAATTGGTAAAATAACTCATATGCCCTTTCATTAACCATCTATTTAAAATGGTTTCACAACACGACAAACAAGTTTCAAAATTTTGAATTTTTTTTTGTGGTGGTATGAAACCCTAACCCTACTTCTATAACCAAAATAGTAAACCCTAAACATAACCCTAACCCTAGTTCTATACCCTAACTAGTGAACCCTAACCCTAGCCCTACTTCTATACCCATAATATTGAATCATAACCCTAACCCTAATTATATACTCCTAACAGTGAACCCTAAACCTAACCTACAATTTCATTTAAATCAGCAGGAAGAGTATCTCATTTGTATAGTAAGTCAACTAATTATTAGTTGGGAGTGTATCCCCTGTGTAGTTTTGATATTTTAAATAATTAAATAAAAAAAATGGTCGAAAGGGGACCTCTTATGCAGATAGGATAACCATGTGTACAAGATTGGCTCTTAATCTAAAACCATTTCATGGACTTAATGTATACGAATAGTATTTGTGACTCAATGTAAACCAATAGTGTTACCGTGGATATATACCGGATTACCCTTCTTTCTTTCTTTCTTTCTTTTGCAATTATCTTGTTCCAAACCCTTTTTTTTGGGACCGGCCAAGCGGTCATAGGATAGGAAGCTAGAGCAAGGGCTCAAAGAGGTACAGAGATCGAAACAAGATGAAATTCCGTAAACATGACATCAATGATCAGGATTCGCACACACAAAACAAAATACAACAGTCTCGAGGAAAAAGCTCGCTCCACAGTGTCCACACCTGGAGTCGAACACTCCAACAGATAGATAGTACCACCAAGCCAAGAGCCCGTTGGTTATAGGTATTAGACCCTTTGTTAGCTCCATTTGAGCCGTAGGTGCCATTCTCCGATAAAGTTCCCAACTCTCCCGGTTCCGTCCGTCCAAGCTCTTTATCGTCCATCCGTAAATGCCCTTCCGAATTCCCAAAACGCCCCCACCACAGCTGCCGCCGGCCCCCACCTCCCCGCGAGCACTCTGCGACCTCCTTCTGTCCCTCTCCACCGCCCGCTCCCTTCCCAAGGGCCAGCAGCTGCACGCCCACCTCATCAAGTCCGGCGACATCCCCGCTGCCGCCTACTCCTCCGCCCCTCTGCTCTCCAATCACCTCATCACCTTCTACGCCCGCTGTGCCCTCCCCCTGCTCTCCCACCGCGCCTTCCTCGACAGCCCCCTCCGCCCCGCCGCCGCATGGTCTGCCCTCATCGCCGCCTTCGCCCAGAACGACCTCCCCGACCTCTCCCTCCTATCCTTCCGCGACATGCTCCTCGCCGGGGTCCCCCCCAACGACCACACCTTCCCCTCCGCCGCCAAGTCCTGCGCCGCCCTCTCCCTCCCCGCCCTCGGCCGCTCCCTCCACTCCCTCGCGCTCAAGACTGCCTACGACTCCGATGTCTTCGTCGCCTCCTCCCTCCTCGACATGTACGCCAAGTGCGCTATCCTCCTGGACGCTCGCCTCCTCTTCGACGAGATGCCCCACCGCAACGTCGTCTCGTACAGCGCCCTGATCTGCGGCTACGCCCAAATGGGCTTCGACGCCGACGCCCTCCGCCTCTTCAAGCTCGCCCTCGCCGACCAGGGCCTCGACGGCGTCAATGACTTCACCTACTCCTGCGTCGTCCGGGTCTGCAGCACCGCGACCCTCCACCAGATGGGCTCCCTGGTGCACGGCCACTGCACCAAGACCAGCTTTGATGCTTCCCCTTTCGTCGGCAGCTCCCTCATCTCTCTCTACTCTAAGTGCGGCATCGTCGACGACGCATATCGGGTGTTCGACGAGATGCCCATGAGGAACCTCGGGGCATGGAATGCGATTTTAATCGCCTCAGCACAGCACGGCCACACCTGTGCCGCGTTCGGGCGGTTTCGAGAGATGGAGGCCGCTGGTGTCCGGCCCAACTTCATCACCTTCCTCTGCCTCCTCACTGCTTGCAGCCATGCGGGACTGGTGGAGGAGGGCCGGCGGTACTTCGCGCTGATGTCCGAGCAGGGCATCGAGCCTGGGCCACAGCACTACTCCTGCATGGTGGACCTCCTGGGCCGGGCGGGGCAGCTACCGGAGGCGGTGGACTTCGTTGAAAAGATGCCGATGGAGCCGACGGAGTCGGTGTGGGGGGCGCTGCTGACGGGCTGCCGCATCCACGGGGACGCGGACCCAGCGGCGTACGCGGCAGGGCGGCTGTTCGCAGGTGGGTCGACGAGCTCGGGGGCACACATGCTGCTGTCGAATGCTTATGCGGCGGCGGGAAGGTGGGCGGAGGCGGCGGGGGCGCGGAAGGCGATGAGGGATCAGGGGGTGCGGAAGGAGACGGGGCTGAGCTGGGTGGAGGAGGCCGGGGGGGAGGGGCGGGTACACACGTTCGTGTCGGGCGACCGGGGGCACCCACGAAGCGCGGAGATCTACGCGGTGCTGGAGGAGGTGGGGGAGGCGATGGAGGCAGCAGGGTACGTGGCGGACACGCGGTGGGTGCTGCGGGCGGTGGACGGGGAGGAGAAGCGGCGGTCGGTCTGGTACCACAGCGAGCGGCTGGCGATCGGGTTCGGGCTTCTGACCCTGCCGCCGGGCCGCCCCATCCGGGTGATGAAGAACCTGAGGGTGTGCGGGGACTGCCACACCGCCATCAAGTATGTCACTAAGGTCACCGGGCGGACGGTGATCCTCAGGGATAATAACCGGTTCCACCGGTTTGAGGATGGGGTGTGCTCTTGTGGGGAATATTGGTGACCGTACCCAACTGTTAGCACAGTTGGTGTTAGGTTCCATCCTTTTGGGTGCAGGTCCTCAGTTCGAATCCCGCAGGCCACGACGGCTGCGGTTATGCAGGCGTGGCCATATTGGTAGAAAAAGATGCAGTTGCTAAGGTAAGTTTACCACCCTGGCCAGGGATTCTACCAGTAGGTTGTAACTTAACTACCAAAACAAAATTATTGGTTGGAGGGTTGAATTTTCATGGTAGGAGATGCTATAACTTGAAGTTACCAGGGTCGAAGGAATCATTGTTGGAGTCGGAGATGATGAATCAGCGGAGCCGTCGTTGTCATCAAAGACAATGACAGACAACGGTAGGATGCGGAGGATGGCTGATTGTGGACGTAGGTGTCAGTGTCGGAGGGCAATCGTCGAGGTCGGAGATGCTAGCAGGCTTTCCAACGTATTTTGCTGCAGGGTGCCCTCATTCGTCGCATTGGATCAATTCGAACCCTTAACATTGTACATTAAATTTTATGTTTTTTAATTTTATTCAGGGAAATTCTCTAAATTCTACAAATTGGACGTGGTTGTGTGTCATGCACACTTAATTTTTTCAGCTTTTGCAGATAAAACTATGCAAATAAAGTTTCAGCTAAATATATAAAACTTTAATTGCATCATCTGCACTGCAACCAAACAAGCCCTAATTGAACATAAACCAAATTCTTAGACTATCCTCACTTGAATATGTGGGTGGCATCTTGTTTGTGGGTCTAGTTTGTGTTAAAAAGTAATAGTTTAGGTTTTATCAAGAAAACCCTTAGAACCAACTAAAAGATTTCCTAATTTTTTGTTTTTTTTTTGCTGGCAACATAGGTCCTTCAAACATATTTTATTTAACAATAAGGACGGATGAAGAGATGCTTTAGCATTAGGTTCTTTCACTTGAAAAATATATGCTTTACCTCTATATGTTGTCGTATAGGGAGCTAACAATTTCTTTTTTGACACAAATCACTATAGCAATTTGTAAAGAGTAACAATCTGTAAAGATTGTTATCATTGTTATAGTGAAATCATTATAGCAATATATTTTTTTTGAGAAATCTCACTGTTAAAAAAAAAATTGATACAGTGAACTCATCGAGAATCTGAAATTGTTACTCTTTGCTACAGTGAAATCACTATAGGAAAAATATAGATTTTTTTTAGAATCTTATTTTTTTAAAAAAAAATTACTATAGTTAAATCATTGTAGCAAAAATAAAACAATATGCAAAGATTGTTACTCTTTGTTATTGTGAAATTACACTTTCTAAAAAGTTGTTATTTTTTTCTACTGAATTGTTGTTTTTCTATGTGATTTAAGGAGTAGGGGTAATTTTGTCATTTAAAAGGGAAAAAATCCAATAAGGGACTTATTGTCAAGTTAATCTTTTCAGGAGAGACCTTGTGCAAATCAATACTTTGTCCATCCTTCACACTAAATATGAACAGTTTCAAGGACTTATCACTAAGTTTTTTTTTTTTGAAGAAGAAGACATTACATGTCCTGGCTAGTGCAACACAAACAACGGTTCGATGACAGCCAACCACAAAGATTTTTTCCTCGCCTATGACCAAACCTTGTTTTTGCCCATAGGTGCACCACATTATTTATACGCCACAAGACATATCCTTATGTATTTCCTCCTACTCAAACATGGAAGAAGGGGAGTTATAACATGAGAGCTATTTGTTCACCCTCGTCTACACTGTTGGATGTGCCTATAAAAGATTGGATAAGTGTGAACAAATCCAAAACCGTTGGATTTGTTCACCAACCTTCAAGGTAGGTGAACCTTACACCCTAATCTAAACTGTTGGATTCGCCTACGAAAAATTGGATAAGTGTGATGCATGGGTTGTTGATGCTTGCCAAAGTGCTTCCAACGGCTCAGAGAGCGAGGTAACGTTCATTGACTTCGTAGGAGGATGAACAAGATTGTTTTGGTTGACATTAGTCGTGTCATGGCTGTTGCTGCTTGCACTATAGTCTGACGGTTGCCCACAATACCTTCTTAATCGTAAGTACTGTATGCAGTGTTATGGATACCAATCCTTAGTTTCACTAATCGACAAATCTAAATATTAGAAACCATGTGTATGTCAATTGGTTGACGATCACACTACTAGTATGACCTTTGGACCAACTCCAACTGGATCGTCACGGTCCCTAACTATCAAGTATGCAATACGAACATGTCTTAGGAATTGTGGATTAAAAGCCTCTAAGAGAGGGTCCAGGTCAGGTCGAGGTTCGATTCGTCATCCTCTCGAAATGCCCTCGGGCTAGGTGCAAGTATGGGAATCGATGCAACTGATCGGTTGGGCTGGGTGACACCATGCACAAAGGCACAATGGCACCGCTACTAATTAATCAAGTACATGGGTCTATTTTAATCCAACATTCATAAAATATTAAATTACTAATTTACCATCATCATATTCTTCTAAGTCAAACAAGAGAAAGGGAAGGGAAACCTTCGGCGGCCTAGAGCTGTGTCGGTCGATTCACGTTGGGTGCCTCTGACTCCTAAAGATCTATTGGCATCATTGCGACTAAGCGTTGATCGGGGTTGACTTTCATTCGGGGCTGGCCATCTATATTACTCTTTTACCACTAATCAATTGAGTCTGATTTATCCATTTTAAAACCAAGCGCTTTATGGGAATAGCAATCCCACTAACCCACTAATCCATTCTTTCTTCCATCCTACTTTTGTTTTCCATTTTACCCTTCTCTTCATTGCATCTAATCAATTGAATCTTATTCATCCATTAAAAAAATAAGGATTATAATAGAAAGGCCAATCCCACTAACCCACTAATCCATTCTTTCTTGCATCCTACATTTTATTTTCCATTTTATCCTTATCAATCCTATGTTTTAAAACAACATCAAGGGCAATGTTTGAGGAGGGTATGGACCTAGGAACTCTAACCAATTAACTTTTGGGTTTGGGTATGGATACCCCAATACCCATACCTGAAACCCAATTGCCCCTCTAACTTGTGACCCGGCCCGATCCGAAACATTAGATATGGTTATGGGTACAAATGTACTTTTAGGACATATTTTTCTTTTTCATTTTATCACTACACAAATCACAAATATCAATCCAAAAATATTACCCTTTTGCCACTAATCAATTGAGTTATTTATCCATTTAAAAAACCAAGGGCTATTATGAAAATAGCAATCCACAAACCCATTCTTCCTTTCATCTAACTTTTGTTTTCCATTTTACCCTTCTCTTCTTTGCAACTAATCAATTGAATCTTATTTATTCATTAAAGAAACAAGTCCTACAATGGGACGGCAAATCCCATTGACCCACTAACCCATTCTTTCTTGCATCGATCCTACATTTTGTTTTCCATTTTACCCCTATCAATCTTATGCTTTAAAACAACATCAAGGAAAATGTTTGGGTAAGATATGGACATTGGAACTCTATCCGATTAACTTTCGGGTATGGAAACTACCAAAAAAAAAAAAAAATTCGGGTATGGGTATTGATACCCCAATAGCCATACCCGAAACACAATTGCTCCTCTAACTTGTGACCCAATCCAGACCTGAAACATCGGGTATTGTTATGGGTACAAATGTACTTTCAGATACGGGTATATATATATATTTTTTGGAAACTTGTATGGGTATGAGTTGTACAAGGTTTTTACAAGACTTGGGTATGGTATGGGTATAGGAACTCTACACTATTAACTTTCGGGTATGGGTATGTACCTTAGTACTTTTTACAAGGCTTAGGTAAGGTATGGGTATAGGAACTCTACCCGATTAACTTTTAGGTATGGGTATGGGTACCTCAATACCCATATCTCAAACCCAAAATCCAATTGTCTCTCTAACTTGTATAGATAATACAATTTGACATATATAAAAAGTGTACATATACCCCATATTTACATCCTATGTCATTACAACAAAATCAAGGAAGTGTTTTGTATATACCCTATATTTGCACTTTCCATTGTGGTCCTACAAAAATTATCAATATGTCCTTATGCCTTTATCAGTATTTCATGTGTCCATTCCCTATTCTAAAATGATTAATTTTAATTTGAGCACGTGTAAAAGGATTCATAGATCAGCAACTGTTGCACGTGCAACGCACGTGCACAGTGCACTAGTCATACAAAATGCACTTCATATCGTTTTTCATGTGAACCTCCATCATGCACAATGTGGTCCTTACTTATGGGTATAAAATGGGTTGGGCCAGGCCGGGCTAGGTATTGCACTTGAGTCGGATCTGTTCAAGAAAGAGAAAAGATTCCCTCAAAACCAGGTTCCTAACCTGCATGCTCAACCATCTACGCAAATACACGAAGGGATGGCAACCGTGCGGTATCGGTGCGGTTTTGGATAAAAATCGAAACCATACCATAACACCGAACTGCCACACCAAAACCGCATCGCACCGCACCGCGACGGTGTATCATTATGTAAAACCAAAATTGTATCGTATGGTGCTGCATGGTGCGGTGCACCACGGTTTATCATTATAATGATCTAAACGGTATGGTTTTATGCAGTTTTGGTCAAAACCAAAACTGCACCGTTATACCGAAACCGCACCGTAATGCACCGCGACAGCTTTTATAATTTGGCATGCCAAAACAGCACCATACGGTGTGGTTTACCTTATTTTTTTGTTTTAAGCTGCACCGCTGACATCCCTAAATACGCGAAGGTGAATACCTCTTATATTTGTTTAGTGTATACGTACAATTATAACAGCCGTGCCCCTTTGCGCTCTCATGTCCCGTTGCATGCACAGATGTAAGTGTGGAATCCGGCCACTAGAGAGCTTGTTGCTCTGACGCCAAGGGGCAGCAGCTAGGCCTATCGAACAGGTCGGACTGGGTCGGGTAAGGTTTGTCCAAATCTGGCCCGAAACCTAGTTGGCTCTTTCAATCCTGAACCCAACCTGAATAAAAGTCAACCTACCCAACCCAAACTCGGCCCATTTTATTATTCGGTTTCGGACCGAGTTCGGACCAGCACCTTCATCATCTTTCCTCACCACCACCACTCCCATTGATGCTTTCTAGTCTTCGTAGAGACATGCCGACATGTCCCCTCAGCCATCTAATACCTCATGGGACAGTAGTGCTATTGGCCTGCTGTGGACTATTTGGCTTGAACAACTCACAGAAATATGGACTTGCTATTAGTGCTGGCAATTTCGGAACGGACACGGCAGATCCGACACGAAATTAGCGGGTCTGGGTCAGGGCTAAATGGGTTCGGGCGATATACCCGTTTAATAAACGGGTCAGGTCTGGGTTTAGGGTCTGGACACGGTAGACCCGAGAAGACCTGTTTAAAATTCACCGGTCGTGTCGTGTCGGGTCGGGTCTACCCGCAATCCGATACTATAAAATATAGTATCAGCGGGTCTATCGGGTAATGTCGGGTTGAGTCGGATCAGGTCAACTGAATAAAGCCATGTGGTAAACGGGTTTTATCGGGTCTACCCGTTTATAAACGGGCCGGATACGGGTTTAGAATCTAGACACGATTAGTTATACGGGTCGGATCCGGATCTAGGGGTTTGGGACATGATCAGAAATTAGACCCGACCCAAACCCGACCCGACACTGACACATTGCCACCCCTGCTTGCTATACACAGCGTGGAACCTCTTTTAACTTTTTGGGTGGACTAGCCTGCAGCATATATATGGGAGGTAACAAACCAAATTCGCCTTCTATATATGTTTTAATTTGTGCTTCTTTGACTAGGACACATCTTTTGTTTGGCTTGGGACTTGTAGTTTTTGTTAGAACAGACTCCTACAATGGGACAATCCCTCGAACTCAGTTGGAACGGGGTTCCAAGCTTGGAGTGCCATGTAGGTCTTGGGACAATCGCTCAGACTCAGTTGGATGGGATTCTATCGCGCAGAGCGCCACGTAGGTCTTAGGATATTTGCTGATCTCGGTTGGAGATGCTTTAACCCCCTCCCACTCCTATGGAGACGATTAATAAAGAAATTGCAAAACCAAGGCAATTTACTTGGTTGATTTCATTCACTATATATAGAGTTTACAAAGTTTGAAATGATAATAAAATCCCATTAATCAAGCTATCTCACAAAGGAAAAATATTTACACATAAAATCCCACTAATCAAGCCATCCCACAAAGAAAAAATATTTACACCCAGAATTAATTCCATTGTCACAATTATAGCCCATCTTGATGGTGGTGTATCTATGTGTCTTAATACTCCCCCTCAAGTTGGACCGGTGGAGGTGAGATCGACAACGCCCAACTTGCTTCGTAACTTCTGAACTTTGTCAGCACCAAGTGACTTTGTTAAAATATCTGCAATTTGATCACAAGAACGAATATATTGTGGAGATATAAGTTTAGTTTTAATCTTTTCACGCACAAAATGACAATCTATTTCAATGTGTTTAGTGCGTTCATGAAATATTGGATTCTCTGCTATTTGAATAGCAGCTTTGTTATCACAAAAGACAGTCATTGCCTCAGGGGATGATATCCCAAGATCAAATAAAATATATTTAAGCCATTGTAGCTCAAATGATAATATCGCCAGAGCACGATATTCAGCTTCCGTTGAAGATCGAAAAACTGTAGGTTACCGTTTAGATTTTCATGAGATTGGACTATTGCCAAGCTGTGTAAATTAACCTGTAGTGGAACGCCTTGTAACAGGGCATCCTACCCAATCCGAATCTATATAACCACTAATATGAAGATTGTTGGATGATGAAAAAAAAATGTCGTAGCCAAGTGTGCCTTTTAAATAGCGTAAAACACGTAGAGCGGCATTAAGATGAGAGGTTCTGGGGCATTGCATAAATTGACTCAAAGTATTGACAGAAAATTGTATATTAGGGCATATTACCGTTAAATAAAGCAAGCGACCGATAAGTCGGTGATAGATAAATGGATCTGAAATTGGATCACCATTAGTAGGTAAGAGTTGAATATTTTGTTCCATTGAAAACATAGAGACGCGAGTACCCGTTATGCCCGTATCTTGCAATATGTCTAAGATATATTTTCGCTGGGATAAAAATATACCTTTAGAGGAGCGAGACACCTCAATACATAGAAAATATTTGAGATTGTCAAGATCTTTGAAGGAGAAGGCCTTGGCTAGAGATTGCTTGAGATTATTGATAGCAATGTCATTACTTACGGTGATTATGATGCCATCAACGTATACTAAAACAAACAAATATAAATCAACCTTTTTATAGGTAAAGAGACTATAGTCAGCTATAGATTGAATAAACCCTTTGGAAATTAGGGCTGATGAAAATTTTGAGAACCATTATCTCGATGCCTGTTTAAGACCATATAATGACCTATTTAATTTGCACACCTTGTGCTCCCCATGACATGAAAAATTAGGCAGTAATTTCATATAGATTTCTTCATCAAGATCGCCTTGGAGAAATGTGTTATTCACATCAAGTTGGTGGAGTGTCCAACCCTTGATGGAAGCAATGGCTAGGAGAAGTCGAACAGTTACTAATTTGGCAACTGGTGCAAAAGTATCATGGTAGTTGATACCTTCAGTTTGCGAGTAGCCTTTTGCAACCAAACGAGCTTTGTATCACTTAATCGTACCATTTGAATTATATTTAATTTTATAAATCCATTTGCAACTACTTGGTTGTTTCCCAATTGAAAGATCAGTAAGAGTCCATGTATTATTTTGGATAAGTGTATTGATTTCTTGTGACATAGCCTCTTTCCACACTGAATGTTTCATAGTTTGTATGAAAGATTTGGGTTCATCATTTGTAATAAGTGTAGTGATGAATACCCGATGATGACTTGATAAATTACAGAGATTAAAATAAGAGGCAAGAGAATATTTTGTTACTTGTGACGTTGCAGAACATAGGTAATCACACAACCGAATTGGAGGTTGTTTGACTCGAGATGGGCGTGAAATGACTTCTGTAATTGGTCCAATAGGCTCCATAGGTTCAGCAGTGACCTCGATTGCTGGTGATGGTAACTCTTGTGATGAAGAGGTGATTGAGGGTGATTCCTCAGAGACATTAATATCTTCCATAGGGTTCACATGAACAGGTTTATGTAGGGTAGGAGAGTCCATGGTATAGAAAAGAAATGTTGTTTATGAAAGATAATATCACGTGATGTGTAGATTGAATTAGATTGCATATCATAAAACCGATATCCTTTTTGGCCATATGAGTATCCAATAAAAATTTCTGGATTTGCACGAGTATCAAATTTATGCTTTATGTTTGTATTTTGTGCGTAACATAAGCATCCAAATACTCGAAGTGCAGTATAATCAGGTTTAGAGTTAAAAAGAACTTCATGAGGTGATTTGTACTTTAGTAATGGAGTTGGCATTTTGTTAATGAGATATGCCGTTGTGAGAACACATTCACCCCAAAATATTAAGGAAAGATGAGAGCTTGAAGACATAAAGCTCTAGCAACATCAAGAAGATGTCGATATTTACGTTCAACCACAGCATGTTGTTGTGGTGTGTGAATGCAACTTCGTTGATGTGTAATCCCATTTTTGTGTAACCATTATTGAAAAGAATTTTTGAGAAATTCTATTCCATTATCAGAACGAAATGTTTGGAGTTGTGGAAAAAAAATATCACCATCTCCCAAATTGATATTTGTTATTTTATTATTGAAATTTCTTTGAACATAGTTAAAAAAATAAAACAATAATGATTCGGTTTCAGATTTATTTTTCATGAGATAAAGCCAATAACATCTTGTGAAGACATCAACAATAGTCAAAAAATATCGACATCCACTATTGGAGGGCAAAGAAAATGGTCCCTATATATCACAATGAATTAATTCAAATGCTCTTTTTGAAACCGAAACACTTTTATTAAAAGAAAGTCTAGGTTGCTTTGCCCGAGGGTATACATCACAAGAACAATTGTGAACAAATTTTATAAAGTCAAATTGACTAGCTAGAAATCAAAAAGGAGGTAGAGAATGATGCCCTAAACGCCAATGCCAGAGATCCTCTATATTCATCCCTTGAACAAAAAAGATAGAAGCAGTGCTAAGGAGGTAGAGTCCATCCTTTAGGCTAGCATGACTAATCATTCGCTTCTTCGAAAGGTCCTGAAATAAACAATTTGTATGTGAAAAAATCACATTACAGTTGTTGAGAAGGGTTAACTGTGAAATAGAAATTAAATTAAATTTAAATAATGGAATATAGAAGACATTTTCCAAGATTAAAGAAGAATTAATTTTGACTGTTCCAATATGGACAACTATTGATTGTGTTCCATCAGGTAATTGTACTATAAAATTTGGTGGAGCATCATGATAAGAAGTGAATAAAGAAACTGAAAAACATATGTGGTTTGATGCACCTGAGTCTACTATCCATGTAGAAGACGAATAAGGAAAAGTCATACCTACAAGATTCGTAGATGGAGTGGGGCTATTTTCGGATGGCACTGAGATTAGATTGATGAACTTCGTATATTGCTCTTGGATCAATTGAGGGGCCCCAGAAAATGATACAGCATGAGGAGCATTTTCTTTTGGTTTTGAAGGATAGCTATTGAGTTTAAAACATGTCGCCTTGCTATGGCCATGACGATTGCAATGCTCGCAAAATGGGCGATGACGTTTGTGATTGGAATATGACGGGTGTCCCTCTTGATCCCCGAAGGATCATTGGTTGCCATGATAACCTGTAAGGAGCGCAGCTGATTCAATTATTGGGATCGCCAACAAGTTGATTTCTTGTTGTTTCTACTCTTGATGAACGAGGGAATAGATCTTTGCAGTCCCGGGAAATGGATCCATGAGAAGGATTTGACTACGAATTGCAAAAAAATGATCATGAAGGCCTTGGAGGAATTCCATGGCCCAATCTTGATTCATGAGTTCGACCATAGATTTTTCGGAGCCACACATACAAGGAGTGACAGATGTGATAGAATTCAACTCATCCCACAGAGATTTTAATTGAGTATAATATGCAAAAATAGATAAATTTTCTTATTTCAACATAGAGATAGATTGTTTTAACTGATAGAGTTTAGGAGCATTTGATTGGGAGAATCGAACTTTGAGATCGTCCTAGATATCTTTGGCAGTATCATTGTAGATGATACTATTTTGAATATCAGAAGAGATAGAATTGAGAAGCCAACTACTGACCAGGTCATTGCACCTTGCCCAGTTGAATTCATCATTGTCATCCTTTGGCTTGGAGAAAGTGCCATCAACAAACCCTAGTTTGTTCTTGGCTAGCAACGCCATCGTGATGGCATGGATCCATGTCCCGTAGTTATCACCCGAAAGCGCCGGAGAGACAAAGACTGCAGTTGGGCTATCGGAATGATGAATGTGGTATGGATCAGTGATCGATGATGGAAAAGTTTTTGAAGTGGCCTCCATGGAGATCGGTTATTGCTCTGATACCATAAAGGAATTGCAAAACCAAGGCAATTTGCTGGTTGATTTCATTCACTATATATAGAGTTTACAAAGTTTGAAATGATAATAAAATCCCACTAATCAAGCCATCCCACAAAGAAAAAATATTTACACCTAAAATCTCACTAATCAAGCCATCCCACAAAGAAAAAATATTTACACCCAGAATTAATTCCATTGCCATAACTATAGCTCATCTTGATGGTGGTGTATCTATATGTCTTAATAATTAAATCTTAGAAGAAAAAAAAGCCTTGGTACAAGACATGCCTTCAAAATTTTGCAACACATTGAAAAATAGTATAGATGAAAGCAAAATCCCATCACACAGAATTTTAAAATGAAGAGCAAAATAATAGCAAAATCCAATGGATTCCAAATCTAATAATAGAAAAATCCAATGGATTCCAATACTAGCTTTTTAAAGCTGTTCCTAATTATGATATATATATATATAAAGAGAGAGAGAGAGATAGAGAAATTCTAAAATGCGGCGTGCGGTTCGTGCGGCGTCGCACCGCAGCCGTCTGATGTATCACTGCGTGCATCGCACGCATCGCAGCGATGCATCAGATGGCTGCGGTGCCGCGCCGCAAGCACCGCACGTCGCACCCTAGCATCCCTATATATATATATATATATATATATATATATATATATATATATATATATATATATATATATATATATATATATATATATATATATATATATATATATATATATATATATATATATATATATATATATATATATATATATATATATATATATATATATATATATATATATATATATAGAGAGAGAGAGAGAGAGAGAGAATACGGGGTGTGAGCTGACAGTCCAATTTCAATTTAGGCTGTCAGCTGCTAGCCGTTCGAGTCAATCGATCATGTCCGTCCGATCAGAAAACAAAAAAACCCTCAATCCTCTCTCTTTCACTGTCATCCACGATCCCTCTCTCTCTGGTTCGCTGAGAGAAACCCGTCGTCGCCTTCAACCTCTCCCCCTCCCCCGTCAACCCCCTGTCGCTCCCCCTCCCTCCTCCGACGCCGTCCCGATCTTCATCCCCTCCGGCGGCACAGCAAACTCCGACGACCACGATCGGGGATGAAGATCGGGCGACCGGCGATAAAGATCGGGGCGGAGGGGGTGCTGCCGGCGTCGGGGCTGCCGATGGATGGAACAGGAGGGGGCCGGTGGTCGGAGGTAGCCGGTGGACGGAGCAGGAGGGGGCCGGTGGTCGGAGGCACTACCGGAGCCAGCGGGGGCGGGTTTGAGGGCTGTCGAGGTTCGCTGTGCCGCCGGAGGGGATGAAGATCGGGACGGTGCCGGAGGAGGGAGGGGGAGCGACGGGGGGCTGGATCGAGAGGTCGGGGGAGGGGGAGAGGTTGACGACGGCGGCGGGTTTCTCTCAAGGAACAAGAGAGAGAGAAGGGGATCGTGGATGACAGTGAGAGACAGAGGATTGAGTGATTTTTTTGTTGTTTGATCGGACGGACATGATCGATTGAATCGAACGGCTAGCAACTGACAGCCTAAAATGAAATTGGGCTGTCAGCTCATATCCCATATTCTCTCTTGATATATATATATATATATATATATATATATATATATATATATATATATAGGAGAATAGGGAACATGGTCCTCCCGACCACCCAACACGCTAGTCCTCCCTTCAATTTGGGTTTCACATGGCACTTTTTAACCGGGGTTAGGGGTTCGGGGTTAGTCAAGATAGGTACATCCCTCCAAACAATGATCATGAAAAAAAAAATTAAAAAAAAAATATGCCAAGTGGCATTTTTAAATTAACCATAGCAAGAGCTATTTGCGCGCTACAGTTTACCGTTAAATTTTTCGATCGTTGATCGGGTTGTTTTAAGTTTGTTTTTTAGAATTTTTTTTTAAATCTTGATCTAAATATAGTTGATTGATCATCCATAAAAAGAAATATGGTTAAAAAGTACCATTTGGCACCCAAATTGAAGGAAGGATTAGCGTGTTGGACGGTCGAGAGGACCATATTCCCTATTCCCATATATATATATATATATATATATATATATATATATATATATATATATATATATATATATATATATATATATATATATATAGAGAGAGAGAGAGAGAGAGAGAGAGGAATGATAAAATGCGGCGTGCGGTGTCGCACCGCAGCCGTTTGATGCACCCACTGCGTGCGTGCGATGCACGCAGCAGTGCATCAGACGGCTGCGGTGCGACACCACACGCCGCATCCTAACACGCCCCTATATATATATATATATATATATATATATATATATATATATATATATATATATATATATATATATATATATATATATATATATGGGGCAAGGTAGCCTACTCCATGGAGTAGGTAACTTATCTACTCCATGGGTTAAATGGATGCCATGTGGCACTTTTTAACCGGAGATAAGACTTTATCAACTTAGGTTCATCCCTCCCAATAATTGTCAAGAAAAAAATTTGAGAAAAACACATGCCAAGTAGTATTTTTAGCATGCAAAAAAAAAAAGTTTTTACGATGCATAATTTACCTTTAAATTTGTTACAACTTGATCGAGTTGATTGAGATTTTTTTCTTCGGTTTTTTTTTCATAATCCTAATCTATCCATTTTGGATTGACCATACATCAACAAAATACCCGATTTAAAAGTGTCTTGTGGCGTCTATTTAGGCCATGGAGTAGATAAGTAGCCTACTCCATGGAGTAGGCTACCCTTTCCCTATATATATATATATATATATATATATATATATATATATATATATATATATATATATATATATATATATATATATATATATATATATATATATATATATATATATATATATATATATATATATATAATATTTCAAGGTTTTGTGGGGGGGACAAACATTTAATTGAGTCGAGAGACAAACCGCAAGAGACAAACACAGCCGTTCATTGCTGTTAGGGTGAGTGCCATCCACTTGGAAGATATAGATTAACAGTTGTGATTGATTCGACCAGCTCTCCAAAAAGAGAAGATGACCAATTCGGACAGCTGTGTCATTTTCTCTCTCTCTCTCTCTTTAAAAGCCCCCGGATGAAAACCCCCTTGCGCTCTCTCTCTCTCTCCCGTCGCTTTCTTCCCTGATATTTCTCTCTCTCTCCCTCTCCGTCTCTCTCTTCCCCTAAACTCTCTCTCCCCTGATCTCTCTCTCTCTCGATCCAAATCCAGCCCCCCCTCCCCGCAATCGACTTCTCTCCCTCCCTCTCTCTCACTCTCGATCCTCTCCTCCCATCCCTCACGATCCTAACCCTAACCCTAATCCAATTCCTGAAGGCCCTAAGACGGAGGTCGGAGGAGTTCATCTGAACAGATGGAGGGGGAGAGGTCGGAGGAGTTTCTAGATACGGTGGCGATCTGAACCCACCGCCGTTCAAGTTCCACCGGATCTGGTTGGAGTCCTATAAGATCCGATTCCGGCAGGGTCTTCTCGGGTGCTGGTCGCATGGCTGGGTCGAGAGCGGGGTCGGCGATCTTCGGGGAGTCGGCGAGGGAGAGGTTGGCGCCATCACCGGAGTGGAGGGGGCCGAGGAGGGAAGAGGAGGAGTAGGGGGAGTTGGGAGGGGTATTGGGGGGTGGGGGGTGGGGGGGAGAGCTGGCTCCCAGATCCAACCGGCGGAGAGAGAGGAGCCCTGTACCACGACCCGGACCGACGAGCCCGACACCGCGACCCAGATCCGACCGGTCGACATCGTGGCTGCCAACTCTCTCTCTCAAAGGAATGCTCTCTCCGCCCTCGCACAAGAATCTGATGGTGCTTCACATCGCTGCAAAGAAAGCGGAGGCGACCGACCGACATCACGACGAGTGGTACGAGTAAGAGGACCGCCTTCACCCTCTTTCCCTCACCATCAACACCGCCTGCACCTCCTTCTCCTATCTTCCCCGACGAGCGAGCGAGGCGATGCGGCGCGATCAGTGGAAGTACCTGATGGTGGTGTCTGGTGGGCTGAACTAGATGCGCAACCAGAGCGTCGACGTCGTGGCCTCTGCATTCCCCTTTTTTCTTCACCCATTTCTTTTCTAGATAAAGAAATTCTTAATTTTTATCAATTTTTCATTTTTTGCTTGCAACGCTGAACCGATTGATTTGCGGCTTTTGAGACCTAAATTTGCCCTTTTTATGTGAAATTTCATGGTGGAATTCCATTTGTTTCTTGATAAAATCCCTATTCTGACATTCAGATTGGTGTGTGACATGTGCAATGAATTTTTTGTCGCCAGTAGAGTTGGGGGCTTAAGGATTCTGTTGCTGGTGGGGTTGGGATCGGATTCGTCGCCGATGGGGTCTTCCGTCGCCGGTGGAGTCTCTCTCTCTCTCAACATCGCATGGCCCTTCCGTTGCCGGTGGGGTCGGGGTCGTCGCCGGTGAACACCAAGGGGAGCTCTCTCTCTCTCTCTCTCTCTCTCTCTCTCTCTCTCTCTCTCTCTCTCTCTCTCTCTCTCTCTCTACATTGCCGGGGCTCGACCTAGCCGGTCGGCCTACCGCCGTTGTTAGGTCGGCCGACCCCCTAGCCCTCCTGTGCCCCATGTCTCTTTTGGTGTGTGTGTGTGGCCATCGGCTACAGTTGCAGCCGGCAGCCGCCATACCCGATGCTGTTAGGTCGTCCGATCAACAGGGGATTGGGTCGAACCCTACCCATACCCAAACCCATACCCATTCGGGTATGTCAAACTACATACCTAACCCATACCCAATAGGGTTTTGGTTCGTGGCCGACGGGGTCGGGTTTTGGTTTGGGTTTGGGTATGAAAAAAAATATCAAGGAATCACAATGTAGTGTTAATCATTCCCTTACCTGAAAGTTAATCATACTCAAGTATGAGAGGCAATCGGATTTTGGGTTTTGGGTACGGGTATTGAGGTACCCGTACCCGAAAGTTAATTGGGTAGAGATCTTATATCCATACCTTTTGAAGTTGTTACATCGGTCGATCAACCGAGGTTCGGGTCAGACTCCATACCTGATCCATATGCAATCGGGTTTCGGGTATTGTTTGTCGCCGGTGGGGTCGGGTTTTGGTTCGGTTTTGAATATTAGAAAAAAAAATTCAAGTCCACCCGATCAATCAAGGTTCGGGTTCCCATAACCGAAAGTTAATCGGATACAGATCTTATACCTATACCTCCCTATGCTGTTAGGCTACCCGATCAACCGGGGTTCGGGTCGGGCCCTATCCCAACCCATACCGATTCGGGTATGACAGACTCCATACTTGATCCATCCAATCGGGTTTCGGGTTTTGGTTTGTCATCGGTGGGGTCGGGTTTTGGTTCAAGGTCAGGTTTCGGATATGAAAAAAAAGAAATAAGGATATCACAATGCAGTGTTAATCATACCTATACCTGAAAGTTAAATCATACACAGGTTAGAGGGGCAATCAGATTTTGGTTGAGGTACCCATATCCGTACCTGAAAGTTAATCGGATAGAGTTCTTATACCCATACCTTCCGACGTTGTTAGGCCGCCTGATCAACCGGCGTTCGGGTCGGACCCTACCCATACCTATTCGGGTATCGCAGACTCCATACTTAACCCATAACACACTAACAATATTCTATCTCCAAAATTGCCCGATCTGCTGGATTCTTTTGCGGCAAGAGAGGCGATGGCCATGGAGACGGATGGTGAAGGTCGCGGCAGGATGGAGACAATGAATCCCCCCTTATTGACCTGCTAAAGAGGGATTCAATGTTAGTGATCTTTTCTATTTCATGAAAGTACCAGTGTATGATTTATTACTCTGCTTCAAGAATCATCTATTCAACATTACAAAGTTCCAATCTTGAAGAGCTTTTCATTCATTAGGAAACAATATTCCCTTGGGTCATCCAGTTTGTTCGAGAATAAGTATTAAGCTTCCCATTCTGATGAGTAAGTTAAAATGTTTCACCTTGGCAATTTTGTGTTAAATTCTCAACATTTTGTAAACCATGTTTTGGGTACAAAATTTGCACCCATACCCAATGTTTCGGGTCAGGTTTTCGGAGTCCATTGCCACCCGTGGAGATGCTTTCACCAAATATGGGCCCCTTCACAGAATGTAACGTCACTTCGAATGTGGATGTTCTCGCTGAATGTTCATGCCGACGGGCATGTGCATTACTATTATTATCTCCACTCAAGAAATATTGTTATCACCCTCAAAATATTTTTATCTCCCTCGAAATATTATCGCCGCTCTCGAAATATTGGTCCCGCCCTCAAAATCTTTTGCGTGCCGACAGGCACGGGCATTACTAGTATATATATATATATATATATATATATATATATATATATATATATATATATAGAGAGAGAGAGAGAGAGAGAGAGAGAGAGAGAGAGAGAAAAGGAAGTTAATTACCGGCCTTGATAATAACCAGCAATAAGTACGTAGTTCTTCGTCCATATTTTTAGAGAATGATAGAGAACTGATCTCTTTATCTCAACAAATTAAACATAGAGAAACAATCTTTATACACCATAAAAATAGCCCAAACATCTCCTTCTTTATGCATTAGAAGTGGTGGTGGAGCAGCTGCTATTGAAAACTTGAGTGTGCCTTCCATCGTCGTAGGTGCCATCTAAAACTACGAGGCATTCTCCGCGATGATGGTACCTCGGCCGAATCAAGTTCCACACCACACGGTAACGAGATCTTGATTTCACGCGGATCACGAGAGGCACGCCCTGTCTGGACTCGAGCATGTCCTGCATGGTCCGCCCTGCTCCATACACCGGCTTGTCCTTTGATCCCACGAAAAGTCGTAGTGTTAAGGAGTTGTAGCTTGGAACATATGATTCATGACCCTACAACATACATTGGAAAGGAATAAGCATAACAATGAGAGGCTTGAAGTTCTTGATAAATACTCATATAATGGTGAACTGTAATGAAATATCCTGTATCAGACAATTTTCCTTCTTCTAGATGGATATCAAGCTCTCTCATGATAAGCACTATATGCCAAGTTTTTGGATGTGGTAGGTGTTGCTATGTGATTGTAGCAGAGGATTACAACCATCAATGACCCTAATATTTCTCAATGTTAATTATTTCTTTAGAAGAGAAAAAATCTCTCAAATGTCTTACAAGATGAGTTCTTATAGATTTTTTTTTTTTTTTTTTGTATAAATTGATTTAAAGGATGCCTTGAGATCAAGGAGCCCTAACAACTTATTGATCAAAAGAAAAGTTTACATAGATCAATAAATGAGAAAAGATAACATAGAAAAGTTACAATTCTTCAATGTTCATCACATAGTACACTTAACCATCAGATATAAGATGCATGCATATATGTTGGTTAGGATTTCCTCAAGTGATGATGGTGTTCTCCTAGGTTTGTATATTTTCGCATCCATGTCCACTTCCGGCTTTTTCCACATTACTTAATTTCAAAGTTTGCATCCATGCATAGCTTTTAGTTCACGTTGTTAAAAAGTATGATAAAATTCATAATTATATCAAAATTCATATTTTAAAATGCATAAAACTTTCACGAGCTCATGTTTTTATTTGGATTTAATCCAACTTCAATAGCTAGGGTTGTAGAGGTTTCTAGAATCCATGCGGATAGGTGCGCACCACAAGTTTTCAATTTTTGGCAACACACACAAGGTATGTATCGCACAGGTTCTGCGACATATTGGTTTCATACTTGTGACATTTGTGTGTATTGAATTGATTTTGGAGGATTATTTTTTCAAAAATATTGTGCATACTATTGTTCATATAGACTATGCATGATAAGAAAATGATCTCTATGTATTCTTGATTATGCTTGAACTTGATTAGTCATAATGAAACATTGAAAGCTCACATATTTTCAGATTGTGCATAATTGCTTGCTTCTTGATCATCTCATGCAACAGACTTTGAAAGGAGTATTTCAAAGTTGTGACAAAAAGGAGGAGAAAATTTCCAATGATTTTAGGTGTTTACAAATTCAGGAGCTGAAAATTATAAGTCTTTAATGTTTGGTGGGGTGGGGGTCCAACTATTATGTCTTCTATTGCACATGCATGTTATATCATACATAGTTTCTAATTATTCATTATGTTTTCATCATGAGGAGACTAAGAAAATTGCATTATTGTAGGAAGGGAGGCGTAAGGGGCCTGATGAGTTTCCTAAGTATGTTGCTGACATGTGTTAGACTTATTCATGTACTTCATGTTCCTATTGGGTTGAGTCAGTATGTAGGGTTTTCTCTTCTTTTTTTCTTTTTTTTTTAACCATGTAAATTAAGAATTCTGAAATAAAAAGGAGAAAGGCAATGACTTTTTGGTTCTTTGTGTGTGTTGTGTCTTGTCACTGACTTTATCTAATGGGGGTGATTGTTACCACACTTTCTAGGGTCTCTCTTTTTTTTTGGCTAATTTTGTATTCCAAACACGTGTCGAGAATAGTCCTGGAAGTGTTACTTTGCGTCTCTGTGAAAATTTGGTTTGATGATCATGAAGACAAATACCCAACACCCTCCCCATGCACAGTACCCTCCCTACGAAATCAGGGCTCGCTCGGGCGACCTAGCAACTGCTCACAGGCAGTACGTGAGATCAGAGCAACCGGGAGGCGACTACATGGGTTTGGACAAGTTTTGAGTCGTTTTTTTGGGATTTTTTGCATTGGGTCCGTTTGGACCATTTGATGGGAAGTAAGGGTTATGATTGTATTAGACCTATTCCTATATAATATAAAGGGGTCTAGGGTTATGGGAGAATAAATCTTCGCATTGTTTTTGGTTTGGGGAGAGATTGGAGAGTCGTCATTGAGGATTCTCGGATGTGCCACATCAACCATGTGTCCTCCAGATCCAATGCGCTATTAATTAGTTGTGACAACATTAGTTAAAATCCTAAATTTTAATAGTGCAGCAAATGCGGAGGATACATGGCTGAAGTGGTACGTCCGATCCACTGAATATTACTCCTTTGATATATGTGCATGCGTTGTTGGTGTGAGATGTTCCACCATGACATTAGCCCCGCATTGGTTAAGGAGTAAGGGTAGGACGCTTCATATACCCTCTAGTAGACCTTTTTCTTACAATCTGGGTTTTAGGGTGAGGATATCTAACATGGTATCAGAGCTCTAAGGTGTTTTTTTTTTCTTCTGATACTCCCTCCTTCGCATCTCTTATCTTTTCAAATGGCTTCTACTACCACGCCATCATCCAGTTCTCTGGATCTGGTGCTTGCCCCGCATCTCCAAAGTGTTACTTGCCACACCTGTGACTCACGACGGTGGTGGGGGGCCGGGTGTGAGATGTTTCACCATGCCAATAGTTCCACATCGGTTAAGGAGCAGGGGTAGGATGCTTCAAATACGTATACCCTCTGGTGGACTCCTTACAATCAGGGTTTTAGGGTGAGAATATCTAATAGTTGGGTCCTTTTCTAACAGCTCGAGCTTTTAGATGAGTTGGTTAGTTAACAATGCCAAATAACTAAACGAAAAACTCGATCATCCCAAAATACTAAACTAAAACATAAATTTATGGTCCCTTGAAAAAAAAAATTTATATATGAAGACCCCATGCTAGGCAATTTGCGTGATACAAATATGGCTTACCTGTGAGGTTCCAAATTTGAGGCGCCCAAAAGCCATTTCCATGGTTGGAGGTTGAATATGAAGACCAAAGAGCTTGGAATTGTTGTCAATCTCCATCTCCAAGGTGGAATTGCATGTTAGTATGGTCGTCTCAACTCCTGTGTTATCCAGCCCTTCACCAAGGCTGAACCTTTGAAAGCCCACCACCTTGAAGGCAACCTTGGGAGCCGGGGGCTTGGTCACCAAGAAGAACACGAGCACCGCAAACCCCAAGCTCACCATGAACCTCCAAGCAATCTGAAAGGCGACGCAGCAGAAGGAAGATGAGGGGTCCAGAGATACAAATCTCCATAGCCAGCTCCTCCTCCCAACCCCATCTTCACCGCCGCCACCCTCCTCCTCCTCCTCGATGCCGATGACTCGAAGCCTTTGGCCGCCGCCGCTCTTCAGCAATGATCTGTCGTCGCTCTGGAGGTCGTAGGCGATCTTCTTCTCGTGGAGGAAGGAGTTGTTGGATCCCCGGGAGGAGGAGTAGCGGGAGAGGGTGGAGCGGGAGGCCGCCTCGCGGCCGCGGCGGCCGTCGTGGGGGAAGGGGGAGAGGAGGCTGGAGTCGGAGGAGGGGTGGCGGCTGTCGCTGCTGCTGTTGGCGTGGGAGGCGGTGGAGGGGCTCCGGACGTAGTAGAGGGCGCATGGGTAGGAGTGGAACGGGGCATCCTGCTCTTCTCCTTCCATTCTAGGGTTCGCCATTGTTGGAAGAGGAAGAGAGTCAGTGAGGTGGATGATGTTAGGGTTTATCAAGACGTACGTGATGAAAGGGGGTGAGTAGGAGAGGTAGCTTTATGAGCGGGAAAGGTCGGTTGGCTGGAAAGTGATGGGCCCCGTTTAACCATTCTGACGAGCGGGAAGCGGATCATTAAACTGGGGCCCACACCCATAGTGAGTACTATCATGAGCTCATCCGCATGCGCGAGAGAGAGAGAGAGAGAGAGAGAGAGAGAGAGATTGGTGGCCCAGCTCTTCGAGAGCTCCCAGGTCTGTCAAGTATATTAGTTCAGATCTTCCCTAGTCGGTCGGCCCCAGTCGGTGGGCCCGTGTGCATCACAATAGCACGATGGTAGGAGATCCGGAAGTGAATCGTACTCTAGCTAGCTACATACGACTATGATACACGTCGGATCGATCGATCAGAGCTGACTGACTGGAGGAGTTCCGAACTACAATTATATAGGTATTTGCTTTAATTATAATACCGATATTCCACTGAAAATAAATGATAGTAAGTAAATGAATCAAAGAACTAAGAGAAAGATTATATAGGTCAAAAATGACAAAATTTGAGCTAGTATAGACCGATAGTTGTATTCGATTTTTAGGGGAGAGAGAAAAGAGATTGATAAGTACACACCCAATACATATTTTATCTCTGAATTAGAGGAATATATTCGTCACGGGGTGGCCGTGGTAGAGGCGCGATGGCCCCTATCGGTGTTGCTCGTGAGGATGATGATGTTCTTGGTGCGCTAGGACCCGAGCTAGGTCAGGTCCATTTTGTAGTCCTCCTTCCGCTATGCCACCGGGACCTTTTGTCGCCATGGGTCTCAGCGCCGCAAACGTCCCATCGGTTGGTGGTAACAGTGGATGATAATATGGCATGCCGGCTCGGAACAAAGCAAGGTATCCCTTTGGATAAAGCTCAGTCGGTCGGCGGCGTTAGGGTTAGGGTTAGAGAATAGAGACAAGAGGAGAATGATTTTTTTTCCAACATATTATAGACTTATTGTATAACTGTTCAATGAAATTAAAACTTCTTGGATGGGGTTGAGCAAGGAAAAACCATTTGGAGTCCAATCTGGGTCAAAGCCACGGCTCTGTTAACCTATATAATAAAATAATATTTATAAAAGTAATATAAAAAAATTATTATATTTATAGGTATATATACCTATGTATTGTTAAATAGGTTGGGCCGGTCAGAAAACACTAAGCCCATGCCCGACATTGATAGATTAAAAACAGGCCAGGCCGGGTCTGGCTTTGGAAGGGCTTTAACGGGCCAAGTTTTCAATGATCTTATACAGGTTAGCCAGGTCGGTTGCCCTTCTGGGTGGGCCTAATTGACAGGCCTAGGGCCAGTCTACGTTACACATCACAGCAGCCCGGCTTGCATGGATCTCCACTCAATAGAGAGGGGCTTCACCCGACAGAGTGAATATCAAATGACTAACATGTCCCTTTCATTAGCTCTTTGTAGCAACTGAATTTATACTTTGCTAACCTGAATTGATACGTACTCCAAATCTTCTATAGTAATTCTGAAGTATCAATTTGGTTGCTACACCCAAATCATTGTAGTTGCACTATAGCAACTACAGTGATTTCACAATAGCAACAGAATTTATACTCTACTAACCTGAATTCATACTCCATTCGAGCTGCTAAAGTGAAATCACTGTAGCAACCGAATTTATACTCATAAATAATTACTACTATAGTGGAATCACTGTAGCATCTACAGTAAAATCATTCTAGCAGGTGCAGTGAAATCATTGTAGTAGGCACTAGCAGTTATTGTAAGTGTTTTGGGTCTACTATTAGGATTTCATTGTACGACGCATGTTGGAAAAAAAAATTATTATGGGTTTGTTTTTATTGTACAGCTACTGTAGGGGCGAAATGTCCATTTAAACAAAAGGGAGAGAGAGGCTTAATGCTCTGCTCAAAAGATAGAGGGGTTTATCGAACTATAGCTTAATTACAGGGGCCTTTTGCTTAATATACCACTACTTAAAAACAATACGTGTTGGCTACCCTGTGTGCCGATAGATCAAGCATATGGTCAGGTGGCATGCAGGTATATATTGGTGAAGGAAAGTGAGGCCCATAGTATAAAAATTTAAAAATAATAATGTAAAATGATGTGGTACCCCGTGCAGTAAAATCCCAAACATGGAAGATTATATGCATAAATTAGACCTTCTATCAAGGGATCAACTAATAAGGTGTATAATTTCCCATCCAAATATGATAAGGGATTAGGGATGGCAACGTTACAGTTTCGGTATGATTTTGGGCAAAACCGAAACCGTACCACACCACGACGGTGTACTGTATGTAAAATCGAAACCGCACTATACGGTGCAGTGCACCGCAATCTAACATTATGGTCTAAACTGTGCGATTTTTTGCTGTTTTGGGCAAAATCGAGACCGCACCACGGCGGTTTTATATTTTGGCAAACCAAAACCGCACCAGTGCAGTTTTTCACGGTTCTCGGTTTTAAATCGCACTGTTGCCATCCCTATAAGTGATAACCACCTCGTCGAGTCGATGTGGAAGAATTTTAACAAATCAAGTAAGATTATCTAAGAAGGCTCCGCTAAGACCACCAGCATCAACCTATATAAAGAAGCCATCGGCCAAACCAATCAATCTTGGAAGCTCTATAGACCATTCGACAAGCGATCACAGAGGTACGCCAACAGGGTGATACTTGGTGTAAGCATATATTCAACAAATCAATTAGTGACCATGGGTCACCAGCTGGTCGAACAGGCTCACTATGAACGAGACAATACTATTGAAAAATGACGGACAATGATCGTTGTATTTCAGTACGTCGTTTTTTAGTTTGTCGTTTTTAAATGCCCGTCGCCTTTTACGACTAGCTAAAAAATATGTATTGATTGTCGTTTAGTTAAAGACGAACTTTGCCCGTCGTTTGTTAAAAGACAAACTTGGCCCGTCACCGACCCTGACCCAACGAGTCGAAGTGCCCACCAATGGCGAAGCCAGGAATTCACTTCAGTAGGGGGACCTTTACTTGGTTTTAAACGTTTTACCCAATTTCTACCAATAAAGGATTTGAATTGACTACAAAAATACTTCACTTTCAGTTCATATTACGAGATAGTCGTGGGACGAACGAGAGAGACGAACGCCGATTTTTTTAGGTAAATTATATTTTACCAACTTAAAATTAGCTCAAAAACACTTAAACCCCTTAGTTTATTTAATTCCAAATGGCTCCCTAAAGTTTGAAATGTTAGCACAATACATTCTTTTGTCAACTACTTAATTTCCTCATTTGATAATCTATATCTGATTAAAACTGAATTGAAGGGGATAAAATGTAGTTTTTAAAATATTGGGGGGCTAAGTGTCTTTTAGCTAAACTTCAGGGAGCCAAAGTGTACTATATTTAATTTTTTTTGTAAATTTTTACAAACCAGACCCATGAAGTGGGGGCGGAGCCTAGTGCTCAGTGCTTGGTGTGAATACCGATGCACTGAGCCCACCTCCAATTCATTGGTCTGCATGTCAATGTGTTTGTTGACTGAGATTGTACAAATAACATGTATTGCTCTTTTTTTAAAAAAAAAATCTTAGTGGAGACAGCTGCTCCCACTGGGCCTATGTTGGCTCCGCCCCTGGTGCCCACCCATGTAGAAGAAGGTCTCGGTGGGATGGCATTCCACGAGCCCCGCCTCTCGAGGATGGTGAGAGGCTCTATTAGCAACCTCGGCACATGGCGGCGGGCCTCCTGCATGACCCGACCGACGATTGAGGCCATGGAAGGCAATCCCGCCATGTTTGAAGGTGGATCAGTTCCATGCTCTATGATCCGTCACACACCGAGAAAAGTCTGAGCTCAAGCATCCATCGCACTGTCCCGCCTCAGGACGATCGCCAACTTACGTCCAAGGTAGGGGTGTCATCGGGTCGTGTCGTGTCGGGTTCATATCGTGTATAGTTTCGGGTTGTGTCCAAAACCACTAGACCCGGATCCGACCCGTTTAACTAATTGTGTCTAGATCCTAAATCCGTACCCGACCCGCTAATAAACGGTTAGACCCGGTAAGACCCGTTTACCACACGGGTCTATTCAGTTGACCCAATCCGACCCAATCCGACTCGACCCGATCTGACCCGATAGAACCGCTGGTACTATATATTACAGTATCGGATTGCGGGTAGACCCGACCCGACCCGACCAGTTAAATTTTAAAAGGGTCTTCCCGGGTCTACCGTGTCCACATCCTAAACCCGGACCCGACCCGTTTATTAAACGGGTCTATCGTGTCGACCCGAACCCGTTTAGCCCTGACCAGATCCACTAACTTCGTGTCGGGTCTGAAATTGCCAGCCCTAGTCTAAGGGACCTTGACCAAATTTAGAACAGGAAACTATAATAGGTTTCGCCAAGGGGAGCTAAGAGCATCTCCACATTGTGACGAGCCATCACCACAAAATCCGTCTCCAACCGCCTCGGAACACGTACGCTCGTCCAATTTGACTACCTTGGC
This sequence comes from Chamaelirium japonicum, assembly GCA_947650365.1. Taxonomy (NCBI): domain Eukaryota; kingdom Viridiplantae; phylum Streptophyta; class Magnoliopsida; order Liliales; family Melanthiaceae; genus Chamaelirium; species Chamaelirium japonicum. The sequence goes on along the minus strand of OX393557.1, from coordinate 47,340,714 downwards.
CGAGCTACCAAACTCGTTGATGGGTCAGAGAGCTCTGAAATTCATTCAGCTTGCAAGGGCGGCAGCCCTTGTTACACCCGACGTCTTTAAGAAATCTCCATGATATTTTCTGTGTTCCTATCCCAATATGGTGTCTGTAACATAAGGCACTGCAAGGCATTCGTCGGCCGCTTTTGTGCCGAAATGCATCTTGTAGATGATCTCAACCGGAAGTTGGCAATTTCAGCGTTCCACCGATGCTTCGACAAACCGATCCACTACATGGGTCTCTCACGAAGAAGCCGACCCTAGACTTCTTTGACCTCCTTGCATGTGTAGAGAAGTACGCCAACCTCGAAGAAGATGTTGATGCCGTTGTTGGGATTGGTGTGGCCTATATGCCAATTCCAATATGTCCGACACTACTTAAGCATACTTTACTAATACTTACAAATTCTAGTATATGAGATGTATAAATCCACAGTCCACTTTTGTATGATTTAGGTAACTCAGATGTGTGGATGAGATTCACATGCAAGAGATATGAGTTGCCATACAGTAGCCCTACGTAGGTTCACAATCAATTACCGGACTGGACATCCAGTGGCATAAAGACTGTAACATACTGACCTTCTTGATAAAGAGAGGTGGTCTACCTCCGGAATGTTGATTTTTAGTCAAGTAATGTTGATGTATTTGGAATGCACTGAGTGGAATCAAAAGAGCTTACCTGGTTTTTAAGTAATGTTACCCAAGATCATAGGTAGTTCTTCTATTAGTTTTCTAGATCTTAAATCCTAGGATGTGTTATTGACTCTAGGTTCAATGTCTATCACTTTAACCTGTCAATCAGTGAGATCTAACACATGCCAACACCTAGATAGATTGGGTAGCTTGTATTGAATGCTAAGGAACATAGGTAGTCTGTAGAAATTCCATATTCCCTTAGGGGGATATGGTGTCTTCATGAGTGACTCTTATGAAGAGTTGGTCATCAAGTCTGATCGAAAAAAAATCAAAGCAAAGATGGTAATAACAATATAATGGAATTTTAGGACTCAAGAGGATGAGTTGTATTGAGAGGTATGGTCAGGTTGATCAGGATAGCTTTACGGACACTGAAATAAGGAGTGATCAAGTACAATATAGTGGGGTAAGGGCACCCACATAATTTACTAAATAATCTAGGATTACAACTATGGCTTAGAAGTGGTTGTAGGTATAGCTAATCGGTTAATTGTCAGAATTATGAGATGACTATAACCATATGTCAAGTAAGAACCAAGGTTATTAGGGTCCCAAATATTTCAACTCCTAACCATCTCTAATGGTCGAGCTGATCTTATCATCATGCAGTTAGGATTACTAAAAGTGGGTAATTCCACAAAGACTAGGATACCCATAACATATAGATTAGGAGACTCACAAGACAAGGTTACTTAATTGGATTAGGAATCATATGTGGCATCTTCTAGATACCTTCTAGTGGGTGAATTCTAGTTGGACTAGATTCACCAGGTGGGTCCACCTCGGTGGACACCCCATTCCCTAGAATGTGGACTAATACCCAATGAAGTGCAATCATAAAGGTTAGAGTGAGAATATCACACCTCTAGGGCATGATTGAGAGCATCATGGTGGACTTAGATGGCTTTCCTACTTTTTAGGGGGTGCCTTAATGCCCACATAAGATGGCATTTTTATATCTCTATTGGATTCATTAATCCTATTGGACTAAGACGAAGATCCATATTGTTTAGGGAATTATATTAGATGCCCATAGTGGATAATGTATTCTATATATATAACATGGAACGGCGGTTTACAAGCTGACTAGAACAAAATGAAACCACAAGCTGACTAGAAAAAATAGAATAAGCTAACTAGACAAAAATGAACTGAATAGACTTGGTCGTTCTCATTAATAACAAGACGATTGCGATTCATCTTAGCTGCCTTTTAAATTTATTAATTAAATCAAATCCTATTAATTTTGCACCAGCTACCAAAACGATTATTGGAAGATTGATTTGTTGCACGTATTACGACCCAATTGATTTTCTGTACTTATTACGGCCCAATCGTCGTAGATGTCTTCTAAATCTATTAATTAAATCAAATTCTATTAATTTTGCATCCAGAGACGATTGCTGGACAATTGATTTGCTGCATTTATTACGACCCAATTGATTTGCTGCATTTATTATGACATAATCATGGAGTGCCAAGTTATCCATTAAATGGGCATCCGTTGAATCGCACTACTCTTCACTGAGAACTTGCTGGCTAATTGATTTTTTGCACTTATTAGGGCCCAATTGATTTGTTGTACTTCTTACAGACCAATTGTGGAATGTCACATCATTCATTAAATGGGCATGAGCATTCTTATTAGTCGATTGATTTACTGCACTTCTTATGGCCCAATTAAGAAAAAAAATTCTTCCAAAATTTAAACCATTACTTACGACTGATATTTATTTTTAAATAATATTGTAATAAAATGTTTCTCAAAATAACATGAACTTCTTACGGTCCAATTGTGGAGTGCCACGTTGTCCATTAAATAGGCATCCCTTGAATCACACTACTCTTTACTGAGAGCATTCTTGATGGCCGATTGATTTGATACACTTATGCAGCGATAACCTAGACCTATGGAGTGGTGGCAAGGCCAAGCAGGGTCTAGCGCTCAGCGCATCTACATCGGCCCCCTCTGATTGTTCTTTTTTTGTCATCGAAGGCAGCCATCCGCGTGCCGATAAGCATGGGCTCCCACTAGTCTAATTACATATCAAAGTCCAAGTTAGACTATGAATTGGTTTATCTAGTTCCTATTAGATAAGAGTGGATCAAGGAAATTAATTCCCTTGATGTTCTAGGATCATTTCTAATCATTTAACTCAAAAACCTAATCATCTGAACAGACCCTCAAAGAGCGGCCCTTTATTTTAACAAATTTGATCATTTACTCGAAAATATCGCTGACCAATATGAAGAGAAGATGGAAAAGCAGGTCTCCTTGTCTAAGTCCCCTATACATACGAATTGAAGTCATTAAAAAGTCTATATAATAAGGGACGGCGGTCTAGATGCTGACTAGACAAAACGGAACAACTTGATGACTAGACAAAAATGGACGGATAGATTTGATCATCATCTCTTGATCTAACCATAGAATGGGGCTCATCTCTTCACTACTTCACAAGGGAAGTTCCTCAATTAATACATAATTAATTGGCTCACAAAGAAGGCAACCCAATCACCCGAAATCCCTCACAAAAATCACCCTCAAATCTCAATTAATATAAGAATCTTTAGAGTAAATTACACTTTGCCCCCTGAAGTTTAACTTTAAAACACTAAACCTCCTTATAGCTATAAAACAACATTTTGCCCCCTTCAATTCAGTTTTGATCAGATAAAAATCACCCGAAATCCCTCACAAAAATCACTCTCAAATCTCAATTAATATAAGATTCTTTAGAGTAAATTACACTTTGCCCCCTGAAGTTTAACTTAAAAACACTAAACCCCCTTCTATCTATAAAACAACATTTTGCCCCCTTCAATTCAGTTTCGATCAGATAAAAAACACCAAGCAAGGAAATTATGTAGTTGACAAAAGGGTGTACTGTGCTAACATTTCAAACTTTTGGGAGCGATTTGGAACAAAATAAACTACATGGGAGTTAAGTGTTTTTGAGCAAAACTACAGTGGCAAAGTGTAATTTATCCTAATCTTTGGGAAATTTTATTCATACCCCAAAAATCTGTAACTAGCCCCCGTCTCCCTATCGTTTATCAATAACTTACTCAGCGACCCTTTAATACCAACATTGCCCTTTTCTTTTGTAACCCAAACCTCAAAGCCCTAACTTAGCATCTTTTGTACCCCCAACCCAACCCAACCCAACCCAAGGTCTGTTTGAACTTCCTTGGCCCTAGCGTAATCCGTCAGGTTGGCCAGGTTGATCAGGTTGTGCGGGATGGGTTGATCGGCTTCAATATGGTAGATTGGCCCGCCCAAGTTGCAGCCCTACGTCTGCCTTCAAGTAGGGGTGGCAATGGGTCGGGTCGGGTTGGGTTGAGACATAGGTATAAGGGCAAAACACCCAACCCAAACCCGACCCGTTTAACCCGTTTACCAAACGGGTTGGTCGTGTCGGGTCAGGTTGACTCGGGTTGGCTCAACAAAACCCATGTAAACCTACCGGGTTGGATCAAGACAAGTCGGATTGGGCCAGATTTGATCGGATTGGGTCGGGTCGGGTTGACATAACCCATTTGGTAAACTGGTCAAGTCGGGTCAATCGGGCTGTAAGTACAAACCCGAACCCGACCCATTAAATAAACGGGTCGATCGGGTTGACCCTTATATGACCCGAACCCGTTTAGGCCAAATGTAAACCCGCTAACTTCGGGTTTAGAATTTTCGCCTTAGGCCTCAGTTTGTATCGAGACGGTCTCTCTCTCTCTCTCTCTCTCTCTCTCTCTCTCTCTCTCTCTCTCTCTCTCTCTCTCTCTCTCTCTCTCTCCCCGGGGTAGCGGAGTTGGGGGTTGGTTGGTCGCACCGAAGGCTCCCGCTTCTTGCCAATCGGCACGGGCATGCCGAAGGTGGTCAGGTGTGTTGTCGTCGCAAACGACGGTGGGGATGGTGATGCCCGGGGGGTGTTGCGGTGGCCCGCTGCAGTGCCGACAGGCACGGGCATGAACTAGTATTTGATAAGTCAGAGAGAGAGAGAGAGAGAGAGAGAGAGGGGGGGGGGGGGTTAAAAAAGCTTTGTCACATGATATTGGTCATGTTATTAATTGTAGATAAAATAACGTTGTCTTAGAAGGGAATGTGTGGTTGTAGGTCAGATTATTGCATAGAGAGCAAGTCGTGTTCTTGTGGTATTTAAAAAGGGGTAGGATGCATGATATGTGGTAGATAGTTTGTGAACATGAGTAGATAATATGTGAACGGAAAATGGTTTTTGAACATACAAAGGGACATTTATATAACAAAGTACGTCAGTTTTGTGCTGACTAGACAAAATAGAACTAAAAAGCTGACTAGGACAAGGTGATTGGACAAAAATGAACCGAATATATCTAACCATTCATTCAAAAATCAACACACGATCTCTATTTCTTCGTCAACCAACTCCCTTCCCTTGGTTTCAAATCCCAATCATTTAAACTACACTAAACCCCTAAAATTCCGGCCCATTTAAACTGCACTAAACCTGACCATTCATCCCTTGATCATTGTTCGCATCAACGGCTATAAACCCAGCTGCTGAAATTTTGATTGTCCCAAAGCATTGGGCCGATCTCGAGGAATCCGTTCGAACAGAGACAATTGTGATTGATCGATTATAGGGAGAGGGGAGTTGGTCGTGCCGAAGGCGCCCGTTTCGTGCCACAGGAGAGGAAATGAGTGTCCCTATGAATGCCGATGTTGTCATCGAAAGTGTTTTGTTGTCGAAGACGTTCAGGTGTGTTGTCGCCGAAGGCAGCCCGCTGCAGTGTCAACAGATGTGTTGCAGCCAAAGGCGACCGCTACAGTGCCGACAAGCACGGGCATGCACTAGTCTATATGACATGGCATTGCGGTCAATATAAGGTGACTAGACAAAACGAACAAGCTGACTAGACAAAACGAATAAGCTGACTAGACAAATACACTTCGACGCCCCACCCCCTCCCCTTATCATCCCAAAGAGAGAGAGAGAGAGAGAGAGAGAGAGAGAGAGAGAGAGAGAGAGAGAATCCATTAGTTAATTACTTACCATTAAACCAGGCCATTCCTAAACCTCTCCAAAAAAATATTATAAAAGAGAGAGAAAATCTTATCAGTTAATTATCTACCATTAAACCCATCCGACCTCCCCTCTTCCAACCGAGATCATCTCATTAAACCCATCCCTAAGCATGTAACATCCGCCCCAAACACACAAAATATTGTCTGCTTTGCCCATGCCCGCACGAGAACTTCCCAGGGTGGTCACCCATCTTAGTACTGCTCTAGCCCGAGCACGCTTAACTACGGAGTTCTTACGAAATCCGTAGCGGCGCACGGTTTTAAAACGCATCTTTTGTGTTTGGGACGGATGTTACAACTAAGCATTGATACGCATCAAATTTTTTATTTTTTTAGTTCACTGATTTTTTGGTTCAGTGCTTTTGCTACAGAGAAAGAGAATAGGGAGTGAAAAGGCAGCCACCCTCGCCGCCTATAGTCGACGTAAGAAGGTAGCAATACATTTTAATGATTTCATGATTTGCTTTGGGTGGAATCATATTTATGTCATTCATGATTTGCTCTCCATTCGTAAATCGCTCTAATTATGAAAAAAAAAAAAAAATATGTATGCATAAAGTTTTTAAAATTTAGAGATTATGTTGGTAATTATGATTGTTTGGCTTTAAATATCAATTTTTTCATTGGCTCAATGATATGTTGTTGAGTGATTCAATCACTATTTACTTAAATTGTTTTCCATTAATGAATTGCTCTTAGTTGGTGAGTGAAGCAAATAGTGCCCTGTGGGGATGACGATCCATATTTTCATTTTTTTTAAATGATTCATCTCTTCGCTAATCGATCGATCATGATGGTTTTGTCGATGCATTCTAGGTGGAGGCAGTCAAGTGATATGGTCAAAGATGATCAAGGACGTGATCGAGGCCCGGTGCAGCACCAACCCTACGCCCTCTCCAGCATCAACATCTTTTATTCTCTTTATAATCCTCTTTAAATATAAGCAACTTTACCCCTTCCTTCTAAGTTATCATCATTGTAGTTGTTTGTAGTGTAGAAACTGAAGACTTAATTGGTGTTATGTTATGTTCCACTGTAATTAGAAAAGGCCTATAAAGAATTAATTAAAAATGCATCTTGACTTTGCTCTCGCTCCGAATTTTATGCGCCGTGTGCCGCCATGAGATGCGCACATATGTGTGTGCTAGGGGTGCAACCTCAATCTACCTAGAGGTTCTGCTATAAATCAAAGGTTTTGTTTATATAAGCTCCAGTGGGGTTTATTCGCTAATTGCAAGCAACGTTCTTGATTTGTTGTGATGGTGTTTATTGGGTTGTCATTGTCCTCTAATTCTATTTTATTTTTTTGTAAAATTACTCTGGGATAAATGAGGATGTTTAATTTAAAATAAATTTTTTTATAGTTCAAATAAAGTTTTTCAAATATTAATTTTGATAAATGAGGAGGTTCTTGCTTTAAACGGTGGTTTTGCTAGGTTGTCTGTCCATTGGGGCAGGACCGTCGGAACTGGGTGTTACCGTCGAAGGTGGCCACTTAGTTGGCAGCGAATGTCCCAACAGTAACCGATGGTAGTGGTGTCGGGGTCGTCGGTCCGTCGGGACGGGGCCGACGGAGGCTGGTGTTTCATCAAAAGTGTTTTGTTGCCGAAGGCGGCTGCTGCAGTGCCGACAGGCACGGACATTCACCAGTTGTGGACAAAACAAGGATGTACATGGTGGGCACCGCTATGGCCGATGCACTGATCCCACGTCCACAACATGTCTATGAGTATGTCTCCATTGTGTTCAAGTAACAATGCTTTGAACATAAAGGAGAAGGAGGTGGATTGGGAGGTATCTAGGAGGAGGAGAGCGGAGGTAGAAGTGGAGGAGGAGGAGGAGGAAGAAGCGGAGGAAATCGAAGGAAACGATGGTGATTGGTTGCCAGTGGGTGGTGGCCTGCATATGACTTGTGACGGCGGAGCAGGCAAGGGCTGTCAATAGAAAAGAAGGAGAGATGAAACGGGGACATGTTGGGTAGTTTTTAAAAATATATGTCAAAGTTGTCTTCGGTAATTCATTGGCTGTATATTGACTCACCCATCTTTTATTTGGGGCCTTATATTTTAAGTTTGGGCATATATTCTCTGAGGTTACGACCTCAGTTTAAGAGACACAGCCGTACTTTTGTACGCCGATGGGGACTGAGTGTGATTCACCGATCAGGATTGGGTGTAGCAGACGGCTGTGATTCAGTTTTTGCTCTAACCTATATCTTAAACTGGGGTCCTAACCTCAGAGCATCCATGATATGAGGCGTTGTACCTCCTATCCTTTTCGCCTGGGTGGCGGGCTTCTCTGTTGCGTCGGCATGTGGCACCTCCTAAGGTCCGGTTGTGACCTCCCCCTTCAATGAACTAAAAAGAAAAGATGTATAAATATGTCACCACCAGCAAAATCTAAATAAAGCCAGATTTCTTTTCGAGGGGGCCGGAGAGAGAGAGAGAGAGAATGATGACGATGGTTGGTCCGAGCGTGCTTTGCTTTACATTTAAGATAATCAAAGCTTATGAAGGGGATGATATGGCTGTCAACACTAATAGGGTGGGGTGATCAGTGTCCTCTCCCTACACTGCTGCACTCATTGTTCTTGAAGGGCAATCCTTTGAAGGATGGGGGGGAGATATGAGCCAACAATTGTGGATTTTAATTTTAATTAGCTTTAGTTTGCTTGTGTTTGAAGACAGTGGGGTCCCTTTCCACTCCATATGTTTTGGGGTGTTTGGTTGTCATCATTAATTTGCAATGTATACCACAAGACCTTTGCAGGGACAGTAAGATGGTCATATGCTTTGTTGAGAGAGAGAGAGAGAGAGAGAGAGAGAGAGAGAGAGAGAGAGGTACTTCTTGTATTGATTATCATATTGTATAAGACTATGTCTCCTTATATAGGGAGAAAAAACACATCATCTATAATACAATTGAAGGTTTTATAGGGGGTACAAAGAACGGTCAGGATCTATCTTTAGGAGGGGGATAAAAAAGAGGGGTTGATATAAGCTGATATTAAGATAAGTGAGAATCATTTGAGGAGGGGGAGAGGCTATGATTGCATAGAGTTGAAATGGAGGGTTGAAATTAAATGAATGAAGAAATAAATGAGGGAATGATCAGATTGTAAAATTATTTTTTTTATCATATATTGGGGGGCTTTATATAAAATAATAGGGACAAATTAGGTATTTTTACAATTGTTCACTTAGAGTTAATTCCTATGGCTACCACATGGCCCTCTTTCCTTCTCTTTAGCTATCCAATGGTCCCCCCGCAATTAAAACCGAATGCAAAACCAAATAAAATACAAGTATACCAGCACCCATGACCTGTCAAGACCCCTCATCTTTTGACACACGTCACAAACTTCGCAATGGACCACCTGATATGGCAATCAATGATTCGATCATGCTCCACTAATCATGAAGTAAACCGATTTTATAAAGAGCAATGTTTTTTGTACAATCTCCATCGACAAACATATCAACAAACCAGACCCATGAGTAGTTCTCAATTCTTGGTTTGAATGTCGATGCACTGAGCCCTAGGCCCACCACTACTTCATGGGTCTGGTTTGTCGATGTGTTTGGAGATTGTACAAATAACGTTACTCTTTTTAAAAACGCTTTAGGATAATTTGGGCTCCGTATGATAGCCCATGATGCCTATGGGTTTAGATCTTCTCCAATCAGTCGGCCAGGTTGGTGGGCCAACATACATCACAACTGCACGATGGCAGGCGACCCAATAGTGAATAGAACTATAGCCGACTATATGTGGCTGTGATGCACGTTGAGGCCACCGACCGGGACCGACTAGCCGAAGGAGATTCGAACTCAGTGCCTATGGATGGAGAGTGCATTTTTGCTGCTGGCAGGGGCGTAGCCAGGAATTTATTTTGGGCTGGGCTGAAGCTAAACTAATTTTTTTATAATAAAAATTTTATTATAGACAATAAAGAAAAACTAAGTATGATTTGTTAAACGAATATTGATAGTACGAGAAAGCTTTATTAATATAAAAAAGATACATAAACAGAACATAAATTAGGAAAAAAACGGTAACACAATAAATAAACATGTAATGCAAATATAAATACATTACTGAAGTTGTGCCCTGCGATGCTTCAGAGAGTAGAATTCATCAATTATCGAATCTGAATCAATATTTTCAGTAAGTTCTCTTTCAATACAGACTATCATGCAATCTGCTAGAAACTCATCCTCCATCTTGTTGCGAAGCATTGTTTTAACAAGTTTCATAGCTAAAAAAGCTCGTTCTGTCGTTGCCGTAGATACAGGTAAAGTCAACACAAGACGAACCAATCTATCAATCAAGAAGTAAATTTCTGACTTTCTTGTTTCAACCAATCTTCGACATAATTCAGAAAGAGAAGACATATTCTGAAACAAAATCTTGGGTTGTTTCGGATTTTGATTCAAAAAGAAGAATAAGAAGAGGCTATTTTGAGTTTTGATCCATGCAAGTTGGAACTGAAATTCTGATTCCGTCCGAAAACGATTCAAAATATTCTGATTCTGGCACCGTATAATTAAATCTGAATTCCGAAAATTCCGAAAAAAATCGGATCGAAATCGGAAGGGTCAGGTATTCCAAAAATTCCGAATTTCGATCCAAAAAGTTCGAAAGCATCGGATGATTCCAATCCAAAAAAAATAGAAAACTTTTGATGTTCTTTTGCCATTCGAATCATCCGAGGAGGAGGAGGAGGAGGAGGAGGGGGTGAAGGAGGAGGAGGAGGAGAAGAAGAAGAAGAAGAAGGGAAAAGTGAAAACTCACCTGACCTGCTGGTGCTGGTTGAAGACTTGAAGCCACCTTAGCCACGGTCCCCGACTCCGGCGACTTGGTGACTCTCCCCACGCCGTGCCGCGTGCGCCGCGCGGTGCAGGTCCGGTCCGTCCGGAGTCCCAAGACTCCCAACTTCGGGAGAAACGGGGAGATGAGCAGCGCCGCTCCCGAAAGAACAGAACTGCACCTTTAGAGGAGATCGGGTATTCGGATGGGTTTTAACTTAAGGCAGGCTGGGCTAGTGGGCCGGGCTACTAAGGAGCAGGGCTGGGCTGGGCCTAAAAACCAAAATTTTTTGCTAAATCTCGACCAGGTTGTAGCCCGGCCGAGCCCACTCTTAGATCCGCCCCTGGCTGCCGGCTCCGTTTGCTTCTAACCCAATCAAAGTGTGTCACGTCTTCCATTTAAAGGGTATAATGGGGAAGATAAGTCCAGTAGTTTTCATTATATCCTTTAAATGAATGACATGGCACATTGCAATTGGGAGCAAACACAGCAATGGAGCTGGCAGCAAAAATACGCTCGTCTATGGAGTACTAAACCCTACATGTTTTAAGAACAATTTTGTTCCAACTAGGTTGGAGCATCACCCTGTCTCTCATTGGTTCATTTCAAGGGTTTTGGTCATTTCACCATGATGAATAGTACAAAATGACATACATGCTCTTGAAATGTGCCAATGCGTAGGAGTGTAAAACGGGCCGGGCTAGAGATGTCAAGCCCGAGTGGGCCCGTCGGGTTGGGCCAAGGGTTGCCCGACCCGGGTATACATATATTTGGAATTTTGGGCCGGTCGGGTTTGGGCTAAAAATATGGCTTTAATAAAAAAAAGTTATTCGAAACCTCAACCTCTAAGGCATTCAGAGAAGCCATGATCGCTGTACCAATTTTTTTCTAATTTTTAATATACTTAGTTTGTATATATATAATAAGTATACAGTGATTATATTTGGGCTCTCGGGCCGGGCTTTCGGTTTCCCTTCGGGCCAGACTTCAGGCTCAAGGTGGCGGATCCAGCCCGGCCCATGGTATGTTCAAGCCAGGCCGGATCAGGCCGTTGACAAGGTCGGGTCGGACTCGGGCCGGGTTGGGGCCGATGGGCTTTTTCACACCCCTACCAATGAGAGAGGGTGATACTCCAACGTCTATAAAGAAGTTGGAACAAAATCAGTTGGTATAGTCCAATCATTGATTGCCACATCTGCTATTGGAGCCCATTGCTCCAACACCTATTGGAGCCAATTATTGTTCGACTATGCTCAACCATGGAAGGATGGACAGGAACCTCTCTCTCTCTCTCTCTCAACCGGGAGGTGGACACTTTCAATAGTGCCTCCGTGTAACCTCGGCAACCTGGCGGTAGCGAGGGCTTTCCTCAGCTTGCAATCGTGTCGCCTCTGGCGGTGGCGGTGGCAGTGGTTTTCCTCAACTTGCAGTCGTGTGGCCGACGTCAGGTGCGGGTGTCAAGGTCGTGCCGCATAGGTCTCGGGACCTAGGCTGTAGGTGGCCGGCAGGATGATAAGAAGGCAAGCACAGGAACTGGCTCTGGCAAGGACGCACACAGCAGGGCTGATCCAACGGATCGGTCATGGAGCATGCACAAGAGATCGCGAGCAAGGGACGCACAGGATCGTGAGATCGACAGAGTGGACGCAGGAGGTCGCGAGTAGAGGATGCATGAGCATTAGACGGGGAAAAAAATTGACTATTTCTGGCCTCCTCGATTACCGATGGCGTCGAGGAGGCCGAGGCCAGAGGTCTTCGAAACCCTAACCTGGCTCTGATACTATGTTACGAAGAGAGAGAGAGAGAGAGAGAGAGGGAGAGAGAGAGAGAGAGAGAGAGAGAGAGAGAGAGAGAGAGAGAGAGAGAGAGAGAGAGAGAGGGTTTGGGGAGAAAACTCCTTGTATTGATTCTTGTTCATTACATAAGACTACCTCTCCTTATATAAAAAGAGAACGCACATCATTACATTACCACAACTAAGGTGGGACTAATAGTAACTCTATATCTAATAAGGAGAGAACTCCTTGTATTGATTCTTATTCATTACATAAGACTACCTCTCCATATATAAGGAGAGAACGCACACCATTACATTACCACAACTAAGGCGGGACTAATAGTAACTCTATATCTAATAACATCTAACACCCACTCTTCCTTAAACTGATGTAGAATATAAACCAACATCTGCTTGCCTAACAAAAGAAAGAAAAAATACATTCAATATCTTTTTTTTTAAAAAATGTTAAAGATAATGTCAAGCCGACCTGCAAGTAAGTCGTCCTGGGAACCCAATTGGTTTGCAAGCAAGACAATCGGGGGACTAGACCAACCTGTAATTAAGTAGGGTAACTGGAAAATAGACAAGGGTCGCTGAGGCCCAAAGCCAATCACACCGGCCTAACTTACAAATACACAATGCAAGTACTCGATCTACATGACGCACCCAGCACCCTATAACCCTACAAATCTTTCTCACTCACTTCACAAGAGCGACCCAAATCCATGGGATTACAAGAATGACTCGGAAAAATCAGAACCATGGGGAAAAGGGTTTCAAACCCCAAGAACATCTATCTCAAGAGGGATAGAGAACAAAAATAATCTGAATGAAAAACTAGTTAGACCTAATTAAAGGTATCGTGGAAGGATACAAATGTACTCAAAGGCTCGAGGATCAATTCAAACCGGCACCAGATGAAATCCTTAATGTAAGAGAAAAGGAGAAAAATGTTTTCTCTTGGATGCATAATCTAACTCCCAAAACAACTCCTCTGAAACCTTACCCTAATCAAAGAGAGCAAGGCTTGTATAAGTGTCTCATCCAGCTAAGGACATCCATCTGATATGGTCATCCAATGGTAGATCCATTAATGAAACAGTTCGGACCATCTAGGACCAGGCAATCCGGACCGTCCAAGTCACGGTCTAAACCGTGACACAGTCCACGGTCTGGACCATATAGTGGAGTAGGGTCCCCCAACACTAAGAGAAAATAAGTGATGGGTCCCCCGATGGCAAAACCATAAATTCAAGAAAATTATTTTCGCAACCCGAAAGAGGCGCAAATTCATAAAACCAGGGTTTTGAATAAAAAAATATTTTGCATAAGCACAGACCTCGAGAAGTATGAAATCAGTAAATCGATAAAAACTATTTCGTAACCAAAAAACAAGAAGTAAACACGTTACAACCCAATGAATTTGAATCATGGTAATGCACAAGTGGGTGTGCGAGTTAGGCAGTTTGTTCTCGTCTTGATATAGTGCTGCTTTTTTGAAGTATTCAGTAGGGTTGTGAATGCGCACATTGTCCATACTCGCGGGTTACACAAACCTAACTGAGTTGGTTTGCGCTTACACTGAACAATCTCCTCCTTTGACGTAATTTTAAGCCAAACCCTTGCATTGTTCAAAGCCCACAAAAGAAAGACAAAGTACATAACATCCATTCCTAAAGTGATTACATCTTTCTCTCTTGATATTGGAACTTACAAAAATTGTAAAAGAAAAACCTAAGAAGCATTGTGCTAGTCAATAAACCAAATCAAGAAAGGAAGTAACAACATTATTTAAATGTGTGCGAGATAAGGTACGAACATATCTCAGTGCCAAAAGCATTGTCTCCAATGAGGGTAAGTTCCCTATTCTCAGAACACCCTAACGCCCCTCATAATCTTATAAGCTGCGTAAGTGATCAAACATGAAAAACTCTAAAACCAACCCTCTTATGGGACAACATATCACCCAAGGTCTCTAAGTCAAAAACTCTCCCCTGTGGGTGCAAAAATTGTACCGGACCAGATCAGAGCAGCATGGGCCCGCGCAACGGCCCAAATGGGTAAGCCCGCCTGGGCTCACATGGGCCCACTCTACGAGGCTCGCAGATCAAGCCCTACCCCTTATTGGGCCCAAACAACGGCCCAATAAGGGCCCAGCAAGGAGGCCCAGAACCAGTGCCACGTCATCATCGCCACGTCATCACTGCCATATCGGGCACGTGCCTACGCTACAAAAGGACCCCCAAGGCATCCAGGAAGGGGGTTGGTCATTCGATCAGAGGAAGAGAGGATTCAAAGCCAGAGCATACTTCTCTCCTTCGAGTTTTCTTTTCTTGTTGCTCCGTGCAACCCCCAATGTAAAAAGCTTCTCTCGGCCTGTCGAGAGAACGCTTCCAACCTTTATATTCAAATTATAGTGAAGATCAGGTGGCACCTCTCGCCCGGAGACGTAGGTCGTAAGGCCGAACTCCGTCATCAATCCTTGTGTCATCGCTCTTTACTCTCTCTATCTATTCTCACATCTCTCTAACTCTACAAACAATCCAACTCAATCAAGGCTGTGGGGGCGGGATTCTCGATCAAGGCGGCTCGGAAATTTCCCCCCACAATCTTTGGCGTCGTCTGTGGGATATCGTTAGAGGTCTTACCCACACCTCTACCGACTCCTATTCAACTTGCGGTGACGAGCCACAAGTCCTCATCCAAATCAACATCAACGCCTTCATCACGCCGACATCAACACGCTCGATGGTGAAGGCCAGCACCAACCCACCAAAGGCGGGTGCTAAACGAACAAACGATATGCTGATCGAAGAAGAACAAGAAGTCTCGGTTGCAACCAGCCGAAGAAATGTTCGGGAGCGGCTGGGGCCGCAAGGCAGCCATCCAGAAGGGCACAGCGATCGGCGAGACCCATCATCCCCGAGGCGTCAATCTGGCAAAGAACACGCTATTCAAGGGAGCAAGCCTCAGGCTACATACGAGATCTCGGTTGCTGATTTCCGGCTGTTGAACCTTCTCAAGAGGAACGCAGCCCTCGAGCAAGAGAGGGATTCCCTAAAGAAGGTAGCTAAAAGAGCGGGGGTTGTGGCCCACAACTCTCCAACTGTTGATGAAGACCAACCAAAGACCTTCGATTCCGCCCATTCAAGTCGGAAGCTCGAAGGCAATTCGACTACGCCCTCTCGAGGCTAAAGTCCGATAAAAAGGCCCCTGGCAACCCAGGTCAACCAAAGACCTTCGATTCCGCCCATTCAAGTCGGAAGCTCGAAGGCAATTCGGCTACGCCCTCTCGAGGCTAAAGTCCGATAAAAAGGCTCCTGGCAACCCAGGTCAACCAAAGACCTTCGATTCCGCCCATTCAAGTCGGAAGCTCGAAGGCAATTCGGCTACGCCCTCTCGAGGCTAAAGTCCGATAAAAAGGCCCCTGGCAACCCAGGTCAACCAAAGACCTTCGATTCCGCCCATTCAAGTCGGAAGCTCAAAGGCAATTCGGCTACGCCCTCTCGAGGCTAAAGTCCGATAAAAAGGCTCCTGGCAACCCAGGTCAACCAAAGACCTTCGATTCCGCCCATTCAAGTCGGAAGCTCGAAGGCAATTCGGCTATGCCCTTTCAAGGCAAAAGTCTGATAAAAAGGCTCCTGGTAACCCAGGTCAATCAAAGACCTTCGATTCCGCCCATTCAAGTCGGAAGCTCGAAGGCAATTCGGCTACGCCCTCTCGAGGCTAAAGTCCGATAAAAAGGCTCCTGGCAACCCAGGTCAACCAAAGACCTTCGATTCCGCCCATTCAAGTCGGAAGCTCGAAGGCAATTCGGCTACGCCCTCTCGAGGCTAAAGTCCGATAAAAAGGCCCCTGGCAACCCAGGTCAACCAAAGACCTTCGATTCCGCCCATTCAAGTCGGAAGCTCGAAGGCAATTCGGCTACGCCTTCTCGAGGCTCAAGTCCGATAAAAAGGCTCCTGGCAACCCAGGTCAACCAAAGACCTTCGATTCCGCCCATTCAAGTCGGAAGCTCGAAGGCAATTCGGCTATGCCCTTTCAAGGCAAAAGTCTGATAAAAAGGCTCCTGGTAACCCAGGTCAATCAAAGACCTTCGATTCCGCCCATTCAAGTCGAAAGCTCGAAGGCAATTCGGCTACGCCCTCTCGAGGCTAAAGTCCGATAAAAGGCTCCTGGTAACCCAAGTCAACAAAAAAAAAAAACCTTCGATTCCGCCCATTCAAGTTGGAAGCTCGAAGGTAAGTCGGCTACGCCCTCTCGAGGCTAAAGTCCGATAAAAAGGCTCCTGGTAACCCAGGTCAACCAAAGACTTTCGATTCCGCCCATTCAAGTCGGAAGCTCGAAGGCAATTCGGCTACGCCCTTTCAAGGCGAAAGTCAGATAAAAATGCTCCTGACAATCCAGGTCAAGCTAAACTATCAACTATACTTATCCGAGGCGATGAGAATAAGTCCAAGGAAGACGTCGCCGCTTTGACATGCACCAAGTTCAAGGAGACGTCCTTGGCACTCGAAGATAAAGTCCGAGGCGACCAATGCCTCGGCATTCTACAAGCCCAAGGTGCAGCCCTTGGCATTCGAAGATAACGTCCGAGGTGACTAATGCCTCGGCACTCTACAAGCCCAAGGCCCAGTCCTTGGCACTTGAAGACAAAGTCCGAGGCGATCAATGCCTCGGCACTCTACAAGCCCAAGGCCCAGCCCTTGGCACTTGAAGACAAAGTCCGAGGCGACCAACGCCTCGGCACTCTACAAGCCCAAGGCCCAACCCTTGGCACTCGAAGACAAAGTCCGAGGCGACCAACGCCTCGGCACTCTATAAGCCCAAGGCCCTACCCTTGGCACTCGAAGACAAAGTCCGAGGCGATCAATGCCTCGGTACTCTACAAGCCCAAGGCCTAGCCCTTGGCACTCGAAGATAAAGTCCGAGGTGACTAATGCCTCGGCACTCTACAAGCCCAAGGCCCAGTCCTTGGCACTTGAAGACAAAGTCCGAGGCGATCAATGCCTCGGCACTCTACAAGCCCAAGGCCCAGCCCTTGGCACTTGAAGACAAAGTCCGAGGCGACCAACGCCTCGGCACTCTACAAGCCCAAGGCCCAGCCCTTGGCACTCGAAGACAAAGTCCGAGGCGACCAACGCCTCGGCACTCTATAAGCCCAAGGCCCTACCCTTGGCACTCGAAGACAAAGTCCGAGGCGATCAATGCCTCGGTACTCTACAAGCCCAAGGCCTAGCCCTTGGCACTCGAAGACAAAGTCCGAGGCGACCAATGCCTCGGCACTCTTCAAGCCCAAGGCCCAGCCCTTGGCCTTCGAAGAAAAAGTCTGAGGCGACCAATGCCTCGGCACTCTACAAGCCCAAGGCCCAGCCCTTGGCACTCGAAGACAAAATCCGAGGCGACCAACGCCTCGGCACTCTACAAGCCCAAGGCCCGGTCCTTGGCATTCGAAGACAAAGTCCGAGGCGACCAATGCCTCGGCACTCTACAAGCCCAAGGCCCATCCCTTGGCATTCGAAGACAAAGTCCGAGGCGACCAATGCCTTGACACTCTACAAGCCCAAGGCCCAGCCCTTGGCACTCGAAGACAAAATCCGAGGCGACCAACGCCTCGGCACTCTACAAGCCCAAGGCCCAGCCCTTGGCATTCGAAGACAAAGTCCGAGGCGACCAATACCTCGGCACTCTATAATCCCAAGGCCCTACCCTTGACACATAAAGATAAAGTCCGAGACGTCGTCGCCGACATATTGGCATTCGATCAAAAGTCCAGGCTAAGTCTTGTCACTCAGGTCCAAGCATTAGATTGTCAATGGCCATCACCTTTTCTCGACGACTAACGGTTCCAAACCGGTCAGGGGGTGGTTGGTCTGACTCTGTCAGTGCGTGTCTCCACACTGGTGCAGTCGACGGTGGGTAACACGGGATAAAATGGTGCTTCCTTGATCCTGGCCAAGTCAATACCCTCGCGTGACCGTAGTACCTGGTGAATACAGTAACCAGGTACGGTAATACATTGGGTGAAGACCGGCTGGCCATCATGCGGCGTCATCCTAGATTATCTCTAAGAAACCCCCTCGAATGTAGCATTGTCCCTCGCCGACATCCTCGCGCACCAGCGTTTTACCGAAAAAGTGTCGGTTTCAAAGGGGGCTGAAATTCGAAAAATACACTATTTTCAATACCGACACTTTTTGGCCTCTTCTAGCAGCCCCAATAACGGGGTGTCGGCACCGTCAACAACCACCCCTCGGTTTCGTCAGAAAACCGAGAGGGGGTGTGTGTCGGCATCAACAAGCAGACCCCCCTCGGTTTCGCACAAAAACCGAGTAGGGAGGGGGTGACGGCACACCATCAGCAACACACCCCTCGGTTTCGTTAGAAAACCGAGAGGGGGTGTGTGTCGGCATCAACAAGCAACCCCCCTCGGTTTCGCACAAAAAACCGAGTGGGAAAGGGGTGACAGCACACCATCAGCAGCCCACCCCTCGTTTTCGACAGAAAACCGAGAGGGGGGGTGTACGACATCAATATCAACCCACCCCTTGGTTTCGTCAGAAAACCGAGGGGGGGGGGGGGTGCTCGGCGTCATCCAAACTTATTTGTCAATCCAATTCAAGTGGCATTCGCACACAAGGATCAACCAAAGACGAAGAGTTATCTTCCATTGGGTTGGTTGAATAGCATCTCCACCAAACCTATTGTGTTGGCTGTACAAACTTCACAAGCAAAATTCCTCCTTCTTATCTGGGGGTGGACTCGTGGTAACCACCGCGTCATCGCTAGGGCCCGACTGCAGTCCCTAGTGAATACAGTAACTAGGTGCAATTGGGTGTCGAACAGAGACGGATGAGTTATCACGTATCAATGCCTCTCCAAGACGCGCGTAGGACACTCGGCCAATGCGTTCTTTAGAGTCATCTCTTTACGAAGGTGATTACCGGAAAAGTTACTCGTCAAGGTGTATGATGTTTCACGTCCACTTTGACCGTTTTTTCGATGCCTACGCAACGGCACCTTATTCGCATTCATCCGACATGAGTATGAAAAGTTATGACTGTCAGAAGGTCTCAAGGTCTTTTTCTTCGAAGACTAGCATCAGAATAATTACACGGCAATGACGGATGCGCTCACGCCCTCAATTTGGTTCGTTACGCGCCCAACTCGTAGCAGGCCAAGCGCCGGGTATGAAAGAAGAACTTGCACCTCTCCCGGCCCACGCGTACGTGCTCTTGGCAATAACCGATCAGAATGGGAATAAGGGGTCGAATGAACAAAGCACCCTCCCGAGCATTCTCCTCATGGAATTCGTCACACGGCGACGGTGACGAACCTAACTCATCCTCCCCTGCCGCGCACTCCGGCCCGATTGCATGCTGCCGCTGTTGCTGCTCTCTCTCCTGAAGCCCGGCTCGATCGCTCGCCGCCCATCTGACACGTACGCCAGGCCCCGCACTCCACTCCGACTCGATCGCGTCCTGCCACTCACGCTCAACCCCACACCGACACCGCCAGCCGTACGCGCGCGCCTCGTCGGTCGGCTCTCGGGGTCTCGCGAGCGCTTACGGATGCGGTATATGCGGCGGGCTTGGGGGCCCTCAGCCTCTGTCCCATTCTCGGTCGGCTTTCATTCGCCGGCCCTCGACGAGATGACTGCCGGCGCGTCGTCGACGTCCGAGGGGGGGGGGGTAGGAACTCCGGCGCCGCCACGACGTGCGATGGGCTGGGGATCTTCGTCTACGACCTCCCTCCCAAATTCAACAAGGAGCTCATGGAGCGGTGCGGCGGCCTCCTGCCATGGACGGACCTCTGCGACTACTTCGCCAACGAAGCCATGGGGGCCTCCTCCCTGATGAGGGCGAAGGTGGGATGGCCCAGCCTCACGCTGGCGTCCACCAGGTACTTCCCCATGTATCCTGTCCCGCGCTCGAGCCCATCTTCCATTGTTCCACCTGAGGGTCATGAAGCACCGGTGCCGGGTGTACAACCCCGACGACGCCAAGCTCTTCTACGTCCCCTTCTACGGCGGCCTGGACATCCTAAGGTCCTTCAAGAACGTCTCCAGCGACGTCAAGGACGCGCTCGGCGTCGAGCTCGTCCGGTGGCTCCAGACCCAGAACCCGTGGGCCCCGCCGCCTCTGCTCTGTCTGTCAGTTGCGCCCGAGCCCGTGGCTGCAGCCACCGCTGCTGCTATTCGCTGAACCAGAAGTGAAGCTGCTCTCTCTCTCACGTGAAGGAAAAACAGAGGAACGGAAGAAGAAGAAACAGAGAAGGAAAGAAGCAGAGTCAGAGAGAGAGACGACTGCTCTCTCCCACGGCCACCGGCGCCCGCTGCGACCTAGCCTCCTGCGCACCACCGCCGGCCTCCGCACCCGATCCCGAGCCCGGCCGCCGTCATCGCGCCGCATCCCGGCCCGCGGCCGCCTGACGCCAAGCCCGACGGCCCGGCCCGCGCCCCGCTGGCTCCCCGCAGTCATCACCACCAGCCACACCGGCCGCGCCTCTCCTCGCGGCGACCCCCTATGCAGCTCGCGATGACAGAGGAGAGGAGAGGGTCGGACCGTCCTCCCCTGCATGAGCTCCACTAGCAGCACCCGAGGCCCGACACCCCCCCCCCCCTCTCCGGTTGGGCTCCTACAGGCGGACGGCACGCGACGAGGGGGGGACGAGGGCTGACGCGCGCGGGGGCTTGGGGTGGCGAGGGCACCCACTGATGGTGCGGGCCGCAGGACCCATCTTCGTTAGGGCTGTGGTTTCGAAGAGGAAAGAGAGAGCTTCGCGGAAGCAGCCCTCTCACCGAGCGCAGAAAGGAAAGAGGAGAGAGGCCAGATCGGGCTGCTCTCTCACGTGAATGCATGCTGAAATGGGAAGAGAGAGAGAGAAAGGAAAGAGAGAGAGAGAGAAAGGAAACAGAGCCCCCTCCGGCCCACTTCGTACTCACGCATGAATCAGCAGACCCCTCTCTCACGTGAACGGAATGCATAGAAAGGAAAGAGGGAAGCAAAGAAAGGAAAGAGAAAAAGAAAAAAAAGCCACACCAAAAGGGTCTCGGTACCCTCTCGGTATGCTCTCGGTAACCACTCGGTATGCTCTCGGTACCCACTCGGTATGAACTCGGTACCCTCTCGGTATCCACTCGGTCGGAAAACGCACTGTATTTTCGGAAACACCCCCTTGGAAAACCGAGACTTTTTGGCTTGCACCAAAAGGGTCTCGGTACCCACCCGGTATACTCTCGGTACCCACTCGGTATGCACTCGGTACCCTCTCGGTATCCACTCGGTCGAAAAACGCACTGTCTTTTCAGAAACACCCCCTCGCAAAACCGAGACTTTTTGGCTCGCGCCAAAAAGGGTCTCGGCATCGGCGGAAGAAGGCCCTGCTAATACGAACCGCGGCACCGACAACCCTCGCCAATCGTGCCAGGTTCCTAAAGCGTTTGCACCATGGAATCCCAGCCGACCCAAGGGGTCCTGACCCGACTGGGAGGGGGTAACTGTGGGTGCAAAAATTGTACCGGACCAGATCAGAGCAGCATGGGCCCGCGCAACGGCCCAAATGGGTAAGCCCGCCTGGGCTCACATGGGCCCACTCTACGAGGCTCGCAGATCAAGCCCTACCCCTTATTGGGCCCAAACAACGGCCCAATAAGGGCCCAGTAAGGAGGCCCAGAACCAGTGCCACGTCATCATCGCCACGTCATCACTGCCATATCGGGCACGTGCCTACGCTACAAAAGGACCCCCAAGGCATCCAGGAAGGGGGTTGGTCATTCGATCAGAGGAAGAGAGGATTCAAAGCCAGAGCATACTTCTCTCCTTCGAGTTTTCTTTTCTTGTTGCTCCGTGCAACCCCCAATGTAAAAAGCTTCTCTCGGCCTGTCGAGAGAACGCTTCCAACCTTTATATTCAAATTATAGTGAAGATCAGGTGGCACCTCTCGCCCGGAGACGTAGGTCGTAAGGCCGAACTCCGTCATCAATCCTTGTGTCATCGCTCTTTACTCTCTCTATCTATTCTCACATCTCTCTAACTCTACAAACAATCCAACTCAATCAAGGCTGTGGGGGCGGGATTCTCGATCAAGGCGGCTCGGAAATTTCCCCCCACATCCCCCTCAATGGAACGTCTCCCCTAGTCAAAGGAAAGTAAGACCTAATTTCTCACTCAGCTCTCCCCCTGAAGGAGAGCTTCGCCATAGATAGACTTTTCCCCAAAGAGGAACAAAGACCTAGGTCGAACTTCTCTCCCTTTATGGCATAAAATTTACACCAAGGCGAGCTGGGTACTAATCAAACACCAAGTATAAAACATCACCGGGGAGATGGCCAGTACCACACTAAAACATCTCAACTCATTTAAGATATACAATGAATAAACTGGAAGCATGCTAAGAGTCCTTTGTTTTAGTTTGACACTAGTAAGAAACCCAGGCAATGCCCGGATAAACTTGATGCACGTCATTTGGCACAGACGACATCGCAACTATTTGAAGAAGTTTGAAATCTGAAGTAAGTGTGATTCACTTGTCAGAGACTCAGAGAGAGATAAAGAGAGGGAGAGAGATATTAACATCAAATGACCATTAAATGTCATTGAATGAGTATTTATCATCTTTATGGTAGGATTTAAAAGTGAGCCGCGTTCACACACGGAAGAAGAATTCTAGCTCTTTAAAAGACGTCCACTGACACGGGAGAGAGGCTTCCATTTTAATGTTATACTATTAGATGTTTCCTATAAAAAAAAAAGTAAAGAATTCGAGTTTTGGTGAGTGAAAGCATCCCCTTGTGAGCAACTTGTGAGCCTCTTCTTTTTCCTGTCCTTCCGAAGTGGTACATGTTTGTGACGCAATCCAAAAAATCGAGCAAATTTCCAGGCTGGCCTTTCTCGGTGAGAGGAATTCATCGGCATATCGTTGGTCCATGGCCGGTTTGATCTGGGACATTGTCCGCCCTGACAGGGTGATGAAGCATTACCAACAACGTAGACCATTGGATGCACATCACCGTCGACGCATCATACACTGTTGACATTCATGTCAGTGGTGTCATCATAACCAATGGAGATCACAGTAGTAAGGGCAACCAACACAGCAGATCATTTCGGTATCGGTATTCAGTAGTCGCAAGCTTTGCGGAGAACAAACGGGTATCTTCAATTAGGTCAGCCATGAGCCAACTCACAAAAATTCTCTTTTGCATGCATGCACAAAAAGGCTCTAAATGACATTACAGAACCAACATCAAATACCAAATCTTATGTTCTCTTCTGGTTGGAATCAATCAGATTCATTATCATGAGAGATACTACTTCTCTACCAAAGACACCCATTGAGAGCAGCACTACAAGATTCTCACAGTCCAGTTGTCGGCGATGCGGACATTCGGCTTCCGGACAACAAGCGCCACCGAGCTCGACCCGCCACGAAGTGTGAGCGGGCCGGGCTCGACGACTGCTTCACGATTCCCTGGCTCTATCGCTGCTCTTTTCGCCCCCGGTGGGAACCCCAGAAGTATGATCCTCTCGATGACGCATTCCGAAGTGAACTTTTTCTCCCCTGAATTGGCAGAGGGAATACTTGATGATGTCAGCTTACGTCCCGAGAAGACGAACCGGCGATGTACATATGCCCCGTGCTCGAAATCATAGCTCTTGCCATCATCAACATAAAGCTCCCCTTCAGCGGCGAGGGAACTATTTAGAGAGATTACCTGGCACACAAGCAGAAATATTCATATATTAATGGTTTCGGACCAGCTCGGAGTCGAATGGAGTGATTTAAAATTGAGAATTCACAGCAGAAATAACATGACTCCCAAAGGGCTATAAGCTTTAGCAATTAAATGACCTTTGCCTTCATTTCAGACCTTCAAAGAGTTTCAGGCCGGCCTGTGCACTAAAACCAACCGGTTCTTTTGAATAACGACTCCGAACAGCTTTGCGGAAGAACGAATGGCAAGTTCATCACCAGAATTATCATTGTTCTCACCCTTGGATCCTTTTAAATTTTAAGTCTAACGTTTGTACCTTCTATTAATAGGTTTCCACACAACTACTCAGGATTTAACGAAAGAAAAAGTAGTACATTAGACTGATTGTATAACGCTAAGGAATAGTTCAAAAATGCAAGGGAAAATAGCCAATATTTTGAAATTATTATGTCACGACAGTCCATGTCCACTATCACTCAATAATCTCGGTCTTGACTTGGGTATGATATTATATATCCATCCGTTACCAATAAAATTCTTCGAAGAAAGGATCACAGCAAGTATAACTGACAATTGGACCCGAAATAGAAGTGTTCAGAGCCAAAATCAGCTAAGAGTGTGAATTTACTTTACAGAAATTAAGGTCAATGATTGATTTATTAATCAGTCTTTACTCAAATTCAGACCCCAAAAAAAACTCCTGGCCTTCAGACCAAATTCTCTTACCTGGATCACATTTAGCATGTGACTCCAAATATATGATCTAAAACTCTTACACATAATATCTATGAGCAGTTACATTTTGGCAGATACCAACCCACAATATTTTCTTTTTATGAAATCAAATGTCGACAAAATTCTTAAGCAATAACCGAAATATTTCCTTTTCTGTAAGGATCCAACAAAGAAATTGTAACATATTCTGAGAGTATCAAATGTCGGTCCGACATAATGATATGTCGGCCGAAATGACCTACATCCGATGATCCATCTTTCTTTTTAACACGAAAAGTTTCACCCTTTTCGGTAGAAACTTCCATCTTTTTCAGTAAAAATTAAAAAATTCCACCGCTTTCTTCGGTTTTAATTTTTTTCATAACAGGCCAATATTTGACTGACATTGACCAAAATCAAACAAAATTTGATTGAAATCCAGCAAATTTACACCAAAATCTTTCCTTGAAAGATACAAAATTTCCACCGGCATATGACCAAAATCCGACGAATTTCCTCCTTTTTTTACCCTGAAGTTTAGTCCAAAATCACTTTACCTTTAACCGACCAAAATTGTCATAAAAAATCGACGCTTAAATCCTTACCCACAAGATATTTTCCATGATATGAAAAGAGATGGTAAATCCATCAAGGTATTACATGAGGGCAGGTGGATGGATATGGTAAAATAGTTCTCCCACCACAATAGGAGGGGAGAACTCTTTTACTAAAATAGGTTTAATTCCACATGGCAAGATCTAAGTGGAAGATTATTACATTGACCACAATCCAAGTCAAGGGAAGTTCAAGGTTTAAAAGTGTTAGATACCCTCACACTCCAAAACCTGGGTAAGGGGAGGTCCACAGGGAGTGTATTTAATCGGGTGATGGATGCCACCCTCACCGATGTGGGACTATCAGTCAACACTCACCCTCACACGAAGCACGTGTGGCAAGGATCCTCTCACGCGGAGAATGTGTGGCAAGGCACGATTGGTGAGGAGCACCCGGGGCAGGAGATTGTGAACCCTAGCTCAAATACCATGTTAGATACCCTCACACCCCAAAAGTCAGGTCGTAAGGGGAGGTCCACAGAGGCTATATAAAGCGGATGTTAGGTGCCCCATTTACCGATGTGGGACTAACTGGTGGACGTCCTCAACCCCACCCCCCCTCAAGCGGATCACACGGTGCGAGGGACATGTTGTATACTAGCTCTCCGGCTATTGGGCTGAGCTTCAGTCCATGCCAATATATCTCTATTGAGAAATGAAAAGTACATGTTGCATAGTCTCAGATGTTCGATATCATTTTGCATGTAAATTATACAAGATCAACTAAAAGAAATGAAATTTTGTTTTATTTGAATCAAATCTAAATTTATCAGCAACTGAAATCCATACCATAAACATTTGTCCCAATAATTGGAAATCGGTTTTATGAATAGTTCATGGGTCATTCTATGTTAAGGGCTATCAGCATATTCACTGCAATGTACCAACACATTTTCCAAAATTAGCATCGGTCTATATGAAGCAACTTATTTTAGTGTCACAAATTAAGCGTCAATGCAATAATATGCACTACTAATTTTGAACCATCGCTGAAAATCCCATGTTCAGAATGACTAAGAAGGGATGTTGTTAATAGACATCTCATCTTCCTTACCAGAATGAACTTTTGCATGCACAAGAATTGCATCAGGAGAGAATAGGACTAAGCAGTAAACAAGAACCAATCAATCAATAAGAAACATACCAGCGTGTAGGGATCATTCACCATTTGAGTAGAACTTCGCCTGAATCTATCTTTTCTTGGTATTATCGTACCTGCCCTCTGAAAACTAGGTATGCTGTCATCTGAAACTTCAAGCTTGTGGGACACACCTCCAGCATATGCAAGTCCATTTCTTAGGTTATACCATGACTGCTTTCCAGGCAAATAAACTGACACAGACTTTTGCCCCTGTCAAACATTGCAAGTATCATCAGATTAAAAGTAGTCTATTTAAAATGCACTTGAAAGAAAATGATAGATACATCAAAACCTAAAGTGTCAATTAAGATACCTGTTCATAAATGCCCTGGACTAAGAGGCCTTCTCCCACCATGAAAGCATCGCCATTGTTGAATGTTGCTTTATCCTCAGGGAATTCCAGCCACAAAGGGCGCATTACAGGAATACCACTTACAGCAGCCTGTCTGAATAGTGTATAATAATACGGCAACAATGAATACCGAATGTGTATTGCCTCTCTCATCAAAGCAGTGTTCCGCTCTCTGCACCATTGCATGAAAAAATAATCAAACAAAATAATCATATGATTATTTTGACTAGAATATTTAGACTGTACTAAATTTTTTTGAGGATGATCACCTTACCTTAGATAGAAGGTCCACAAAAAATCAAAGCATTCTAAAACTTGTTGAGGCATCAAATGCTAGAAGCTTTCTCGGCCATCCATTTTAACCGCTAAATTGAAAAGCACATTTGATGCCCCTAGAAGTTTTAGAATGTGCCGATTTTTTGTGGGTGTCCTATCTAAGATAAGTTGATCATCCTCAAAAAAACTCAAGGCATTCTAAATAATCTAAGGTTACTAATTTGCCATATGTCATAGCCTCATAGGGTACTCCCTATGACATTTCATAGGAACTCATTTTTCATATATATATATATATATATATATATATATATATATATATATATATATATATATATATATATATATATATTCCTTGCGTTCTTCAGGTTGGTCATATGGCTGACCATGTTTGTCTAAATTCGAATTCGAGAAAAAAAAATATCCATACCTATCCAAATTTTCAAATATTGTTACCCGTGAATGTCCAAATTCATAATTTGGTCGGGTTGCTCGAGTTCGTCTGGACCAAGTCCCAGCCCTAGTTAGCGAAGTGGAGAGGAGTCGAACTTGAAGGAAAGACGTTGAATTACTCAAAAGAGTTCAACTCCTCTCCACTTTTTCTTTTTTTTTTTCTTGATTTTTTTATATTTTTGGCAATTTTTTTATTTTTTGCAGGTTAATTAATTAAAAAAAAAACAATACCAACCGAACCTGTGACCTGGACCGGCCCTACCCGGCCAAGCCGGTACCCTCTCCGGTTCAGTGTCCGGTCAGGCTCTGACAACATTGTTAATCAATTAATTGAAAATACGTAACGGTGCATACGATCGCACAATCGCTTATGTGGCTGCACGTGTGATTGGAACCATAATCACAGACATGGGGTATGTGGTTTCTGTGACATTGATGGAAACTGATATGATGGTTATGATTAGCAGATGTCGTCTTTCATCATTAAAGGTCAACACAACAAATGAAAAAATTGGTATATTGAAGGAATCATTCGAATAGCCAGTTCATCATGAGTTTGTTTGCCTGGTATGTTCATGAGATGAGACAATGAGGATGTAGTTTGAAATCAATATGCTCTCAGGAGACACAAGTCAAAAAGGAAGACAATTAGGTTAGATTGAAATGGAAATGGTGCAGGATCAGATGGGGGTGAAGAAGCAGGATAGCAGTGCTCTCAACAACACAAATCAGGTGTTTCTATCTATTTTGTAGTCATTATTTCATTTATAATGGAATTGGTGGCTCATTCTAAAAAAATACAAAGCATGCATGAACATAAGGAACAAGCTTTTTAATTACTTGGGACCCAGTAAGAAAAAAGATGATCTGTAAATATGCTCAAAAATGACAAAAACATGGTGTAAAAACTCCAACAAAGTAAATTTGGCTATTTATATAATATGGCAATAAGAAAAAAAGATGCTTTGCGAAGTTCAATGCCATACCCAAATAACCATGGCTCCCGTCTCTTGGTATCATGATGGGCATGAGCTCTAAAGAAAGGGTAGTAGGCACCTAACTGGTACCAGCGCAGCAGTAACTCAGGTTCTGGGTTCCCAAAAAACCCACCAACATCGGCACCTGTATAAGACAAAATTATCACTGTTTTCAAGGAAAGATGGCATGTGCCATGAGTCTATTATTTAAGAAGTCTGCTCACCAGAGAACGACATTCCAGTAAGACCAAGTGTTAGAATCATTGGAACTGAAACTCTGAAATGGTCCCAATCGGCAGAATTGTCACCGGTCCAAATTGCTCCATGCCGTTGACTTCCAGCAAAGAAAGCCCTTGACAAAACAAAAGGCCTGTCTTTTCCATCACCTCGCTTTAATAGCCCATTAGCAGAAGCCATATGGATGTAGTATCCATATACATTATGCAACTCTCGGTGCTCAACACCTCCATAATGTATAGAATCTCTAGGCATTGTTAACTGATCACAACAGTATGATTGTAAAATATTTACAACTAACAAGAGAAAAAATTATTATTATGAGATTATATTAAGAATAGATATGGTTAACATCTCAGAAGGAAGAGCACTACAGAGAGCAAATAAAAGTAGCTTACTGTGACTCAAAAGGCCATCAAGGTAGATCCTATACATTCACATTGATCAGTCGGATTAATTAACCAGGTCCATAATAGCAAACTTGTTGTCTGCAAGAGGGAATTCGGAACTGGTATACCTAGAATTAAGGCAATCAAGGTCAATCCTATAGGTTGGTCAGTCAGATTTATTAACGAGGTCCATAAAAACAATTGGCTGTCTGCCAAAGAGGAAATTCAGAAATTGTATAGGTGTAGAGAGAGAGGCATATGATGGAAGAAAGAAAAAACTAAAGAAGATTAGTGTTAAAAAGCTATTGGGTCCATGTCAACCAACCGAATCAGTCATGATTCACATCTAAATAACCTAATTAGTTTAAAAATGTTAGGCAAAAGAGACACTGTGAAAGGGAAAAATGTTAGGCAAAAGAGATAGAGTGTGAAAGGGTTGTCCACTCAATGGGGCAATGGCCCTATATCTGTAAATAGATCGGGTCACCCAAGGTGAACATACCCCAAGAGAAAATAAATCTAGCATATACAATGCTTAGTATATACAAACTCTCTCTCTCTCTCTCTCTCTCTCTCTCTCTCTCTCTCTCTCTCTCTCTCTCTCTCTCTCTCTCTCTCTCTCTCTCTCTCTCTCTCTCTCTCTCTCATACACCAAATTTGCTAAGGAGATTCTAGAAACGCTGAATCGTGTCATCGTAAAGAAGTCTGCAAGCTAAGTTTTAGAAGACATACAGAAGTGAAAGTGTGTCGTCCACGTAACAATGGCACACTAAATAACAATCAAGCTCAATATGATTCGTGCGCTCGTAGAACACCGGATTGCTAGCAATCTGAAGAGCACTCTGGTTGTCACATTAGAGAGGAGTCGACAAGGTTAGTTGTACCATCGCCGAGCAAATGTTGAAGCCAAACAATCTCACATGTTCGTGCCATAGCATAATACTCCGCCTCAACGATGAAGAGCAAACGATAACATGCTTCTTACTCTTCCAGGAGATAAGCGAGTCATCTAGGAAGATGCAAAAGTCAGTTATAGATCATCGATCAATAGGATGATTTGCACAGTCTGCATCGGAATAGGCGTGTAGCACCAAACAGGAAGAGGACGACAGCAGCAGAGATCGTGTCATCATGCCCCGAATATAGTGAAGAACCCTCAGTAGTGCGGCATATTGAACCGAGTAAAAAGTGCTGATAAAGGCAGTGTTTGGATACACATTTTGCTCTGGATTTTGGTATACTGGGAGCCCAAAAGTCCGAAAACACACGGAGAACAGCAAGAACCTGTTTGAGGCAAATCATTCTAGCTTATTCAGAGCGCTCGTTTTTGGGCTTTTTGAAGCCGCTTTTTCGAAGCCCATTTTTTAAGCTTTTGGCTTATGATCCCTTGAAAATGTTTTTTCAGAGAGCACGAACAAAACCCTTGTTGCGACCCACAGACTCTCCCTTCTTGATCTATTATCCCGCTCTGGCCTCTCGACTCGAGCTACGCTGCGGATCAACGACGGGACTCCGGTTCTGCTTCGAATCTCGCGACTCGAGCTACGCTTTAGGTCAGCTCTCTCTCTCTCTCTCTCTCTCTCTCTCTCTCTCTCTCTCTCTCTCTCTCTCTCTCTCTATTACAATGATGATATTATGATCCGATCGGGATTCTTGTATGGCATGATCCGATCGGGCTTTTTATTTCAATTTTTATATCATGTATGGAATAATCCAATCAAGAATCTTGCCCAATATTTTGACAAAAATAATGTATGCATGCCAACTCTCCTATCCCCTAGTGGGTAAAAATTGATCAATTGATGATATGCACAATTGCTGCTCAAAGGAGTTCTACAAAAAAAAAAATTGCTTTAAACGACAAACTGACTAATAATCCGAACAGAATGAGAAATATCCGGCCGAGTGATCGTCAGGTAGACTTAAGCACCAACAAGTTGCCTATAGAGAGTGGGATCAGAAAACGGCTCGCCATTAGTGGGACGGAGCTTCACATTACGCTCCATCGGTGTGTTCATGGTTCAAGTTTTAGTAAGAGCATGACTTAGCACATCAGAGGCAAACTTCTGCTGAGAGACCAAGTATCCTCGAGGAGATGAAGCAACCTCAAGACCCAGTAAGTAGCGAAGCAGATAAGGTCTTTCATCTCGAATTGTTGCTGGAGGTGCCGCTTCAGAGAATCAATGGTAGTAGCGTCATTACCAGTGATTATCATATCGTCGACGAAGAGGAGCAAGATCGCAAGACATCAGCTGATGTACGAGTTGAGAAGTTGCACGATAAGAATAGGATTAACGATAAAATAAAATGTTACCGTGCGAAAAGATCAACTAACACTAAGCTGTGTATGATGCAAAGGTCGTGTGTGAATTATAGGGTAGAAGCATACAAGGCTCTATCTTAATGAAGTAAGGAAAACACACAAGACATTTTTAGGTAGTTCGGGAATCCCTGCATACACCTCGAGCAAGCACAGACACGCACAACAATCCACTAGAGAGCAAAAGAGTTACAACCAGAAGACAGTGTTACCCATGAACTACGAGCCTGACACAGATAGTCAGTAACCACCGCAACTGGCAACCTCCTTTCCATAACTTCTGAAGCTCCTCCACACTCGAATCCACGAGTATCTCTTTCGTCAAACTTGCTTGTGATTCAGATCGCCGCAACGACTCTGAATTCTCTACTCCGTGCAGGCGAGCTTGAGACATACTACAGACACCTCCGACAACGTGGTTGTTCTCCACAAAAAACGAGATGCAAATATGCAACGAGAAAAACGTAACGAGAAAAGGTCTTAGAAAAACTTGTTTCCAGATCGAATAACTTCTCTTGTGTATTGAGCACGTATAGAACGTTGATGATCAAAGCTCAAAACAATAAGAAAGTAAAATGACGAAGAACGAACACTGGGACAAGCAAAACCAAAGCACGTGGAGATGAGAACTCAAGAACAACGCAAAAACCACGAATAATTCTCCACATATGATAAAATACATCCATTTGTCTTTAATCTTATCTTCCTTCACCAAGATAGTATTACCTTCACTTTTGATGCACCTAACTTGGTCTATATCTTTAGTTTTCCTTTCCGTCATTCTAGCTAATTTAAGTATATGCATCATAGGTACATAGGAAATAAAATAGCATAATTGCTCTAAAGGGAGATCCCTCTAATGCTCCTAGAGAGGCACATAGCCCAAGAGCACCATGACGAAGGGATGTTGATGTCCCGGAGATAAAGGAAGAGGTGACAATAACAGAGGCACAGCAGAAGATGAAGCAATACTGGCCAGGGCACAATATCACAAAACAGTTAAAACGAATCCACCAGAAGAAATTCCCAATTATGAAGAGGTGGAAAAGACTGAGAAGGAAATGTCCCCACCAGTTTTATCAAAATGTTTTTCTTTGATAATTTATCATTTGAGATTTTTCAAATTAGATTGTGACACATGGATTATATAATCAAAAATCACAAAAGACTTGTAAATGGTTGTTTAGATAGTCCAAAATTATCATCAATCATGAGATATTATATGATACTTTCAAATAGACTAAATATAAATAAAAAAATTACTATGTCTCTATATAATTATAAGAATTCATACTTATGGTTGGCTTACCGTCAGTTTTTTTAGGGGTAGTGTTAACATTGGATGAGACCCTGCAATGCGGTAACAGTGTTTGTTGGGCACTCATATGCTAGATGTTTGAAACGTTGGCACTTGTGGCACTAGGCATGATCATGGTCAATGACTTTCCCTTTATCTGATTTTTTTTGCCAGAGCTCGCTCGTGGCCGGTCTTGATATCTAGGTCTATAGGAATCCCCTGAAAACTTCTTGGAAAAACCTCTATCAATAAAGTTCTTTTCCATCTTCCCTTTGCCTCTAGCCCTTGAAGAACTTCCTACAATTCCTGACCATGAGACCAAACTATTCTTCCGAGCGAAATCAACTAGAAATTGTCCATGGCGAATCACATTTGCTATTTTGATGAATTCTTAAAATATACTAAATAGTTGCATGATATCTATTGTTATTATATTTTATTTTTTAGGACAAATGGTTTTCCCTAAAACTACTCCTCTAAAATACCATTAATTTGGGGAAAACATCCAATTGAGTTGAATTTCTCATATAGTCTCGATTATGAAACCATCTAAAAATTTCTAATGTTATGCATGAAGCCACAGCTACGATGGGAGTAATACGATGGAAATTGGTGAGTCGTATTATTTTTGCTTTATATTGAATGATTAAGAGTGTTTTGTTTATTTATGACAACTTATCTTTTCATCATTTTCCATCAACCTGGGATACATCGATACTTTAAAACAGGTGTCGTACCCGTATCGGATACTTCCCAATACTCTGATACCGCGGGATACGTATCTAATACGACTAGAAAGCATCGGGGTTTAAAAAACCAAAAAAATAGATCCGATACGCCGGGGATACAAGACCGATACACCGGGGATACAAAACCGATACACCAAAATACATATGGATGGTAATGTAATCAAAAATCCGAAAACCCGACCGAAACTTCGGATATGGGTCTAAATTCCATACATGACCATCTGCTTAATGATATCATTTATATGTTTTGTTTTTTGGATGATGCATATGACACACTAACACTAACTTTGTATTTTGTAATGGATGATGAATGTTAGTATTTTTTGCAAGCGTTTTTGTAATGGACGATGAATGTGACATTTGCGTAATGTTGTTAGCATTACTTTTTGGTAATTGATGGATGTGACACTAGCTTTGTATTTTTTAGTTTTATTGGATGTAAATCATATAATGAATGATGAACATGGTCATAATTATTTTTCAGACTATTCATTATTCTTATTGTAGAACAAAGAAATATTATATTCAATATTAATATTATATATATTAAATTACAAACGTATCCCTATCATACCGCGTATCCTAATTTTTCAAAAATCCACTTATTGTCATATCCGTGTCCCAGTATCCATATCCCCGTATCCATATCCCCGTATCCATATCGATACTTCCTAGCCATCAATTGATTAGTTTTTGCACTAGGAGGAAATGATTAATTTACGGACGATCATAATATTGTTAAATAATTTAATTAAAATGATGACGCCCAACAAAAGCGCATTGCCCTACAGTCAATTTTTATGTCCTCATTTCACACCCATTTCTCTCTCTCTCATCCTTTAGGGCCACTCATTTTCGCTCCTACGAAGCCCTATACGCCCCCTGACAGTTGCAAGGCAACGCATGAAGGCAGCATGGTAAGGTCTTTTTGATATGAATATAAAAAATGCAATAAACACCATTAAAATATGTGAAAAATATAAGAATTCTCATCGAAATAATTATAAGAATTCAATTTTTATTGAAAATGTGATAATTGGTTTGACTGGACCATCTATGAAGGGAGGTGGTGGTCTAGGGTTTGGGAGGGTCTGGTCGGGCTAATGGGCTATGGCAACAACAAAAAAATGGCATTTAAGTATATGAATCAGAGGTACATAGCGAAATAAAACATAAAAGGACAAATATACATATATGAGGTCCCCTCTAGTGCGACCCATTGGTGCGATCCGAGCACTGTGGGTCGCCCAATTTAATTTGTTTGCCAGTGATGCATTGTTTTGACGGTGTATGCATCACACCTAACGGTGCAGACTGCGAAAATCTACATGTTGTTGTGCTTCATTGCATATGTTGTAGTTGTTCCAGTGCATATGTTACTGGTCAAGGTCGTACGAAGTGGATCGCACCAACAGATCGCACTATATATATATATATATATATATATATATATATATATATAGAGAGAGAGAGAGAGAGAAAGAAAGAGAGTCTATGGTGCAGCCAAATTATCGGGCAGCTAACGTGCGACCAAGTTAGTTTAGTGCACGTGGAGGTTTTTTTTTATTTTTTGATGATGATCACGTACTCTTTCGACAAGACACATGTCAAAAATCAACTCATTCTAAGACTTCTAGGTGCATCAAATGTGCTCTGCTTTATACACCGTTCATTTCCCCGTCAAATTTCGGAGGCACATTTGATACACTTAGAGGTCTTGGACTGGGCTGATTTTTGACATGTGACCTATCAAAGGGATTTTAATCATCCTCAAAAAAAAAATTAAAAAGAAACTTCCAAAGCATGGTTGTAAGTTAGCCGCACGTTAATTTGGCCGCACCATAGACTAACTCTCTATATATATTCCCTTCATAATACAATGCCTGCCTAAAATGTGGCCTAGGCGGCCTAGCTCAAAATGAATGGACGGTCGCCTAGGCAATGCCTTGACAACAATGGTCAAGAATGCCTTTTTTTGCATGACTAGCCTGTGGCTTTGCGGGAGTTGGTGAGCCAAGATAATAGGATGTATGTGCACTTGTGTATGTAAGTTGTAAGTGGCCTTGGATGCATGCATAGTTGTCAAGGCGTCAAGGCGAGGCTAAGCGCCCGGAGAGAGCCTAGGCGCACCTAGGCGTGGCCTTATGTCCATAGGCGTGACTTTATGTGCATAGGCATTCTCCAGGCACGGGTATATATGTATAGTCTATACTTGCAAATATATATGTAATAGGAAGCAATATAACACCTTACTAACATGAAATTGAACATATTATAGTCAAATGCATGCAACACAACACATATATAGTATAAACAAGTAAACAACAAAATGAACAAATAGAAAACAAACACTTGCTAATACAAAATTGAATATATTCTAATCAAATGCATACAACACAAGGAACACATAGTATAAACAAGTATACAACAAAATGAACAAAGAAGATGGGGGTGGGTTGGGTTTTACTTAAAAAAAAAAAACAAAAATCATTACCTAAAACTAGGCGTGCGCCTAGCCTAGGCGCACTGCCTAGGCGCGCCTAGGCCGCCGCTTAGTGAGGTGCGCCTGGGCGCACTGGAGCCTAGTTGTCTCCGAGAGCCTAATGAGTCTAGGCGCGCCTAGGCGCGGGCCTTGACAACAATGGATGCATGGACATTATAAGTTTCTCACCATAAAAAAACCTCCAAATGCAAACTTGCAGAAAGTGCCATAATAATTATTGGTCTCCTATGACTCAATCAAGTCAGAAGTGGTAAGATTAAGCCAAAATAGTCAAAATTTGGTCAGACATGGCCAAAATTATCAAACAAGGTCAGTAGTTGGTACAAGTTAGCAGTGTTCTAAAAAGCGGCCTAGGCACTAGAAGGCTCCCCACCGCCTAGCCTAGTCCTAGGCGGTGCAGAAAAGTGGCCCAGGCCTCTAGGCGGGGCTAGACGGCCGTTTAGGCAGTCCTAGGTGGGGCTAAGCGACCGCCTAGGCGAGCCTAGGCACTAGAACGTGTATAGATACTATTCTATTATTGATAATCATAAATTTATGATTTGGAATGTACTAAAATTATAGATATTATGATATTATCTGAGATAATATCATGCTTGCTTTTGTTCTTGTTAATCTTGAATTTATGGTTATTTTAATGATACATGCTCTTTAAAATAATATTTGGGATAATCTTTAATTTATAGTAAACTAATATATATATATATATATATATATATATATATACATATTATATAATATCAAAATAATTAAAAAAACAAAAATGTCTAGGCGCTAGAAGGTCCCCCACCGCCCGACTAGCGCCTAGCGATTTTTAGAACATTACAAGTTAGTCAAATTTGGTCAAATGATAGTATAAAGTTGGTCACAGTTAGCCAAAATGGTCAATTTTGATCAAAAGTCAAAATTTGATAATGATGTCAAACATTGCACAAAAATTACCAATGGTTGAGTCAAAATAGGTCCAAAGTTGACAAATAGTGGTCAAATTTGACCAAAAGTTTGTAGCTTGTCGGCAACAGTTGTCAAAGTTGGCCAATTGCTCAAATGCATCACACAATTTACATCCAACCAAATAACAGAACCCTAAAACCAGAAAGTCCAGTGTTGAGCTACAGGTATCCAAATAGCCCAAAGGTACAATAAAGATAACCTAGCAGAAACATCATAAATTTAAGGTCTTGTATGCTATTATGCAATTAAGAATTATGGTTACCAATGGTTTCAAGGATTGAATTTTCTTTAACCTCATAATTCAACATTTTATACTGAATAACAAGCCACTCAAAATCCACAAAACATGCTAACCGAGAAAGACTGATGACATTTGAGTTTTAGCCACAGCAACCACTATGTTCCATTTGTTTATCCTACAATGTTCAGATGTTCTCCAAACTCAGAATTTTCTTCACTTGTCAAACATTGACAGGAGACTGATAACAAGTTCACATTCTAAGCTATGTTTCGATATTAGATGTTCTGAAATTCTAAAGAAACTTGACGAGCAATAAATCCGATGCATAATCGTTAAAATGACAAACCAAAACCGAGCCGCACTATGACATACCTCGGGACCATTGAAGACTGAAGGCTCGTTCATATCGTTCCATATGTACAATGAGGGAGTGGAGCCTGCATAATTCTGGAAGGAGAATTTCTCAGCCCACCACTCCCTTGTATCGGGATTCAGCACATCCGGATATGAAGAGGAACCAGACCAACACCACCCATCGAAATCCTTCCCTGATGCATCCTTCACGTAATGCCCCTTCTCAGTGGCCTCCCTGTGCACGTAGAACGAGTCGTCCCTCTTGATATGAGGGTCCACGATCGTCACCATGTGCCTCCCCTTCGCCGCCAGCTTCCTCTGCATCTCCTCCGGATTGGGGAACAACACCCGGTCCCAGGTGAAGTACCTCTTCCCATCAGTATGCTCGATGTCGAGCCACAGGACATCGTACGGTATGTCATGCTCGTCAAATCCGGCATCGACAGCTGCGACATCCTCCTCGTCGCGGTAGTTCCACCTGCACTGGTGGTACGCAACAGCGAACTCCTGCGGCATCGCAAGGGTCCCGGTGACGCTGGCATACTGCCGCGGCACGTCCTTTGGGCCAGGCCCCACGAAAAAGAAGGCATCCACGACCCCGGCCTCACTCATCCACAGAGTGTCGATCCTGCTGCTGTCCGGGGCAGATGCGTCGTCCCACCCAGGGGCGAGGACATCGATCTGCATCTCAGCGGCATTGAGCCAGAAGAAGCCGGTGGAGGAGTCGGCGCCGTGGGAGAGCATGAAGGGGATCGAGCCATAAATCCCAAAGGGCGAGTCGTGTACATACTCGAAGACATCAAGGTTGAAGAGGCGGTAGGGTTCGGAGTGATCCACATCGGGCCCCCTGGTGGGGCGGAGGGCCAGGGAGGACGAGGCGTGCTCAGGGATGCCGTACACGAAATCAGCACCGTGGAAAGTGACATCGAAGGTGATGGACTGGGGGCCGTAGGGGCGGCTGTCGGTGTTGCTCCGGAACCGCTCTTCCCAGTCCTCGCCCTCGTTCTTGTCCCGGAGCTGCTCGAAATCGAAGAGGCCGTGGGAGTTGAGGGAGAGGACGCGGTCGCTGGAACCCTTGCGGCGGACGTAGATCTCGAAGGGGTCGTGGCGGAGGACAGCCTCGAATCCGTCGGAGAGGTAGAAGGCGGAGGAGCCGGCGGCGGGGGAGGAGATGCGGGGAAGCCAGAGGCGGTGTGTGTCAAGGTCGGGGAGGAGGACGTCGGGGACCTGGAAGCGGCGCCTAGAGGAGGCACCAGGGGCGGATGGGTCCTCGTCGATCCTGAGGCGGAGGATGCCGTCCTGGTAGACGGAAAGCTGGAGGAGGAGGGGGCGGGGGGGATCGTGGCCGGCGGAGTCGTCGGTGACGTGATGGAGGGGGTTGGAAGGGAGGAGGCGGGCAGTGAGGTGGCCGTCTGAGAGGGCGACGTCGGTGGCTGAGAGGGAGGGGATGGAGTGGGGTTTCCGAGTGCGGGCGCGCTTGCAGAAGGGGGTTTCGTTGCAGCTGCGGAACTCGTCCTTTTTCCAGGCGGAGGCGGAGGAGGTGATGACGAGTATGAGGAGGAGGAGGAGGAGAGGCGGAGATCTGTGCGCCGGTGGAGGCATGGTGGCGGCGGTGGCGGAATTGAGATTGATCTCTCACGGCATCGGGAGTCACTGGGGCGGATGCATTTGATGAACAAAGATGGGATGGAACTTCGTTCTCTCGACTCTGAATAAATTTGGACCGTTGGATGGAATAGATTAAAAGACGATCCTACGCCATGATGCAAACGAACAGGCATTTCATGATGCATTATGGTGCGCAACGATCTGTTGACCGGGTGGTGCGTCCTCTGAACGGTGTAGTTACAATGTGTGCAGTTAAAATTTGTGAACCTCTACTGTTTGATTAGATGTAGTTCTTTATGGGTGCAAAATTTAACCAAAGGCACTCGCAAGTCCAACTCTACAATAGGACCCGTTAGCCCTCTCTAAGGCCCACGAGAAGATGGTAGGACCCGCTAGTCCTGTCTGGGACCCACAAAGACGACAGTGGGATCCGTCGATTCTGTCTGGGTCCACGAAGATGACGGTGTGACCTGCCAGCTCTACCTAGGGGCCCACAAAGTCAAAGGAGGTCCGGGGCCTGATAATTAACCCACCAAAAAATCCCTAAAGTCCGGGATATTCTGAAACCTCTATAAATAGGAGGGCAAACGCATATTCTAGATCGGATTCATATTCGATATCCCAATTTCTATTTCAGAAATCTTTCTTCAATTTTTATGAGTTACAGAGCTATAGCTAAGGACTGATCTTATTTTCTACCATTTTTTTTTTTCTCTGATTGCTTGTACAATGACACTTGGCCAATTGAGGTCACTCTATGTTTTGGAGATAGTGGATTCGATCAAGGTTACGTCTTACAGCACGGAGACATGAGCTTCAACTAAACTTCATCACTATATCCGAATCCGTCGAATAATCCGAGGTCCGAATCCGAATATCTATTTTTTTTAAAAAAAATTATTAAACCATCCTCAAATTATGAATTCAAAATAGGTTCTATTTATTTTTCTTTTCAATGCAAAGAATATAATAGATAGGTTAGATAAAGAGGGCACTTGTCAAAGTTTATATAATAGAGATTAAGTTTTAAATCTAAACCCTTGATAATCATAATACCTAGATCCAAAGGTTATTGTTCAATGATTATGTTAGATAGTGTCGGATCAAATCTTAATCGAATAGGATTAGGGTAAACCAGGACCTGATCCTACTATGTTTCGAATCGGATCGGATCATTTTTAATCGGATATCGGATCAAAAAATTACTACCAGATCCGGGTTATTCGGATCGGATTCGGATCAAGATCCACTCCATTAATAGGCCTGCGTCTGCAAACTGGAGGTGAGTAATCCCCTTTCAATGATCTTATAAGTTAATGGAACTGTTGAAAAAATCTCGGAACATAGCTAGTATACCAATCTTGAATATCCGATTAATCGATCAAACGGAGATGGCGCCACACAGTTCAAAGGCTCGCGTTTCAGTATGCTGTTTATGATAGCAGCAAGTACCTTGAACAATGTATACATATTTGCTCTTCTGCTAGTGAAGATTATGTTATACTGTACAGTATACGATAGAAGATACCGCCGTATCGAGTAGCTACCGGAAAGTCGATCTCAAAGGCAATGGTCCACAGCCCATATGTTGCCTGCAGCACTCAATACTGCGCTCCAACTGGCCTGGCACCACCGCGGACTACACCTGTTGCCTTTCGAGTTGTTCCTGCCAAATGCCATTAAAAAGTTCTCTTAGGCAAAAAAAAAAAAAAAAAAGAGATTGTTGAATTCAACCAGTTCACATCAATGGACCGCCTAATGGCCTAAATAAATGACAGTCCGAGCATCACATGTTAATATTGTGATGAGATTCATGGTTAGTTGAGAAAAATCCTAATCTTGGGTCTTTTCAGGCTCATGGTTGTATTAAATACTTTATTATGTATCTGGTCCACCCAGTTGAACCAGTTTGCACCAGAGCAAAAACCTTTTCGAGTCGACTTCCATCCGGTTTTGAAAACATTACTCATGAGAGGTGCAGACTTGACCGCACAACAGGGCTAACGATGGTGCCGCTTACATATAAGCAGCACCTTTCCCCAAAATGCATGGTAATTTTCTTTCAGAACAGTTGCTACCCACCTGGGTCACGAAGAAGGCATGGAATCCATATGGAACTCTGTTAGGAAGCTCTACAACTGCCACAGGATCAGATGACATCGTCTTGGCATCGATCACGTTGACTTCAGATTTCCTGCAGTGATGAAACAAGAGATGAAATCAATACATGATTCTTGCTCACTGCATCATCATCATCACAGAGAATGATGGTTATCTGATTGGAGCATTGGGTATGTCATGTCAAGAGTTGTGATACAAAGAAAGAAGAACTAACTATTTTTTTTTATTAAAAAAAAAAAACAAAAAGTATGAGAAGTTATATGAATAACAAATGAAAAATGACTGATACGCTAATTTAACCACAAAGATGTGATTTTAGAAGGTATCAAGACCGATATAAACCTGAACACCAAAACTGGACAAAATGATGAATTCTACTGAACATCAAAAGCACTCCTTTCATAGAAAACAGCTTATGCAGAACTGGGTAATGGCTTGTGATCTTGAAATATAGACATTAGGCTGCTCGCCATAATCATGAGAACGGCCCTAATTTGCAAGGTAGAATGGTGTAGTTTATATGCTAACACAAATGTTTTGATAAGGAATTGGCATTTGAGAGGAAGAGAGGGTACCCAGTATTCTCGTCATGTACAAAGAAGATCAAGTAGCCATCATCCTCTTCTGAAGTAATACCAGGTTGGCGAGGCACAAATATTGCTTCCGAACCATA
The DNA here is from genome assembly GCA_947650365.1 of Chamaelirium japonicum. Classification (NCBI taxonomy): domain Eukaryota; kingdom Viridiplantae; phylum Streptophyta; class Magnoliopsida; order Liliales; family Melanthiaceae; genus Chamaelirium; species Chamaelirium japonicum. The sequence goes on along the minus strand of OX393557.1, from coordinate 47,298,651 downwards.
TCTTCCAGGTCCCAACTTAAAGATGCCTTCCACGTTTCCTCCTACTTCGAGCTGTTCTTTTCTGCCCTCTGGTTCCGCATGCAGGTCAAACTTTATAATGCCCTCAACCTTTGTAATATTGTTAAGGATTGTACCATATACATATCGTTGTTTCCTGAAATCCGACCGATAAGACCATCAATTTCCAATGTATGGTTGGGAAATATGTTTCCAGTGTTAAATGCTTCGATAGCAAAAACCAATGGAAGATGCACATATGTATACATCACAAAAATGAAGGCAAGAATTGAGAAATCTTTCCAGTGAACCTAAAGTCAACAGTGACTACGTAAAACTGAACCTATAACTAATGTTCAATAGCTACAAAAATACACATCATCTTGATTACAACATTGACAAAACTTTCCACCGAATATAAAAACCAACAGTGACTTAGAAAATTTGCACACTACTTCTAGCAGTAAATTTGCAGTTCACATTTTTCTTGACCCCTTTTCCTCCCATAATGCAAACTAGAAGTCGTGAGAACAAAAAGCACAGAAAAATGTGTGTTCCACCATTACAGTAAAATCCATCTCTTCCAACTTTGCTTAGTCATGACAACTTTCCAGGGACCGAACTGCAATATCTGAATGCAATGTCGCTTTCATATATTGAGCAAGTTCTCGTTCACTGCCAAAGGCCATACTTCAGAGTACAATGAAAAGGCTGTTCAGCCCAATACAAGGTTAAGATCTATCCAGCACAATTAGAACAATCCTTTAATCTCAGACATGTTAACTCCTATCCTTCCAGAATGGTTTAGATTCAAATGTAAGGACAGGATGTGAGGACTAAAAGCCCTGATGTGTTGAAATACAGTGCAATAAGTGCAACCTCCTTGGCGAACAGTACGGAGTATCAACAGAAACAAAAGATGCACACCTCCAAGTGAAAAACAAAGTCACAAGAATTAAAACAATACATTTATCTTGTCTTTTAAAAGGGTTATGTTCGTTGGACCCCATTTGTAACTATTTATAGTCTCCACTCCGATAAGTTGGATTAATAGAAACCTGCTGGTATAGTTCTCATTGATCCGAGGAAAATCTACGGCGGAAACGGATAGTTGCTTCTGTGAAGCAGTACCAGTTTTCATATTGAACCTCATTTCATATCTGAAAACAAAATAAATAGTCAGGCCTGAAGAAGCACATGATCACATTAAAAAGTGCTCACAGCTTTGAAAACTTACAGCTCATTTTTGAAATTTTCAAGCTTATCTTTGACAGATCCATTGACCATGTCCAAATCTGGATTCTCAAGGCGACAAGTGATTAGAACCACTTCATCACCCTCTTCCCAGGCATTCGCTGATAAAAGAAACCCAAGAAAAGTATCAGAAAACTGACTGGGGCCAAACTACTAATAATGTATCATGACATCTACAAATATTACTATAAACCAAAGCTGGCAGTTCCCTTGTTTTCGCAGGAAAAAAAACCAATGTTTCTAGTTGGTTCCTTAATTTCTAATTGAGTGGATAGGTTGATAATCCAAATACCAACCATATGGGACGCAAACAAAATGTGAAGGGCCATGGTACAGGTTTTAGTCTGACATAGGTAGTTAGGTACCATCGTCCTGTAGAATGGATATTCCCGACGGTGAAGGGGTGTTGACATGTCTTAGGGTATGGATCGGTTGTCCTGTGGGATGAAAATTCCCGAAGGAAGGCAAGTTGGGCAAGTAGCTCCTCCGTGAAAATCAGGAAAACCCATCAGATCAAATATGGAAATGCTCTCCCTCCCTCCATCCCTTTCTCTCTATCTCACCCACACCCCCACCCCCCCAATGGAGGTCACCTTATCATTCATTGCAGTAAAGTTTCTAACTAACCAAATGATTCATAAGGCAATTGATTGGTGGGTGGCGTACAGGATGGATCTTGCAACAATAAATCACACTTAAAAGAGATTGGTTATCAGGATTCTTGGCCTAACTTATCGAGCAGTAAACAAAAATCGGAGAATGTTCTATGTGGTATACAATCTTACCCTAATCCGTATCTTTAGTAATTTTAGTTTGCTAACTAAATTAACTCTTATTTAATTCCTTAAATGGTAAAATATACTACAAAGAAGAGCAACCGGCGTGAGAAAAGAAATCAATAAGCTGCTATTCATGCAGTACAACCAGAAGCTGCACAATTGATTCATTGAGAGACGGGTAGATCCACGAATCAACAATCTCATCACCTCTCCACCTATGGGCCTTCAAGACAGACGAGCCGATTTTTCATGATGAATGCTCACTTGAGCACACGTTTAGCTGGAAAAAATGGTGAGGAAGGAGGAAAGGGTCAAGGCTAAGAAGAAGGGTAGTAGCAGTAGCAGTCGGATGCCAGTTTTATAACCAGTAATTAGGTGCCACTTATGAAGTAGTTGGGTGAGGATGAGACTAAATGAAGAAGGGATATCAACATTAGTGGACGTAAACATGTGCTCATGAGGATGAATGATGAGACATAGGAAGCCGAACAATACACTAAAGAAGAAGACGACTCTGATGGCCACAGTCTTGACGATTCTGATGATGATGGTGGACATGTCCTCCAATGAATTAGAGATCAGTGTAAAAATTAGCTTTTGTTACTACTGGTAGTCATGTATACTTGTATTCTTCTTGGTTTAGATTTTGACTTGTAATGAACTTAGCTTATGGATTCACTGTTATTTTTGGTTTACTTGTATTTATCACATCTAATTGTGTTGCTAATTATTTATAAGCAAATAAATGAAAAGTTTTTCAGTTTTATTTTTAACATATGTATTAATCATATTGGTGAGATTTTAGGAGTTTTTTTTTTTGCATTTTAATTCTAAAAAGAAAATTAATGTCGCAGATGCAATTGCGAATTCAGTTTGATTCATGAAGCCCCTCGCCTATGTCACATATGTGACTGTGGCGACATTGCATGTGTGCCATCAGAGTGGCACCTGACTTTTGAACAGTGATGGTAGATGCTACATCTACAACCCATCTACCACTTATTCTGTAGGTAACATATTCTTTATACTACCAAAAAAAATTACATATTCTTTAGACTTCTGGAGAACATATATTAAGCTTTCTGATTTGGTACAATGACGACATGTATCTCAAACACTCGAAAACCATATTTGTTGATATAACTTGATTTTAATGTGGTATTCATATGTGTTTTCTGGTAAAACAATGCGTGACGATATCTTAAGGTAAAAAATCTCGGAATTGTTGTATATCCTTTGGGTCTGCAAACAAAAAAAAACAAAACAGTGCCAATAGCTGAATGGTGCATAGGTTTGGTTTAATACTCAAAACCTTGTTCAAGACACATTTCGAATGAAAGATTTTTCTGAAACAGCGACATCCGACTGGTATGCACGTACAGCTCAAGACATACTGGAAGGGTAATGAGGGCAAATGTAATATAATGGTAAGCCTTAAACACACAATCCAATGTAGAACATATGTATCATATCCATGTATAGTGTAAATCTGAAACTATAATCAAGGGGGATGCATTACAAAGGTGAAAACTAAATGCCCATGTACTAACATGATTTCTGTTAGGGGTCCTACAAGTCTCATTAGACTAATAAATACAATCATTAAATAATATTGCCTATTCAAGCATGATGAACCATATGAAATTTAAGAGCAATGAGGTAATAATCACCATTATGAAATATGAAGCAATTTGGAAGCTCAAACCATCTAATATGAAGCTCATTCTTTGCATAACGTGGAAGTACACCAAAACGAGCTTTCTTTGTGGCGTCAAATGTAAAGATTAACTTTCCTTTCACCATTTCCTGAATCAGATATAAAGCAAATCATCAAGACAGATTAATCTTATGCACGTCGATTAAAGAACATAATCATTTGAAATAGTAAAATAGATTATGAAACCCAAGATAGCCTACAACAATACACTAAACATTTGTTAGATTGTAGTATTATTCTATTTTTCAAGAAATATATCTCTATACAAGCATATGATATTTTCAGTACCTTTGGTCGGAAATATAAAGGAAGGTCCATGAAGACTGCATAATTTTCAGTGATGGCGAAATCATGCATCATAACAGGGTCTGATATTGTTATTGGTACCGGATCAAGCATAACACCATCCTTAGTAATGACTCGGTAAGTAACATAGGGAGGTGAGTGAGAGTAACCAAATGTAAACATTTCATCTGCATCCAAAAGCTAACATAAATAAAAATGGATCATTATACAAAACTTGCAACGAAAAGTGGTTTAGTCCGAAGAATTACCAGTGAATGGGTCAACCTTAGGATGAGCAGTGAATGAATGTGTTAACCTCTTGTCGTAATCCAGCATTCCTAGAGTTTGCAAGTCTCCATCTTCTAGAACTTTAACAACATCTGAATATTGCAATCCAGGTTTTCAGATATACAAGTAAGTGACCAGAGGAGGTGGTGAAGTTTAGGTTCGCAGAGGGGATAACTGTTGTACTGAGCAGATACATTTTAAGAAGGAACATAAAAGGTGTCCATTTGTTTGAAGTTAGATAAGCTAATTTACATCAAAAAAATTTAAAGAGAGGCATTCTATAAATGTCCACAAACATCCATTAAAACAATCCAAGTCAATCATAAGAAAACTTACAAGGTTTATCTCCTTCTGACAAAGCCAAAAGTTTACCATGATGGTATATGAGGGCTGTATTACCTGGAATCATAGAAGATCAAATTAATTCAACAGTATCCAGCTTGGCCTCATAAAGATAACAGATAGATGCATGCCTAAATGATAAGCATTTTGATTTAAGGTAGACGTTCTGGTAGATTTTATTTTATCGTCATTTAAGTCGAACAGAACTAGTTGATTAACTAAACTGTATCACATAAATGACAAACACTACCGGTCGATGTTCCATATGAAACATCCAACACTTTCAGCTTTGCTCGAAGGAGTTGCATTTGAACCATGAACAATCCAAAGATTCCCTTAAGGTCTCCAATCTGCAGACAACATAGAATGACTATCAATAATTAGTTCTAGGTGTAGAAGTCACCCAGTACAAGTCAGTGGAAACTGACTTCTGGTTTCAAGTCAACATAAATTCAAAACAGCATTGGCCAAGTCAGGTTTGTGTTCATGATTGGATCATGCTTTCTCCAATATCAGGAGTCAAATTGCTGTAATAGAAATATGGAAGTAAAGTGATAACAAAGATTACCATGGATTTGAAGATTCCTTAGAGAGAATTCCAAATATATAACTTTCGTTAAGTTGTAGGATGGAAGCTGTAATGATCTAACAGGAAAGTCCAACAGTCACTACGGTCCCTATTCCCTAAGCAAGATTACACTGATGAAACCAAGGCATGTTACAATTCAGTGCCCATCCATCTCGATTCTCATATACAACCCACAGAGTCTGCACTAGTTCTGCTCGACGCCAAGAGTCCCACAAACCGTCATTAAATCATCCTAACAACATTGTCAAGTGCAACATATACACATAGGATCATGTGCGGTCTCTCTCTCTCTCTCTCTCTCTCTCTCTCTCTCTCTCTCTCTCTCTCTCTCTCTCTCTCTCTCTCTCTCTCTCTCTCTCTCTCTCTCTCTCTCTCTCTCTCTCTCTCTCTCTCTCTCTCTCTCTCTCTCTCTCTCTCTCTCTTCTAACCGTCCAAAAATAAAGTAAAGAAAAAAGCACCCACCCACCCACCCATAAGGGCCACATCCACACTTTTCTCCCCTATATATGCTCCCCAAAACCTTCTGACTTTACCTCACAACTAGTCTCTCTTCTATCTCCCTCCAAGCATTTTCTCAACCCTCAAACCCTCCTTTTTTCATAATCAAAACTCTCTCACTCCTTCCTTCTCATCCGTTTCTAGTGTTTAGTCCTAGAGGAGGTAACGAGTTGACGACAAGAACCCGACAACATGAACTATAATGCCCCATGAAGAGTAGCTTTCTTTATTTCTTCATGTAAACTTTGTAACCCTAATTTGTATCGTAATATTAGTTAGTGGGTCCGTTGGGATAAGATTCTTTGAGTATACATCATGCAAATAATTTTCAAATAGCTATGCAAAATGTTAGCTATAACATTCTCTCTACCACATTTTCTTTCTTTCCAATATTTTCCCTCTGCAACATATATTCTCCGATGGGGATCAAGATGACAAGGATTTTGATCGTGGAGCACGAGGACAAAGGCTTCCAAACTCGACACCAAAAATGTGCGGAACAAGATCGTGACAAGTTTTGGGAGCTTCAACATGCATTTTTTCTATTTTATTCCATGCTTTCCTTATACTGCAGGGTTTAGTGGTGTTATTGGGCCATATCATGTTTTGGGCCCAAGTTGGACTAGTTTTTAGTTTTATTTTGGCTATTATTGGGCCTTAATGATCATGTGAGACCACAAGGGCAACTTAGGAAATAAAGAGAGCTAAGGGGGGCCCAAAGAAGAAAAAAAAATGTTCATGGTACTATTGTTCACGTGAACAGTAACTGCAGGCGGGGATCATTCCCTACGCGGGAGTCCTTAACCCGTATGACTTGGGACTTCTTTTCTGCCAAGTTTGTGGCCTATATATGGTCCCCTCACAAATCACTTGAGGATCTTCAAGGGGGAGCCTTTCTAATCTTGATCTATTTACTACTTGGATATCTTGAAGCTTGGTTGAATATCTAAAGTAGACTTAGAATTATCATTACTTATTATATTTAATTTCAGCAATTCATCATCTTGCAAATCATATCAGCTACATTGGCCTTAGGACTAGACTATTGCAATATCGCATACAGGCTTTAGTCTTATTTGGTTTACCATTACTTGCATCTCGTAGCATCCTAGTCGCCCTCCATTAGATTGTCATGCATCATAATAGCATAGGTTTATCATATGGCAACTCAAACTCGTCAATTATAAAAGGACGTAGGATTAACATCTTACAACTGAACTTGACATTTCTAATGCTCGCATTGCAAAATTAGAGGCACCACATCCTACTCAAAATCCTAATGAGAATGATGATGTCCCATGATACTACTCCACATGGAGGGGAAAGCACAATCCATGTGAACAACATTGAGGCCAATCCTACACAAAGTTAGGCCTTAAGTATTGTTCAACCAAATCCACATGTGAGAGGGCATCGCACAAAGGTCCTTAGGATTCACAAGCATAACATAAGAGCACAAGCTCCACCACGAACACATCATCATGCTCAAGTATGTGTTCACTTTGTTACCGCATTTCGGGATCTCATCTTTGTTGGCTAAATTTATGTATTCAAACCACTTTATGAGAAATTACATGTAAGTCTGTTTTGCTAGGTTGTGATCGCGCTCGCATTCCTGAAGACCAGTCAAGTGCATCACAACAAAGTCAAGGAACACATAAAGACCCGACAGTCCATCAACATTAAGGGATGCTTTTATGTTAGCTAACTGGGCATTGGTGTCGGTAGTTTGATTTTCCAACCTCTTTTCTAGGTGGGTGATTCAATCAGTTAGGACCGTTAAAGCATTAGTGAGTTGTGCGGAGGGATCCATACTATACCAGTAGTCCGTACCAGTACGAGCGGGCATGCACAAGGGAATATTCGATGCTAGATGTGATGATGATGCAATTATAGCATGCAAAGGCTTCCCTAACAAAAACTTGATGCTCTACTACCAAAGCTAATGCAAGACCTGATATGTGATGATGCATTGATGCAATAAAGATCACTTTAAAAATTATAATTAATAATTCAAATCAAATAATTGTTGAAACAACACAGGTTATCAGAGCCAAATCCATTGAATATGTTATACTAAGGGCCAAACTAAAGTCCTGCAATCTAGTCCTAAACTGGATGACCGTTTGGAAGTTAGAACTACTAGAGGTTAGGGGAATTCCTTTATTCAATATAAATTATCACAATTGTATACGAGGATTTCAATTAAAATATTGATATTGGGTTCAAGGGGCTCAACAAAGGGACAAGTTGATTATTGGTCAGAACCTATCGAAATTCTAAATCAGTAGCTTATGATTAAGATAGATATTAACTAGGCTTGAGGAATCTAATAGATGTATTGAAAAAACTATCAAAGAAAATTATTTGTGTCATCTCTTTCTCGCGATTCAAGATAAGGATAAACGATATCCAGGACGACAAGAGAGGCGCATGCGATCCGGAGGGCCCAAGCATGATCGGCGGTTAGCGAGGTACCGATGGATTCTAGGAGGGCCAACGGAAGATCAAAGGTGTCCGGCAGGTTGTCGGACCCTGCGAGCTGGCGTGGGTGGTTGGTTGGCTGTCCGTGGGCTACAGACTGGCCATTGGTGGCTGCGGGTTGTCGGCGGCCTGGAGGATAGCCACAGACTGGCCATCGGATGTGCAAGGAAAGGTAGGGGGGCCGCGACAGTGGTTTGTGTAGATGGAGGGAGGCAAAAGGGAGAGAGAATGAGAGAGAGAGAGGAGAAACACTCGGCTTCTCGCCCAAGGATTTGAGACTTCTCAGCCATCAGCTTCTTGCGCAATAAAACGGCTTCTCGGAGAAACTTGCACAAACTTTTTTTTTTTCTTTTCAATTCATGGTTCATAATAGTGACCTAGAGTCCCTTAAATAGGTTCCTGATAGGATACATACCAACTCCGCAAGCAATGTGGGACCAAAACAACTTAAATTGGCATAACACACAATGCTAGAAAGGAAACCTAAATAAAGTGTCGAAAATACGTGAAAAATAACAAATAAAAAGCAAATAAATAAAACCAAGACCATTTAACTTGGATCCATGAACTATCATCAAGCCCAACTCATATCTCTAAGCCCAAAGCGAGAATGGGTTTGCGATCCAACATTGTTGAAGCTGGTAAACGCCAAAATCTAGCACTCTAGCTCCGATGTCCTCGTCAAATCTTCAACAAGAATCCTTCGAATGTTGACAGTTCCCAAAAGGTTTTAGACCTTTCGAAAGTATGTCTCTATTTTGTTTCCTTCTCCCACTCCAGAGATTCTCTTTTGGTTTCGTTGTAACCTACATTTTATTTGTAAACAACGGTCGGGGTCCACGCCTAACCCTCTCTCACTCTAAAAGATTTTTTTAAAAAAAAGACAAACTACATTGCCTTGGGACCATACGATGATTATGCAAATATTTAATGATGATGTGACAACATTTTCTCAAGAGATTCAATGTTAAACATAAAACAGAACCAGAAGCTTGTGAAGAGCATGTCCATATTCACCTTCATAAATTTTGCTCCTCCGAAAACCTCTTCCTGCTTAAGTCGTGATGTCTGAACATAACGTGAAACATAAGTTGCTTTTCCATCTTTGATGTGCATGCCATGAACCATTCTGCAACAGTGTAACAAACCATGTTGGTGCATCAGTAAACTAACAATCCAGGGAATATTTTTTAGGCACATCCAACTCCTTGAATCAATGTGAGTTGTAGCCGATTGTAGAGCACAGTAAAACGATTTGACTTAATAAAAGGTGCTTTGGCAATGAGTTATCTACTTAGGAATATGGATATTGGATGAAAAACAACTTTTAGTTTAACATAGACCCCACATGGTGAAATTTACGATACAGGTATATGAATCACCAATCATTGAAAAAGATACAACAAGGCAGGAGAATTTGACAGGAAAAGAAGTTTCTGCGAAAAGGTAACATTTGTATGAAACAGTAGCAATAAAGTAATGTTTTGATGTCCTTCATCAAGTAAAAGTAAGTACTCCTTAAACCCTTCATGATTCTCATGTGGATTATCAAATGATTCAGAACAAAATTTTGGGCAAGGGAAAAGCTCTTCCCTTTCTTCTACAAATCAATTGATGTTGACGAATGACCCTGTATCACATTCAATCGCAACGTGACAGAATTAAGAAGCACCGAATGCAGATAAGGTATATATGTGCAATTAATGTAGTAGACCAACTTTGCATTCGCTTTCTCTTAGTGCATTGTCCGATTCCTTGAGGCTCACATAAATGCTGTTGAAGCATACCGAATGGCCTTCAACAAAGAACCAGCAAGTCTTCAACAAAGAGCATATCGGAGTTTCAAAACACTTCCTAAATGTCGACGATTTTTTAGTTTACTCTATACATCAGTAACAGTAAGTCTTCGATAAAGAACATAGAACGTCCATGGTAAGGACAAAACAATGCAGCTTAAAGATTCTTTATTGTGTGAATATGTGAGGAAAAAGATTCTACAACCAGATCATTTTGGTGGTTCAATAAATTAAATGATAAGAATACGCACCCATCTCCATCAAACCTGCACAAAACAAAAAAAAAATTGAGATAGCCGTAATCTCGAGAATCATTCTAGAAAAACACTCTCTTAATGCCAACACTACAAGCCAAAATGTATAAGATATGCGCTTCATGACATAAACTAATTCGATTAGCCAGATAAGAGCAAAAGCTCGTAACTACCAAAAGCATGGGAGAAAGTCAGCCAAAATTTTAAAATTCAAAGAAGAGAGAAATCGATCAAAGAATTTTCAGAACATCGCCACAAAATACATAGAATTCAACAGAATTCAGAAGAAGAAAAAGCCAAGAATTATTCACAAAGATCATGAGTACTTGTGAAATTGATCCAGAAATTAATAAACACTTGCCTTTTACATTTAAATTCAGAAAGACAAGGTAAGTTCTCGACGGAGCTTTCGAAAAATTCGAAAACCATTTCAAACTCCGATAAATATTCTGCGGTCTTCAAGCTCGATTCAATTAATTTCCTCGCTAACGGGAAAGGCGGAGAATGAGAGTTACCAGTGATATCCGGCAACGGGAGCAAACTTCGGATTGGGGCCGACCCTCACAAACTCCCCATTCAGGCACTCCTGTCATACAAAATCCGCATTGTTTAAGATACCCAAACTCACAGCCATCAAATTAAACCTTGCCCAATCCTTAGTTTCCTTCTCAATGTATGGATAAGCTGATATATATAATTTTTATTTCTCTAAATCAAGAAAAAGAATTAATTTAATTCTATTTGCATTGTGACCAATACATACTCAAATAAATTTCCCAAAAATTCAAGATCGAATTATTTGATCCAAAGTGAATAATAAGAGAGAGAGAGAGAGAGAGAGAGAGAGAGAGAGAGAGAGAGAGGTGCTCACCGGGAGGGATCCGCGGACGGGGAGGTTCTTGCACGGCGGGGTCTCTTCGCGGACGGGGGCGAAGTTTCCGGCGAGGTAGTGGTGGGGCATGGAGGCGTCGTACATCAGGTACACGATGGCCCTCTCGATCAGGTCCACCGCCGACGACACCAGGCCCTTCCTCGGCTTCGGATCGATGGCGACGACACCGCCCTGCCGCTGCTCTTCCATCGCCTCCGCATGCCCCATGAGTGCCTCCGCCGCTGGCCGGCAGTCGGGTTCAGATAACCGGAGGAGTGGAAGGAACAGTAAGCTGGTGCGGTGGATGGATATGTAAGCAGCTGAGATCAGACTACGATGTTGTGGACCTTGTGGTCTATTCGTAGCCATAAAAATGGTTTTTTTTACTCACACCCCCACTTTTATGTTAAAATTTTAGTCAAACCCACACTTTTCCTAAAATTTGACTTTATATACCAATCCATCAGCCGACGAGTTCGGACCTTCTCCGGTCGGTTGGCCCCGGTCGGTGGGCCCAGCGCTTATCACAGTCGCATGCATGCAGTCCGTTGGAGTACGGTTCATTTTGGGGTCGCTTGCCATCGTCCGGTTATGATGTGCATGGGCCCACCGACCGGCGTCGGTGTAGATATGATCTCTCACCTGACCGTGAGCAACCCATTAAAACTTAAATGTTAATTTTTTTTGGAAAACTTTGACATAAGTCCTTCTTGAGAGATGACTTCTACCTGCAGGACAAATTAATTTTAAAACATAGCTCAAGTCCCTCGCGTCTGCCCCCCCCCCCGTCGTTGCTAGACCTAATCGAACCCCCCCCCACCTAATCTATAGGCCATGGGATGAACTCTAGACCTAGGGAGCTCAACTGAACCACCTCGTCATCGCCTCCTCTACTGCGCGCCGCTGTCGTCTTCGTCAACGCCGGAGCTTCTAGTCGCTGCCCCCGTCTCCTCTGCTGTAGCCACCACCAGAGCTGCTCCATGGATCGATGGGGTTGTCGGGGTCGAGCGTGACGTCGTCGGGGGTCGAGCGCGAGGCCGTCGCCCCCGGAGCTGCTCGGGAGAGTGGGGGACAAGAGGGCAGGGACCTTAACTAATATAGCAAATTAATGTGTCCTGCAACTAATATTGCAAAATAGTTAAGGACCTAGACCAAATTTGCCCATTTTTTTTATTGAATTACATCCCATTTTTATGTCGAAATTTGAGTTACACCCCCAACTTTAACATATTACTAGGGGGTAAAGTGGTATTTTTAGAAAAGTTGAGGTTTAATGCAAATTTTGACAAAACTGGGGGTGTATGTACAAGAAAACCGATAAAAAAAAGATGATTATTAAAAAACCAACAAATTGTCAGCAGAATTTAAAAAAAAAAAAAATTTACAACCCATTTAAAAATAATGGACTCTAATTAGTAGTGACCTCACTCCTAGGCTCCAAAAAAAGCCCTACGTCAATGGCGAAATGCCTAAAGCTCTAAAATTTAAGAGATGCCTTTTTTTTTTTTTTTGAGAATCCCTCAGAAAGAGAGGGGGGGTAGACAAAGACCCCAACCCGTCTAATTAGAAAAGGAATGCGATACAAGAAGAGCGATCGATCGATCAATCAATCGATCGGTCAGTCGAAAAAGGTAAATAAGAAGCGAAAAAAAAAAAGAAAAACAAGCAGGTCTATCCCTCTCCTGGACCAGCGAATACCAATGAACCACCAGATTTTCGATCTTGCGCAGCACTATCTCCCAGGTATCCGCCTTGCCAGTGAAGATCCTTCTGTTCCTCTCTAGCCAGATCAACCAAGCTACCGTCGTCGCTAGCAAGTCCCAGGCTTGTCTACTTTCTTTCTTAATTTCCTTCTTCCACAAGACGACCAGAGAGAGTGCATTGAGGTTGGCTTAGCAGATAAGCCCAACCTACCCTGAATGAACCCCCAGATATGCGACGCAAAGGAGTAGGAAAGTACTCTCCGGAGAATCCCCGCACATTGGATAGTCTGCGTTGGTCATCGGGAGCTTCCTCTTAAGAAGATTGTCATTCGTTAGAATTTTGTTGTTGATGGCCAACCAGGAAAAGATTTTCACTTTGAGGGGGGCCTTGCACTTCCAAAGTTGCTTCACCACTGGGTATCTGGTTCCCCCAAAGTTAAGAAACTTATAGAACGAGCCAACCGAGAATTTACCAGAATTATGCCAGTGCCATTCCACTTTATCTGGCTGATCGGAAAGCTTAATGTTGCTGAGAATCACTCCCATTTCCTCCACTTGATTCTGCACCTCCCAGGTGAGTGGTCTTTTAAATTTGATGGACCAATACCCCCCTTTCCCTCTACAATAACCAGCTCCCACCGATCCAGATGAGAATTTCGCATGGAGATATGCGTCCGGAAGCAAAGTCCGCAACGAGCACTCCCCCAACCTGATGTCTTCCCAGAATTTCGTCTTGCTCCCATCCCCGACGATGATTCGGCTTCCGCATTTATATGCACTGACCACCCTATTAATCCCCTTCCACAAGCTGGATATCCTCCCTGACTGTCTGTTGCGCACTTTAGAAGGGAGAACCTCTTGCCTGCCGCGCGCTTTAGAATGGAGAACCTCTTGAAATATCTGACCTTGATGACATTCGTCCACTGGTCACCTCTGGACGTCTGAAGTCGCCACCACCACTTCCCTAGCATCACAATATTGAAGTCCCGCAGATTCAACACCCCCAGACCACCTTGGTATTTCGACTTGCACACCCTACCCCACTTCATGAGAGGGAACGAACTAGAGTTATCCTTATTCCCCAGCCATAAGAATCTTCTTCTGATATTATCAATTCGCTTGACCACCCATTCCGGAAGAAAGAAGAAAGACAAGTAATAAGCCGGAATGGTGGAGAGCACCGAATTGATCAGGGTCAGTTGCCCACCGGAGGAGAGACAAGAGATGCTATTCAATCCTAAGGTTTTCCTGATTCCACTTAATACGACTGATATAGCAATATACAACTGGTGGCTGAATTTCACTAGCGACATTTAAATCTTTAACACCATCAGTTGCATGCTGCCACATCAATCATACTGAGCGGAATCAGAAAAACATTCGGACTGAATAGCATTTTTCAAAATTTAAATCCCACCCATTTGATGCTCATCCCTAGAGGTTTAGTAATATGACAACTTTTGGGAAGTACTCTCAAGTGACGACTCCCATGAACTCTAAGAAAATTTAAAATTCACGGATTTTGTGTTCCACTAAACTTTATGTTTATGAACTCTGTTAGATATCCTCACACCCTAAAACCCAGGTTGTAAGGAGAGGTCCACAGTGGGTATATTAAACGGGTGATGGGTGCCTCCCTCACCGATGTGGGACTGTTGACAAATAGTCCCACATCGGTGAGGGAGGCACCCATCACCCGTTTAATATACCCTCTATGGACCTCCCCTTACAACCCAGGTTTTAGGGTGTGAGGATATCTAATATGGTATCAGAGCTGGCCCGTCTCCTGCTTCTGCTCCTGCTCCGGGTGCTCCCCACCGATCGTGCCTTGCCACGCGTGCTCTGTGTGGGAGGATCCTTGTCACGCTTGCTCCGTGTGAGAGGGAGTGTTGGCGAATAGTCCCACATCGGTGAGGGAGGCACCCATCACCCGTTTAATATACCCTCTGTGGACCTCCCTATACAATCCGGGTTTTAGGTTGTGAGGATATCTAACAAACTCAAAGTCTTCAAGGGTTTCAAATTTCCAAACCCCATTCCACTATAAGGTTTACAAGTCCATGAACATCGAATGAGGGTGATCAGCACGTGATCATCGATCATCGACGTTGATCCATCAACTGGTGGAAATGGTCGCCGGATTTGGCCACCATAGGTCACCGAAGTTGCTTGTCGGCCGTTGAAAATGGCCACCGAAAATAGCCGGAGGTCTTTGGATTTGGCCGCGCAGAGGTCGCCGGAAGGAATTGATCGTCGTCAGTGGTCGGTGGTCGGAGGTGGCTGCCGGTTGTCGGAGATAGTTGTGCATTTTGAAATTCCACCTATTATGACGAAACTTGAAAATAAGTAAGTTTGTATTTAGGAGAACTGTAAAGTTCTCTATTTGAGAACTTTCTCTAAAATTTCACTCATAAGTCCTAAACACAACTAATGATTTAAAGTGCATCTCTTATAGGGTGTTAACCAATTGGGACTTTAGCAGTTTGCAGACTTTATTTGATCAGTATGAACTTTTTTGAGAAGTCTGAAGACTTTTTTGAGTAGTCAACAATTTTACAAATCCCTTTTTCAGGAGATCACATGGGTTTTTTTTGAGGACTTGTATACCAAAACCCTATTGACTTAACACCTCTGAATTCTTTTGTGGATTTTGATGGTTCAATTCAAATATTGAAATCTTTATTCAAAAAATGTATATGAAAAATCCCCAATATCTTTACAAATACCAATCAAGAACACCTTTGTGAAGTAGAGGGAAAAAAAATCAGAGCATATATATAAGGTGGTGTTCCTAAATGTATCTTGTCACAAGTGCTGTATGCATCATGAAAGAGTCTTCACACCTTGTACAGACAGCAATCAAAGAACAAAACTGAGAAAATGGAAGGAACAAAAAATCAATGAATATGAAGTACAAAATAAATAATTAATATGCAAAAAAATTGAGGCACATCATTACCTACTCACACCAAAATGGTGGGAGAAGGGTATTGAAGCATCAATTATCCATTGAAGTAACATGTTCCACTAAAGCATCAACCCCCATTGTGACAGATCATCACCCCCTCCCCCCTCAAACAAAAAATAAAATAAAATTTTCTTGGGGGGGGTTTATGAACAAATCATAGAAACCAGTGAAGCATCAACCCCCACTGCGGCATATTATCACTCATTTTCCCCTAAACAAATTGAGGGTTTCAAACACAAATAATACAACCACCACAATCAAGGGAAAATGCATTGAGAATGATCACCCCCACCCCCAGTGGTGGTTTGAAAACTATAGGACAAACTTAGGAGAGAGAGGGTTTTCAGGACGAACCTTTACTAGAGATTATCCAGCGAACAAAATAGGAAACAGTGCAAAAAACTCACCAACGATCGGACAAACTATAGAATGGGAGGCCCTTGGATGGTAGCTAGGCAAACCTTGGCTTTGGAGAGCTGGCGGCCGGGTTTTCGTGCAGCTACCGATGTGATCTCCAAAGCCACGGTTTGGCTGCGATTACCGGATCTACCATCCGAATATTGGAAAAGACCATTGATCCTTTACATTGCCTCAGAGGCCGGGGTTCCCGTGGGTTTAGACTCCTTCACCTCTAGAATGGTCCGCGGAAAATTTGCTCGCATTAGAGTAGAAATTTCGTTACTAGAAGCCCTCAAAACTGGTGTGTGGTTAGATCGGCCGGGCGCCTCTCAATGGCAGCCTTTTGAGTATGAGGGTATTCCCCCTTTCTGTCGCTCTTGCAGCAGGATAGGGCACCCCGCTGGGAGCTGTCCCTTGGACCACCCACAGATGACAGTTCCGAGCACTCCAGGTCCTTCTAGGGGTCCGAAATCTTCTCCTGTTCCAGTTCAGCCTGTTAGACCTCCGTCGGCTGCCGCCACCCCCGCTTCTCCAGCGGCATGGACGGAGGTCCGAAACCACAAAAGGAAGGGGAAACTTCCTCAACCGGAGCAACCGGGCGGGCACCGGTTCAGTTCCGGTAATCGGATGTCTACGCCCTCTACTGATCCTAAAATGCAGACTAGGATACCGCGACCAACTGATGCCAGTAAGCGCTCGAGCCTCAGTAACCTCTCCCGGGATTCTTCTAACTCGTGGGGTAATATCATCGGTAGTAGCCCTACGATTCCAGTCCTTTCTTCCCGTTTGCAGGATAAAAGACAGGTTATCGAGAAACCAGACACACACAGGTCTCGAGGCACTGGAGGCTCTAGTTCGACCATCAGTAAGATAAATGATCCACAGGTGCCTCCCACGTCCAATCCTTTCTCGGTTCTGTCGACCTCTGAGTTTTACTCGAACTTCCCTCACACCCCGATCTCTGATCTCTTCTCTCATCCCTCTTCCCCCCTTTCCCCTTTAGTTGACGGCTCTATTGGTACGAGCTGTGTGGAGACGGGGCCCTTGCCAGTCTTCTCCAGTCAGGGAATCCCCTCGGGGGGCCGACGGAAAAAAACTACAGCGGAAGGACCCGAGAGATTTATCCGGCCCACAGGCGATGTCAATATTTCTCACGATCTCACTTGTGCGGCGGTTGACACTATACTTAAGGAATCGGCTACCTTGAGCACGAAACGCGGAGATGAGCACTCGGATCCCCCTGACCCCGATGAGGTACCCGCAGATGCATTAGAAGTAGCTGCTCGTGAGGGTCACCTGAAGAGGCGGAAGGAGACGGATGAACTCGGGGTTATGCAAGCTATTCCCCCATCCGAGTCGCATCAAGGTTGTGGGTCGCAACCCTGACGGGGACCGCCTCTTGCTCTTCTTGTTTTATGTCGATTGTTTTTTGGAACTGTCGCGGGATCAAGAGGAAATCTTCGATCTCGCAGTGCAAGTTTTTGATCAACAGATATGATCTGGATATGATTATTCTGCTTGAAACTCACATTACTGCCTCCTCTATGGATTGGGTCTTACACCGCATCGGTTTGGACTGGCATGGTTTCTGTGTTGATGTTGTTGGTCGTTCAGGAGGAATTCTTGCTTTGTGGCGAGATTCCAATTTTCGGGTTTCCTTTTTTTCGCATGATAGACAGCTAGTTACCGGCGTGATCTCTAACCCTCAAGGTGTCTGGCTACTGGCGGGTATTTATGCGAGCAATAACTTCCGTGCTCGACGCTCCCTTTGGCATTCGATTTCCAAACTTAATGCCTTGAACATCCCTCTTGTGATAGGAGGCGATTTTAATGTGATTTTGGACGCTGATGATAAGCGTGGAGGCTCTGGGTTTCATATCGACCAAGAAGTTGAAAAGTTTCGGGAGGTAATTTCCTCCAACGGCTTTATTGATCTGGAGTTCTCGGGTCCAAATTTTACCTGGTGAAACAATCAGGCTCCCAGAACTCGGGTCTTGGAAAGACTTGATCGTTCCTTCTGCAACCATCTCTGGTCTGATCTCTTTCCTGAAGCGCACATCACCCATCTTGACCGTGCTGTGTCGGACCATTATCTCATCGTTCTTAATCTTCATCCTAGGATCGCCTCAGGGAGGCGTCCTTTCCGTTTTGAGAACTTCTGGCTGGATCACCTGGGGTGGCAACAATTCCTCTCTTCTGCCTGGCACCCTTCCCAGAACCAAATTTTACCTTGTAAAGCTCTGGATAAAAAACTCTGCGATTTGAAATCCTCTCTCCTTTGCTGGAATCAGCATTGTGTAGGTGATATTGATAAGTCTATTGACAAGATGAGATCTGACATTCTCCTCCTGCAACAGATCGAATCTCGTCGTCCCCTTTCGGAGCCCGAATTCCTTGATCTCCAAAGTTCTCATCAGCATTTTATTAAACTTCTTCATCTTCAAGAAATTAAGTGGCGCCAAAAATCTCGTATCTCTTGGCTCTAAAGTGGGGATCAAAATACCAAGTTCTTCCATAAGACAACCCAAATTCGACGAAAAAGGAATCACATTTACTCCCTTGTGGATAAGTTCGGGGCCACCTTCTCAGATCGAGTTAATATGGAAGCCATTCTCACTCGTCATTTCAAAGCTGTCTGGAATTCCCCTCCTTCTTACGGAGACAGTTCGTTGCTTTTGGCCGTTCCATCTCTAGTCTCTCCAGAGGATAACTTAGCTCTTACCCGTATGGTTTCCAAGGATGATATCAAACGAGCTGTTTTCTCTCTGCCCAGAAACAAAGCTCCGGGGCCTGACGGATTCTCAGTAGAGTTCTTCACCTATAACTGGGCTGCAGTGGGGGATGATTTCTGTAATGCCATCGAGTCATTTTTTAATACGAGTCGTATGCCTTCTAATTGGAAATCGACTTTCATTACCCTCATTCCTAAGGTCAACAATCCTTATCTCCCGAATCATTTTCGATCGATTAGCCTTTGCACTCTACTTTACAAGACAGTGGCTAGGATTCTCATCTCTCGTTTAAAACCAATCCTTCCCAAGCTGGTTACCCCAGAGCAGAGTGCTTTCGTTCAAGGGAGGAATATTTCTGATAACATATTGCTTGCTCAAGAGGCCTTGCACTCTATGGATACTGAGCATTGCAACAAGCATATAATGGCCCTTAAGTTGGACATGGCAAATGCTTATGATCGTATGTCTTGGGATTTCATTGGAGCTGTCTTAGCCCAGATGGGTTTTCATCCGCTATGGACCAGTTGGATTTTGGGATGTATCTCTTCTCCCTCTTTTGCTATCCTCCTCAACGGTTCTCTTACTCCCTGGTTTGGATCCTCGCACGGGCTTCGTCAAGGCGACCCCCTTGCCCCATATCTGTTTATTCTGGGCTCTGATGTCCTTATACGTAATATCAATGCCCAACTTGCTTTAGGAAACCTCCAAGGGGTTCGTCCTAAGCCCGACTCCCAGGCTTTAGGGATATTAGCTTATGCCGATGATAGTCTTCTTTTCTCGGAAGCTAAACTCGAAGCCATCCAGCTCCTTTTGAGTATTGTTCACGCCTATTGTAAACTCTCTAGGCAAAAAGTTAACTTGCAGAAGTCTGCCATAGTGTTTGGAAAAAATTCCCCACCGAACAACCGTCTTGCTATCTTGGATGCTTTGGATATCCAGGAATCTTGTGGGCCTTTTAAGTATCTAGGTGCTCACATCTCAGCTAAAAGACTTCTCGTGAAAGATTTTGGTTTTATCACGGCTCCAATCCATAAGAAAATTCAATCTTGGAAGGCTCATCTCCTCTCGTTTCCCGGTCGTGTGGCTTTAATTAAGTCTGTTCTCCAAAGCTTGCCGCTGTACCTCTTGGCCAATATTTGGGTCCCTATTTCCACTATGAACTCGATTGAAAAGGAGATTCGCAAATTCTTGTGGGCTAAAAATAATGATCTTAAAGGCTTACATCTTGTCAACTGGGACATGGTTTGTCGCTCTAAAGAGACAGGTGGGCTGGGTATTCGACGACTTCAACCTTTCCGTCAGGCTATGATGGGAAAAAGGTGTTTCAGATTCTGAACAATGTCGGAGATAACCTTTGGGTTCGGTTTGTTCGTAGCAAGTATAACCCCTCCAAGGATATCTGGCAATGGAGGCTTCCAGCCAAATGCTCTTGGGCTTGGCGAGCTCTTTCTGAGGGAATTCCAGTGGTTCGAATGAATTCCCGGATACCTGTGTGGGCTGCGGCGGATGTTGACCCCTGGAAGTCCCCTTGGCTCAGGCCGGTCCCCCTGTTGCGTGATGCTTGCTTTCTCAACATGGACAACTTCGGACAGGTTTACAGCTGTTAAGGAATTTTTGTCACCCTCCGGGCAATGGGATATTGAGCATCTCTACTCTATTTTCCATCAGGGTATGGTCTCAGAGGTTCTATCGATCCCCATCTTCCTCAGGCGACCAAAGCAATTATACTACTGGGGCTGTAATTGAAAACCACTATACTCGGTCCGTGATGCCTATAACTGTTTAACAGTCCAAGACATCTCTAATTCTAAAGATCGGTTGTGGACAGTGCTTTGGAAATTGCATTGTCCGCCTAGACCGAAAGCCTTTCTATGGAAAGTGTGTCATGATATAATTCCCTCAAGGCAATTGCTTAGTCGTCGCGGCATGCAAGTCACTCTTCGTTGCCCTCGATGTGATTTCTCCATGGAAAATTCGGAGCACATTCTTTTCTTATGCCCCCCGGCGAAAATGGTCTGGATGATGTTGCGCAATCTGATAGCCCCCATCCCTCCCCCACAGTCCTTGAGCGAGCTTCGATCCCTTCTTTGTTATGACTTCTCCTCTGAGAGAGGACTTAAACAATTCGCCAACTCCATTTTATGCTTTGTTATCTGGAATATCTGGAAGGCGAGAAACCATTCCATATATGACTTGGCTAATGAGTCCCCTCAGGCTACTGTCAAGAAGATTTGGTGGGAATTTAAAGAGTTCCATTATGCCCATCACCCGAAAGCGACAGGTATCAGAACGGAGTCCAATGAATTCATTAACGTCATAGTGAGATGGATGCCGCCTGAGCCTTCCGAAATCAAGCTAAACTTCGATGGCGCTCTTGATTGCCACTCCCATCGGGCGGGCGCCGGGTTTGTCTTTAGAAACTCTCAAGGTAATATTCTGTGTATGGGTGCTATCTCGTTGTCTTTGTCTTCTGTGCAGGTGGCCGAAGGCTGGGGATTATGGGCGGGATTGCAAGAGGGTCTCAGAAGTTTTCCATTGGCGTCCCTATGGATCGAAGGCGACTCGCTATCCACAATTCAACTTCTACTCTCAAATGAGCCTCTTGATCCAATCTTAGAAGATTGTCGCGCCTTAATTCAGCTCCGGAGACATGTTCGTATTTCTCACATTTTCCGGGAAGGTAACTCGGTGGTAGACTGGCTAGCTACGAGAGGCAGAATTTCCAGGCAATCACAAATTTGGTATGAGGATTTTTCTGGGCCATTACAAGTGATAGCAGGGCACGATATGAAGGATACCGGGGTTCTGCGTGAATGTAGACAATGATATTGTAGTGATCTTTTGTGCCGGTGTGGCCTTTGTAGTGTAATGTTTTCTACCAAAAAAAAAATTTTAAGGGGGGCCATGCCCCCCCTTGGTCCATCTCTAATGGCCGAGAACTCCTGATTGACTACACTTGCTTTTCATATTACAAAGGACTCTCCTGAGACTCCTGATTGATAACATCCCTTTAAAGTCCCTCACCACTAAAAAGGAACTTAAAGTGCAGCTCTTAAAGTACCACAAGCAAGGTATTTTATATTCTTACAAGTTAACTAAAGTTCTCCCAAGTTTTCTGTCACTAACTTCCCCTAAAAGAACAATCTAGAATACCATGGGATTTTAAGACTATAAATTTATGCAATGTCTTGTATAAAACTATCACTATAAATCTTGTTATCTAGATGAAATCTGTGTTGCGATCCGAGGTCCCTGCGCAGTGGAACACAACATGCGTAGAAGCACCATGATGGAGACAATCACTGACAAGACCGAGCGAATAGATAAACACAAGCAAAACACCTAAGAAATTTCAGCAATGACCGATCGATGGATTTACTAGTATGGGATAAACCCAATTACAAGTACATTTGTCTCTAACCAATCCCTTGTACACCCCACAAAGAGATACCTCCAGAGAGAATAGATTCCGTAGCTCTACACCCCGAATAACACCGAAAAAAAACCCTCCCCGAGACCTTCCGATCTCTAATGGATTCCCTTCCCTCTTCCTTAATGATGGCTACCTTCTAAACTTTCCCTTATGTTGCTCTTGTGCCTCCATGATATCCTAGATTTGTCCTAGGACCTCCATTTTATAGCCATACATTCGTATTCGACTTGGAGAATGAATCTCACGCGAAAACGTAGGCTGAACCATCCTAGATCGTGCACACGATCTGCTAGTGCAAGTCGTGCGCATGAGGTTCCTAGCATACTCGATCTTCTCCCCTTGTGCTATGTCATCCGTCATTTCTTCACACGTGAATCTTGGAGTTGTATGCGGCTTGTTTGGAACCACATCTTCAATAATCTGTTATTCACAATTGCATATCACCAACCTAGAATGCTTTCGTTCAAGGCTGTCAAATAGGGGATAATTCGGTCATCGCTCAGGAGGACGGTGCTGTTGTAGCTCGTGTGTCCTTAGCGTGGAATTTCTGTATTAACATTAATAAAGATGACTTTGGTTATTGCTTTAATTAGAATACTACTCTGGTATATGATAATACTCATATAATAAAAGGACCCTAGGGAACACAGTAGGCCACTGAGGCGCATGGAGGATCCATGCTTGGGAGACCCAGTGGACCAGTTCTGTGTAGACCTAGAACTAGTTCACAGCTTAGGTGATGCTGGTCACTTCACCGAGAACAAGCTGTTGGTAGGTAGAGGATGTGGTGAAGTCTCCACCACGGGAATGTGGGATTCTTATTCACCTGACCAAGCATGATGATCGTGTTGAACATGAACCAAGACGGTGCACAGTTCAATGATTCAGACACTGTTGCATAAACCGTCTTACTACTATAGATAATCTGTCCTTAACCCTGAGGGACCATGTACACTGGGCCAACCAGTTGTGTGGTGCTTTGATGTGCCAACGTGTACGGATCTTCCATAGTCCAATACCATGGTACGTTGGGTTACCCGGCTGGCGCTTGAGTGACATGTAATCCCTACATGTTATCCAACGTCCAGTGTTGGATGGGTGCGTTTTGATGAGTCAATCTGTCCACACAGTTAACCCAGGCCTGGTGGTTGTCAGTATGACTGACGATGTTCCGGATGCTAGGCATAGCATCGGAAGATGTGTGGTGTTATAGATGACAAGTCATAAAACCCTAGTCAGATGATCGATCGAGATCTAACGGTGCTCCCCACCGCCCGAGTCGTATCATGGCACCAGTAATATGAGGGACTAAGGATTATCGGAGTATAGTAGAGAACAGGGTTACGAGGGAGTAACTTAAGTTTAGGATCACTAGAGTTCAACTCGCGTCGCACTCTGGGTGACTACACAGGTTAATCGGATTAGGGCTGATTAACGGAACTTTCAGTGTGTCACCGGAACAGTTAATCAGGGATCCGGTTGGAGCTAAAGATCCCGAATCCTGAAGGTTCCACCCTGTCGTTGCGTATAGGAATTGTTCCCCGACCTAGTTGGATACATTGGATGCGAAGTAGAGCGATGGAGCGCACAGGCGCTGACGAAATTCGATTCCGAGTAGCACACCTCACTCGGTCTCTTTTTCAGTTTTTCGCTTTTTGTGAATGACGTTTTCGTCCGGGCTTCACGATAGACACCCGGAATCCCTAAAAACCGCCCCCCGTTGTCCCTATCCATCTAGGGGCCGGCCCAAGCTTCCTTGAGGCTTTTGGAGATCGGCCCTATAAAGGAATAGGGAGAGGGAGGGGCCGGCCCTAAGCCTCCTCTCCTCCAGAAAATCCGACCCCCCTTTAGCCCCCTCCTTTGTGGTTTCGGCCAATGAAAAGAGAGGAAGAAGAAGGGAGAAGGAAGAGGAAGGAAGGAGAAGGAAGAAAGGAGCAAGAGGAGGGGAAAATCTCGCGGCTCGCCATTGTCTTCGCAACGGATTCCTCCGTCGGCTCTAATCCCTGTACTCAGAGACGGGATTTCGAGGATTCTTCAATACGCAAAAGACAAGGTGCTATCCGACAGTTTCCCTTGCGATTCCAGTGCGGTTATTCATCATTCCGTCGTCTCTGGATCATAGATCCAAAAAGGTATGATGATTCTAAACACTTAACTAGATGCATGCATGTCTTCCGTAGATCGTAGTATGCCTCTAGGGTGTCCGCATATATGCTAAGATCATAGATTTGCATGTAGATTGTTTTGTAGAATTAATTATAATGAAACATACACCGTATGATCTTCGGATCTTTCTTTTGCTTCCGCTGCGACTCTGATTAGCGGATCCAATTCCAACAATTGGTATCATAGCATGCTTTGATGTATGTTTCATGCATGAATTCGTGAAAATATCATGTGAATATATAATGACATATATTTTCGTCGGGGTTCGGCGTAGATCATGCATATGGATTGTGCTATGTATCGTCTTTTTGAAGGTGCCGCACTGAATAGTAATCTGTGATTGCATATATCCGGGGGTCGGACCCCGGATTTAATTTTTGCATTGATTATTATTGTGCTTGTGGATTTTAAGGCTCTAGATGGGCAAGGGTGGGGGTTGACCATCCTTGGATCCCTGGCCATATTTCTAGGATCATTTTCTTTTCTTTCTAGAGAAATTATACACGAACGAGCACTTGCTCGGAGCGTGTTAGTTTTTCGGTCACAGGAAGAAGGAGATAATGCTACATCCACGGTTCGGGCAAGCGGTATCATGGCGTGCAAAGACCCGACGAAAGCGTGCATGTTGGCGATGATGGGGATCGTCGTCAGAGATCGTGCAGAACGGAAGAGCATGATATCTTGGCTGTGCTATTCAGGTTCAGGGGTCGGACCCTGGACTTGATTCAGTTTGGATGTTTTTCTGTTGATTCTCTTTACTTATTGTTTAGAGAACCTCGATGATAATTTTATTATCTTGCTTGTGAGTTTGTCTCTAGATCAGGCTTAGGGTTAGTACTAAGCTTATAGATTCATCGGTGTCTCTAAATGGTTCTAACACGTGCGAATCTGGTGGCTAGCTAAAAGGAAAGGCGGTAACCGCCCTCGTTATAGTTCAGGTAGCCAAGTACTGTGCACCGAGATAGACACAGTGTTAGATTTGTTTAGAGATAATTAACTAATATCTCCATAAGAAGTATGATAACCCTAGTGGGATGCCCTTTCCCCACATGGTCCTAACGACCAAGTTAGGTTTGGATTTCACTGTGTGATACCCGTTTCTAGATGACGTTTGATGGTAGTATGAACTCATCATGATTTGGTTATGCCACCATTAGGTTGAGGTCCGGCGAAGGTTGTCGGATGTCCCTATTTGGCCAGCATCGAAACCTGTAATGAGATGAGGTCTACTATGACATCAGGCATCAAATTGTGAACGAGGCGTCATCGTAGTGGGAGTCCTTTCCACGTTGACCTTAGGCTAGGCTCCAGATCTCAGGATTATAGGCAAACTAGTGAAGTATCGGGATCCTTGGAATCTATGTAATGTGATCCTTGCAAGAAAGGCGAAAGCTGAGTATTCAAGGTAGGGACTATGATATTTTCCAAGGATATTAATGCTTTGCGGGAGAGTTTGTAATCCTAGTGGGAGCACGGTAGACCAGGGTCTAAGTCTAAGAGGTCGTGACCTTTCTAGATATGCATAAAACCTCATAAAGAAGGGATATGTAAGAGGTTCCCTCCAAAGGGGAGCCTCTGGCCTCCATAATCAACCGGCTAAGGGTCTGGGTGGGAGGTACGCAGTTCCATATTCCCACCGGGTGAGAGCTGTGTTTCCTTCCATGCTGGTTCGCCTAGTGGTTTCCTTCGGGACATGGAGGATGCCGGCGGCAGTGGGTGACGGTTTTTTCCTGCACCGCGAGAGCCTATGAACCCCCCTGCCAACACCACCTAGATTTGTGGAAAGCATCCAAAAGCTTATGTGAAGCCACTGTTGTTGCGCACGCGGGTCACATAAAGCTGACCAAAAGGAGACTGGGAGGTCTTTCAGTTTACCATGGGTAATTCTGATAAAGACTGGGCCGTAAAAGCCCCGTTGGCAGAAGCGGTTGCATGCTCTCACCGAGATGCTGTCTCCAATTCAAGGCTGATAGTCTCAGTGCTCGAGCCCAGGGAATTTAGATTCCTGGATGTCTCCACTTGAGATAGTGAAGACATAGCGGCTGGAGTATACATTATCTATTTCTAAATTCCATAAAATAGATTGTAGTAAACCCTAATTTTGTTTTGAACCATTGTTTACAGAAATCATGACCAAGCTCGACCCCCTTGCCTCCATACTTAATGATAACAAAGTTACGGGACCAAACTACGAGGACTGGAAGCGTAACTTGATGCTCGTCCTATGGGTTGACAAACACACAATTGCCCAAAGTACCCCTCAACCGGCCATGCCGGGACCAAGTGCAACTGAGGCTCAGTTAAAGGAATGGAAAAACTGGCTAGATACTGATGAGATATGCAAGTGCTGCATAGTGGCATCCTTGCAGACCGTCCTTCAGAAGCAAGTCGAAGACATGGCCTTTGCTTCAGACATGATGCTCTACTTAAAGGAAATGTTCGAGGGTCGTAGTTGGGTAACTCGTTACCTGACCATCAAGAAATTGGTGTCCACGAAGATGGCAGAGGGGACTTTAGTTTAGGATCATATGCTGAAATTGTTTGGCTATGTGAACGAGCTTGGTTCCTTCGATGTCATCTTGGATGTAGAGATCCAGACCGACATTTTCCTCGCGTCTCTGTCAGGAGTATTTGAGGGATTCGTTACCAACTTCAACCTTAACCGGTTGGAGATGTCTAACGAAGAGCTCCTAGCGGCGCTCCAGGCGACAGAGGACGGGATGAAAGCAAGAGCCCAATCCCTGAACGTAGAGCGGAATTCTTCTCTGAAAGCCAAGGGCAAGTTTCATAAAAGAAAGTCTAAGAAGCCCGTGAAGATGGGCCAGATGCAGTTGCAGGTTCCTAAGCAGAATGGTCCAGCGAAGCCTAAAGGAAAATGTTTTCGATGCGGCAAGAAGGGGCACTGGAAGGGCGACTGCCGCGCGGCTCCCAAGAAGGCTGAGACAGGTATATCTCAAATCCACATAGTGGAATCCCTTGTCGCATCCAGTTATTCTCCAGTTTCATGGATTGTGGATTCTGGTTCCACTAACCATACTTGCAATAATTTGTAGGGATTCAAGGAGACAAAAAAAACTGAGTGATGGGGAGATAATCCTAAGCATGGGAACTGAGGCCGTGGCAGAGGCTGAAGCAGTTGAAGATGTCGTCTTGCAGTTCCTTGATGAAAGAAGTTTATTACTTAGAGACATACTTTATATACCATCCTTGAGATGAAATTTAATTTCTGTTTCCTTATTGAATAATGAAGGTTTTTCAGTTTTATTTGATGCTTCTGGTGTGTCAATTAAATTGAATGGTTCCTTTGTTTGTAAGGGAAAGACACAGAATGGTCTCTATGTAATTAATTCCAATCATAAGCAGGATAATATAACTAAAGCTTGTGTGATTAGTTTATCTAAAAGGAAAAATCCCTCAAATAATCCAATACTTCTTTGGCATCTAAGGCTTCGACATATAGCCTCAGACAGGATTCACAGGTTGGTTAAGGTAGGACTTTTAAGTCCAGACGTTTCAGAAAGCCTACCGACGTGTGAGTCTTGCCTGGAAGGCAAGATGACTAAAAGATCTTTCCGAGCCAAATATTGTAGATCTAAGGAGGTATTAGAGTTGGTACACACGGATGTATGTGGGCCAATAAGTGTCCGTGCCATAGGAGGTTTCGAGTATTTCATCACCTTCATGGATGATCACTCGAGGTTTGGATACATATACCTAATGCGGCGGAAGTCTGAATCCTTTGATAAGTTTAAGGAGTTCAGAGCTGAAGCAGAAAGCAGACGGGTAAAAGTATCAAGTCTCTTCGATCGGATCGAGGAGGCGAATACCTATCGGATGAATTTATTGGGTACCTGCGTGAGCATGGGATCGTATCCCAGTTGACTGTACCAGGGACACCACAACAAAACGGTGTATCTGAGAGGAGAAACCGAACTTTGTTATACATGGTTCGGACTATGATGAGTTATGCAACATTGTCACCTAGTTTTTGGGGATATGCCCTAGAGACGGCAGCATATACTTTGAACTTTGTTCCAATAAAGTCAGTACCCTTAACTCCTTGGGAGTTGTGGTTGAAGCGAAAGCCAAGCCTACAGCACTTTAGGATTTGGGGTTGTCCAGCACATGTGCGGAAGGACAAGCGAGATAAGATGGAGTCAAAAACTAAGGTATGTCTGTTCGTTGGGTATCCAAAAGGGACAAAAGGTGGTTTATTTTATGATCCTGAGGATAGAAAGGTTATCGTCTCGACGAACGCTGTATTCCTGGAGCAGGATTATTTAATAGACCATAAGCCCACCAGTAAAGTAGTTCTTGAAGAATTGCTTGGTACTGATGGGAGTACGCAGACAAAAAACGTAGTGAGAGCCGATACCACTAAGATTAACGATACTATAGAATCGACTCCTATGGAACCACTGCAGGCTCGTCGCAGTGGGAGGACCATAAGTGCTCCTGATAGATACATTGAAGAAGCCTTTATGGTAGATCCAGGGTTTCAGGAGGATGATCCCCTGAACTATGATGAAGCGATGGTATCCTCTGACCATGCAGAATGGCAGGAAGCCATGGAGGCAGAACTGACACCGATGTCCCAAAACTCGGTCTGGACACTTGTAACACCACCTCACAATATTAAACCTGTTGGGTGTAAGTGGGTGTATAAAAGAAAAAGCGATCCGGATGGTACCGTTGAGACTTACAAACCTAGACTAGTCGCTAAGGGTTATACCCAGCGAGAAGGGATCGACTATGACAAAACCTTTTCGCTAGTGGCTATGCTTAAGTCTATCCGGATCCTCTTGTCCATTGCAGCCCATTATGATTGGGAGATCTGACAAATGAACGTCAAGACTGCATTCCTCAACAGGGATTTGGAAGAAGGCATCTACATGTCTCAGCCTCCAGGCTTTGTCGCAAAAGGTCAGGAAAGTCTGGTGTGCAAGTTGCAAAGGTTTATTTATGGACTGAAGCAAGCATCCAGAAGTTGGAACATGCGTTTTGATCAGGCTATTCAGTCTTATGGATTTGAGCAGAACGTGGATGAACCATGTGTTTATAAAAGGAGCGATAAGACTGCAGTAGTTTTTCTAGTGCTTTACGTAGACGATATCCTGCCATTGGAAACGATGTTGGAACGTTATCTACAGTGAAGGTGTGGTTGTCCTCTCAATTTGACATAAAAGACCTGGGTGAAGCGAGTTATATTCTGGGGATCAAGGTAACTCGAGATCGCCAGAACAAGACTCTCTCGCTGTCACAGTCAGCCTACATAGATACTATCTTGGTCAGATTCAGTATGCACAACTTCAAGAAGGGACTGGTTCCATTCAGACATGGAATGAAATTGTCTAAGGATCAGGGTCCTAAGACTCCTGAGGAGAGGGCAGAGATGCAGAAGATACCTTATGTTTCGGCTGTAGGGAGTCTGATGTATGCCATGCAGTGCATGAGACCAGATATATGCTATGCAGTAGGCATGATGGGCAGGTATCAGTCAAATCCGGGTCCAGGGCACTGGACTGCTGTGAAAAGTATACTCAAGTATCTCTGTAGGACGAGAGATTATGAGTTAGTTTACTCTTCACAGGAACTGATGCCGATTGGATATACGGATTCTGACTTTGCATCAGATCCGGAATCCAGGAGATCGACATCAGGGTTTGTGTTTTCATTAGGAGGAGGAGCTGTCAGTTGGAGGAGCATGAAGCAGGGATGCATCGCGGATTCGACGACAGAGGCTGAGTACGTTGCGGCGTGCAAAACAGCTAAGGAGGCGGTGTGGCACAAGAAGTTCCTCACAGACTTAGGATGCGTACCGAGAGCTCAAGATCCTATTGTCCTTTACTGTGGCAATAGTGGAGCGGTAGCATAATCCAAGGAGCCAAGATATCACCAGAAGAGCAAGCATATCGAGCGGAAATACTACACTATCCGGGACTTGCAGAAGTGAGGGGAGGTTGCAGTGACTCAGGTGGCATCTGCAGATAACATGGCGAACCCTTTCACAAAGGCGTTATCAACTAAGGCTTTTGAGAAGCACGTGGATGCCATGGGAGTTAAGACTGTTGTTCCCCGCTAGGCCAAGTAGGAGATTGTTGTAGCTCATGTGTCCTTAGCGTGGAATTTCTGTATTAACATTAATAAAGATGACTTTGATTATTGCTTTAATTAGAATACTACTCTGGTATATGATAATACTCATATAATAAAAGGACCCTAGGAAACACAGTAGGCCACTGAGGCGCATGGAGGATCCATGCTTGGGAGACCCAGTGGACCAGTTCTGTGTAGACCTAGAACTAGTTCACAGCTTAGGTGATGCTGGTCGCTTCACCGAGAACAAGCTGTTGGCAGGTAGAGGATGTGGTGAAGTCTCCACCACGGGAATATGGGATTCCCATTCACCTGACCAAGCACGATGATCGTGTTGAACAGGAACCAAGACGGTACACATTTCAGTGATTCAGACACTGGTGCATAAACCGTCTTACTACTATAGATAATCTATCCTTAACCCTGAGGTTCCATGTACACTGGGCCAACCAGTTGTGTGGTGCTTTGATGTGCCAACGTGTGCGGACCTTCCATAGTCCAATACCATGGTACGTTGGGCTATCCGACTGACGCTTGAGTGACATATAATCCCTACAGGTTATCCGACGTCCAGTGTTGGATGGGTACGTTTTAATCAGTCAATCTGTCCATACAGTTAACCCAGGCCTAGTGGTTGTTAGTATGACTGACGATGTTCCGGATGCTAGGCATAGCACCAGAAGGTGTGTGGTGTTACAGATGACAAGTCATCAAACCCTAGTCAGATGATCGATCGGGATCTGACGGTGCTCCCCACCGCCCGAGTTGTATCATGGCACCAGTAATAGGAGGGACTAAGGATTATCGGAGTATAGTAGAGAACAGGGTTATGAGGGAGTAACATAAGTTTAGGATCACTAGAGTTCAACTCGCGTCGCACTCTGGGTGGCTACGCGGGTTAATCGGATTAGGGCTGATTAACGGAACTTTCGGTGTCACCGGAATAGTTAATCAGGGATCCGGTTGGAGCTAGAGATCTCGAACCCTGAAGGTTCCACCCTGTCGTTGCGTATAGGAATTGTTCCCCGACCTAGTTGGATACGTTGGATGCAAAGTAGAGCGATGGAGTGCAAGCCCGGAGCCAAAGAACCTAATTCACATGTGTTACGGGCAGTAGGGGTATTTTGGTAAATACTGAAATATGGCTCAGAACACATTGAATATGGATCTTAGATTGAGCGGAATAATTCCAAGAGCTCACAGGCGCTGACAGAATTTGATTCCGAGTAGCGCACCTCACTTAGTCTCTCTTTCAGTTTTTCGCTTTTCGTGAATGGCGTTTTCGTCCGGGCTTCACGATAGACACCCGGAATCCCTAAAAACCGCCCCCCCTTGTCCCTATCCATCTAGGGGCCGGCCCAAGCTTCCTTGAGGCTTTGGGAGACCGGCCCTATAAAGGAATAGGGAGAGGGAGGGGCCGACCCTAAGCCTCAACTCCTCCAGAAAATCCGACCACCCTTTAGCCCCCTCCTTTGTGGTTTCGGCCAAGGAAAAGAGAGTAAGAAGAAGGGAGAAGGAAGAGGAAGGAACGAGAAGGAAGAAAGGAGAAAGAGGAGGAGAAAATCTCGTGGCTCGCCATCGTCTTCGCAATGGATTCCTCCGTCGGCTCGTAATCCCTACACTCAGAGACGGGATTTCGAGGATTCTTCAATACGCAAAGGACAAGGTGCTATCCGACAGTTTCCTTTGCGATTTCAGTGCGGTTCTTTATCGTTCCGTCGTCGCCGGATCATAGATCCAAAAAGGTATGATGATTCTAAACACTTAACTAGATGCATGCATGTCTTCCGTAGATCGTAGTATGCCTCCAGGGTGTCCGCACATATGCTAAGATCATAGATTTGCATGTAAATTGTTTTGTAGAATTAATTGTAATGAAACATGCACCGTATGATCTTCGAATCTTTCTTTTGCTTCCGCTGCGACTCTGATTAGCGGATCCAATTCCAACAGGTGCAACATACATTAAAAAAGAAGATTGGTCGGCAAGGATACTATGCTCTTATACTGGATATGACCAAAGCTTACGACCGTGTCAAATGGTCTTTCCCTCTCATGACCATTGAAGGTAATGGTTTGGTCAACTTTGAGGTACCTACATGGTACATTGGACATTTGTATACTTTTTTAGCTACAGGCCGATTCAATCAGAGATATAGTATAATATATTGATATTGATTATGTTGGTGATCTAGATGGACGAGCATCTTTGATAGGTTATGTGTTTATACTGGTAGGGGTTTCGGTGAGATGGAAAGCATTCCACAAGACACGATTGTATTATCGGCGACGGAGGCCGAATACATGGTCATAACAAAAGCAATCAAGTGGGCGATTTGGCTTTGAGGCATTGTGGGTGAATTTGGTTTCGCTAAGAGTAACATGGTAGGGGATATGATCAATGGTCAAATAAAATTTTCACCGTGTGAAGAACGATCGGACTAAAGATCCAACGGAGACTGACAAACGGATTCTCATAATGTGTAAAAACTACATGTGATGCAATGTCCGTGAGTGAATTAGGATAAAAGCATGCAAGGCTCTATCCTATTGCATAAGTTGAAGCTCACACGTGATTCATAGGTGGTTTAGAAAATCCCTACATCCACCTCGAGCAAGCTCAGACCTGCATAACAATCTACTAGAGCAAATGATCGTCTCTGATCACAACTGATATCTTAGTCGGTTGATTTGCAGTTATAAGGCTCAAATACCGATGTCGTCCTTTGGAACTAGGTAAACTGCTAGAATTGGACTGTGTGGGTGTTTGATTTAGAGTAAAAAATGGTTTGGTTTTGGTTTTATTAAAACTAATTAAAACTTTGATTAAAGTAAACTAAATTGGATTGTTATCAGATGGAGAGGATTTAGAGCGGTGAATCTAATATAGTTCCGTAATAATCTATCTTATGCTAATTAGGATTCCTTTAGCTTGATTAAACGTTAAATCCATCATGGCAGAAGCCATGATAGATCTCAAGAAATACTCCAATATTCTCAATGGCATGGGTCATCTGTGATTGGCACGATCCGTCCTTTTGGGCCACAGACCGTCTTCCCTAGACAGGATACATCTCAGATATTGATCTTGGGTGTGATTATTATTATGATGAGATACTCTACTGTCAGCCATGTGGCATGAACCGTCTTCGATAGGTATGGACCATCCTTTAGGGAAACGAACCGTCTTTTCTAGGCACGGTGCATCCTTCGTGTGATGGTAGGTTCGGTCGAAGCATTTGCATGAACGGATCCCAAAACAGATCCAAAGCTATGCTTTTAAATCCCCTTAGGCTGTAAGGGTTTTTGTGCTGAAAGAATCCTGAGCACCTACATTCGGGCACCAGCAACGCAACCTTGATCAATCATCGTGATCAATCATCGTGATCAATCAAAGATTGCTTTTTCTCTACAAGCTGGGACCATGAGGGCCTCAATCAAAAGCGAGAAAGAGATCGAGGCAGGGCTGGCAATTTTGGACCCGACACGGCAGACCCGACACGAAGTTAACGGGTCTAGGTCTGGGTCAGGGCTAAACAGGTTTGGGACGTAAACGGGTCGACACGATAGACCTGTTTAATAAACGGGTCGGGCCCGGGTTTAGGGTCTGGACACGGTAGACCCGGGAAGACCCGTTTAAAATTCAACGGGTCGTGTCGGGTCGGGTCGGGCCTACCCGCAATCCGATACTGTAATATATAGTATCAGCAGGTCGATCGAGTTAGGTCGGGTCGAGTTGGATTGGGTCGGATCGGGTCGGATTGGGGTCAACTGAATAAACCCATGTGGTAAACGGTTCTAACGGATCTTATCGGGTCTACCCGTTTATAAACGGGTCGGGTACGGGTTTAGGATCTAGACACAAGTAGTTAAACGAGAAGGATCCGGGCCTAGGGGTTTTGTACACGACACGAACCCGACCCGACCCGACCCATTGCCACCCCTAGATTGAGGAAAGGAGTACTGAAATTAGGAGAACTCAAGGCATGAGCTCGATCTCATAGACAATCGCTCAAACCTTATAAAAAAAGTCCTTTTTAAAGACTAAGGAGTTTTTCTGTCAAGAAAGAGAAAACAGAAGCAGGAAAATCGAAAACACAGGCCACATGACACCCCCAGAGCCTGCCACATCATCAAGCTAATGCCAACAGCTGGCCACAAATGACGAAAGTGGGACCCCCAAGCAGGACCTACGATGACAGCGGAACCCCTAGCCTTGCATGGGACTCATGACGACGACAATAAAACCCCCCCATCCTTGCGTAGAACCCACGACGACAATAACGAGATGCCCAATCTTGCCTGAGGCCCACGACGACAATAGAATCCCCCAGCGCTGCATGGGGGCCACAACGATAATGGCCCCCCAACCCTGCATAGGACCCATTATAGTTGTGTCCTGTAGCTATCCATTTCATGAGTGCTGACTCCTCCTCTCCCGCTGGAGTTCGCCCAGTTTCCCACGGTTCAGAGCCTACACCGTCCAATGGCTGATTGTAATTTGACCAACAATTAGGAAGCCAATAATAATTTGGAGAGAGAGAGAGAGAGAGAGAGAGAGAGAGAGAGAGAGAGAGAGATCATAAATTGAGCAGCTGTAGCCAGAGAAACTGCTGCAGCCATTAATGAAACATTACAGTTGATCGTATCTCTTGGTACGCTTGGTCGGGGATTTGGGCGGAACCACAGCCGTCTGTCCGAGTCCAACGACGGTGCCGCTGGAGCTGGGTGTTATACATTTGTAGGGGTGGGGTGCTTGTCATCGTGCAACTGTGATGCTTGCTTGACTCGAACAAGTTACCCAACTAAAATGAGGACCAGTAGCCGCCCATCTGGGAACTGAGATTTTATAACTTACTAGTAAAAAACTCGGGCAATGCCCCGATGAGCTTGATGCACAGCCATTTGGCACAGATGACATCACAACTGTACGAAGAAGTATGAAATCTAAAGTGAGTGTGATTCACTTGTTAAAGAAAGAGAGGGAGAGAGATTAACATCAAATGATAATTAAATGCCATTGAATGGGTGTTTTATTATCTTTATGATAGGTTTTTAATAGGATTTAAAGTTGAGCTGTGTTCACACATGGAAGAATGATTATGGTTCTTTAAAAGACGTCCACATGTCACAACACAGGAGAAAGGCTTCCATTTTAGTATATAGTATAGATATTATAGGGGGAGTTAGTGATAAACCCTTTATACAAGATGCTTTTAAGCACCGGTCTCGATAATAGGTTTGTTTGAGCCAAGACCCAATCTGAAAAGATACATACACATTAAACCTTTGTTAACCTATTCAACTTTTTATCAAATACTAAAAAACCCCTATTATTACCCCTATGTACTAATTAAATTTATACTCTACTAGCCCTAGTTGATACTTCATAGTTACTACAGTGATTTCATTATAGCAGTAATATTCTGGTGTATAAATTCGGTTGCTACAGGGAAACCATTGTAGCAACCATATTTACTCTGCTAACCCGAATTTATACTTCACGGTCTATAGCTATAGTGATTTCAATTTTGGATAATGGAGTTTAAATTCAAGTGTTTATATGGAATATAAATTCGGTTGCTACAGTATAACTGTAGCAGCTACAGTGATTTCGCTGGAGTAGCCGAATTTCTACTTTGGATTATTACTGCTACAATGTAATCATTGTAGCAGCTATGGAGTATAAATTCGATTGCTACAGTTATTTCACTGTAGCAACTGAATTTATACTCCGAAATATTACCGCTACAGTGAAATCACTGTAACAGCTATATTGTGTTGGGTCTACTATGGGGGAATTCATAAAATGCATGAAAAAAAAAATAAACTATACATCGGATTCTATATGGGTAGTTAGAGGGGCAAAATGATCATTTTAAAGGAAGGGAGGACTTAATACACTGCGAAATAGTTAGAGGGGTTTATCAAACTACAATATTAGTTAGAATGGCCTAAGACTAATAACCAAAACCAAACAACATATTTCTACCCGAACTCATACCCTATTGAGTACGAAATAATAGGGTACAATTGGGTACCGAGTCTGCATTGCAGTATAATGTTTTTTTAATCCAACAGTATAATATGTCGATAACTTGTATAAGAAAGACAAATTGTGTAAGTCTTCGGTTTGGATTTTGGGTTGTGATTCATGCTAATATAGTTTGCCCCCAAACCCTCCTACCTATTTGTATTGAAATTCTTCTCCCCACGCTTATAATCAAATCTATTGATTGGGAATTTACTTTGGCATATGGCTGAAGTAGGATTCATCAGGGGAAGTCTTTTCAAATCCATCTGGAAGGTTGAAGCATCCCTT
Source organism: Chamaelirium japonicum (assembly GCA_947650365.1). NCBI lineage: Eukaryota > Viridiplantae > Streptophyta > Magnoliopsida > Liliales > Melanthiaceae > Chamaelirium > Chamaelirium japonicum. Next base: position 47,261,678 of record OX393557.1, on the reverse strand, counting down.
AGATCCGAGCTAAGAAGCAGTGTTCGTAACATCGAGGGTCCCTACTAGATGGTGCATCCGAGTTAGGTTAGTTGGTGTAGTTTGAGCCATCAATCGTGAGGATTTATATATAGGAGTTGTATTGTTGAGGTCCATCGTTATCGTTATAGTATGCTCGGTAGATGGGTTGCAGCAGAGAGCATCCAAAGGATAAGTGGCAGTATGTGCGAGAGCTGTAGCAACATTATGAGAACGAGCGACTATGAGAGCACCAAGCTTTCTTGGGATCATAAGATAGACAAAGTTCAATAGTGAATCTGTCTTGATTTGTGTGAAAGCACCTTGGTTTTTTCCATTGAGGATTTTCACGTAAAAAATCTCTCTCTCCTTGCTCCGAGTTCGACGACGGGTCAAACCAGACCAAAATCGGCAAACCGGGTCACATGGTATTGGCTTACAAAGAATGATCAATGGATCCATCGAACTCATGACCTCCAGTATACACTACAAGCCCACCAACTGCATGGGCAAAACTTTGTTTCATGGAAATTCTACTAATGCAGCTATCAAAATATTTGTTTTTTTCCTTTTTATTCTTTGAAAAAAACCGAAGAGAAAACCAACAATTAGGAAGCCGATGGTAATTTGACCAATAATTAGGAAGCCAATAATAATTTGAAGAGAGAGAGAGAGAGAGAGAGAGATATGATGCTTCCCAATTCCCAACCCCACCCCAAGCTGTAGCCAGAGAAACTGTTGCAGCCATTCATGAAACATTACAGTTGACTCCTCTGCGGTTGGTCGTTTTCCCTTTGTACACTTGGTCAGGGATGTGGAGGGAACCACAGCCGTCCGATGAAGGTGCATCTGCTGCCATGGGAACCTGAGGACCAGCAGCTGCAGGATGAGGAGTTGGGCTATGTTCGAAGGCTAATCGGGAGTTGTCTCCAAAAGTAGCCAATTAATTTGAATTAGACATACATAGATAAACTCAAATGTAGTATAAACGTGATTTTCAACCCAACACAAAAATATGGGTACGAGGGTATCTAACATGATATTAGAACTAAGCCCGTCTTCTGCGCCGGATGCATCCTTACCGATTATGCCTTACCACGCATGCTTCACCGGGGGGGAGGGGGGGTCACTTATTTGCTGTTTAATATACCCACTGTGGATCTCCCCTTACGACCCGAGTTTTGGGTTGTGAGAGTATCTAACATGATATCAGAGCTAGCATGTCTCCTGTTTCTGCTCCTGCTCTGGATGTGCCCCCATTGATTGTGCGTTTCCACGCATGCTCCTCGTGAGCGGGGTGTTGAGATAGTCCATCAATTTAGTCCGACATCGATGAAGAGGGCATCCATCACTCGCTTAATATACCCCCTGTGAACTTCCCCTTACATCTTGGGTTTTGAGGTGCGTGGTATCTAACATGGGTACACATTTTGTAGCGAAAACATTTTGGGTACATAATAGGTATAAGAACTTTACCCCATTAACTCTTGGTCTTGGGTACAAATACGGGCACATCACTACCCATACCGAATGACGTATACCACGAGTCTCTAATGCTGCAATGCAGTAGAATATTTTTTCGGGTGGACTGCAAACAGTCCTTTTTAAAGGTTTTATTTTAGAATCGATCCCGACAACCTTTTCCTATAAGCCCAGTTCCACATTTCAACAAATTAGTTCTAACAACTCCTCTGGTTAATGCAAGACTAAAATAGCCTTGATTAAGTTACCGAATCTACCAACTTACCATTGTCTATATAACTTCACCCGATCTCTACGAAACGTACAGTTTCGAGACCTAGTGTGTGACCACTATAGTTGCTACAGTGAATTCACTGCAGTAGCTACAGTGGAATCATTGTAACGCTATTGTGATTCCACGGTAAAAGCTACATTGAAATCGTTGTAGTAGGTACAGTGAAACCACTTTAGCGTTATAGTGATTCCGTCGTAACTGCTAAAAAACACATTGCTACAGTAAAATCATAGTAGCAATAGTACTCATTTCAATTGAATCTTATTAGCATATATTTGAGTATCTTTACTACAATGAAATCACTGTAGCTGTTATAGTGATTTTTTTTTGTGACTGTTAAAAATACTTTACTACAGTTAAATCACTATACTACTCAATTTTAGTCACAATAATACTTAATAAAACGGAGTATTATTTAAATAAAATTGAGTACTTTGCTACAGTGATTTACTATAGGGAAACCATTTTAGCCAGCACAATAAATTTCACTGTAGCAGCTATAATGAAATCACTGTAGCAACCCATGCATGGTACTCAAATATACAAAATAATACTCAATTCAACTGAGTTTTATTTGTATAAAATTGAGTACTTTCCTATAAAGATTGTACTGTAAAAATATTTTTTAGCATCCACGATAAAATCATAAATTACTACAATGATTTTACTGTAGCAACTATAAAGATTTTCAATGTAGCAGTTACAGTAAAATCACTGTAGCGTCCACGATGAAATCACAATTGCTACAGTAATTTTACTGTAACAACTACAATGAAATCACAATAGCAGCTACAGTAAAATCATTGTAGCAACCGTGCCACAATTCCTGTAAAAAGAAAACGTGTTATATATCATCTACCGTTATTTAATACGAGTGGATATCATGGGTATTTATGATATTTTTAAAAAACATGTTATCTAAAACAGTTAAGATCGAATCATTTGCAAGCAGAATTATGAACAGTGAATCAAGTTTTATATAATAATCATATTGATGGACTTTCTTTAAATAGAAACTTAAAGTGGAACAAGATGTAATACCCTTCTGTTTTTTGGATCAAACACTGATTTTCCCATGTTTTTTTAATCCAACGATAGAATATACCGATAACTTGCAAAAAGACAAAAATCATAGTGTTTTAGTTTGCAAAATGCCAAACCCGAACCCACACCCAACTAGGAGTTCACCTAGGCGCCGACCGGGTTCGCCCAGGCTCCCAGGGTGTGTTGACAAGGCCCTCTGCCACATGATTTGCCCAGGCATCCACAGGGCCTTGCCTAGCCGAATTGGGTCTGGCAAAGGAGGGAGGATTCACGAGCAATTTGCCCGAGCGCAGGTTTTAGGCACCCGGGATCGGGCCGACGGTTTGGGTCGCAGATTTCTCCGATTTGGGCAAGATAATTACAATTTTTGAGATACCCGAGGCCATATGTTTGCCCCCTATAAAAAGGGTAGGAGTGTGGCTCTAGGATTTAACACCAAATCACGTGCAGCGACTACATGAGAGAGTAGAGAAGAAAATGAGGAAGATAGAAGATACGAAATGCAGATCTTCTCCGAGTTCGTCGAACGGTCTACTTCAACTATTTCTCCGGTGCTATGTTCGGTATTCTCGTGTTTCCCGCCAGATTTGTATTTGTCGTGTGATTGTTCAAAAATTGTCGAGGGTAGAAATACTGGGGTCCGACAAACGGTGACCCACCACCGAGCTATCGTAATATCGTGATAATGAAATCTTATTCCTTGATTACTGGTATTTCTCTTATTGTCATGCTTGTGCAGTCATCGCTTTCACAGAAGACGGAGCCTTCAGATCCCAACAAAAATAATACCCAATATACTCGTTAAACCCGAACCAAAACCCGAAATGGTGTGGGCCAGACAAGGAACCACACCCGAATGGGTAATGGGTATACTGTTCAGACAATTTAATCAGCCCTCGAACACTAATTTTGTTTTTTTCATTATTTTTGGTAAACATTACAAATCAAAGTAGTCAAGAAAAAAAAAAAGAAAAGAAGCAACAGCAGCTTACCTGGGACATTCATTCGATCACCTGGACAAAATATTCAGACAAAAAGATCCTATATTTAATGGCCAAAGGAGACAACCCGATCGTTACAGGAAAAAAAAAATAAGCCCCAGGTGTTGCCAAAATAATTCGGTGATGCTGCCCATAACAATCCCGGGGAAACCGAGGAATGATAATCCAAAAAACCTGACCTGGGCCCGTTCGCATGATAGGGACATTCCATATAACCTCAAAGTCTGGTTGGCGGTTGGCGGATAGAGAGACCTACCTTTTTGGTTACGTCGTTTAAGCTCATATAACCAAGGAGCCACCTTGGGGAGCATCGCTCACTTCGAAAATCAGCACACATGTCCATAGACTGATAAGATCTTCGTAAATCAAATTACCATCTCTACAATCTAAAAATTACCAAGAAAGAATCCCCCAACACAAGAAAATTACAATGTTACTTGTCTCGTATACTGATTTCCGAGTTCGGGTAACTACGCAATGTACTGGAACCACATTCTAAAAGGTATTTGAATACCCATTCTTTAAAAAAAAAAAGGGCGGGGTGGGTGGGGGTGGGGGGGGAGAACAGAAATGTGTGAGCAGTCTCCAACAGATTGTTTCGGTGAACAGGACCTGCTTAAGTTTTATTTAGCCTAAGATACCCGACTTCTCTTCAGAAACCCAAAAATATCATCACCTCTCACTTACTCTCCTCCCATCTCTCTTGAGCGCGATCTACAGCTCGTCGCCGCCGCCTTTGTCCCTAGCAAACAGATAGAACACAACCTCGAGTCACGATGGCAAGCAGCAGCGATGGCGGGTGCGAGCAGCAAGAAGTGAACAGGACCTCCAGGTGCAGCTACTCACTGCCGCTGTGGAAACGAGTGGGTACGGTTTGGGTTAGGTTTAGGGTTCCATTAGGATTTGATTTAGATCTCAGGTCTAGGGTTCATCTCATGGCCCATAGATCTTGGGTTTAGGGTTAGGTTTGGCGGTAGCAATTAATGGTTCAGTGACATGCAAAAAAAAAAATTGAAATGTTATGAAGGGCAATTTAGTCCACAGCATTTCAAAGTCTTTTAGGCTAAACCGAATCCTACGTCGGGGACGGTTCACTAAGTCCCCCAAAAAATAATGAGTGCAAACCCCACAGCTAACCTAATCCCACAAACAAATAATGTAACATATCCAGCACTCAACATGAAAAAGCTTGGTGGGGGTAGGAGACCTGAATTCCCTCTTTACATGACAACAATCATAAACTAGTAAGATACCAAAAGCCACACCCAAATCTAGACCAATGGCCACAAATGATGTCTCCAAAGCAAAGACTTTAAACTTAGTGGAGGTAGGTGCACTAAAACCCTCCCCAGTCCCTACTATTCAATAACAATAGCATTCAAAACTACACCACAAACTGTATAAGCAAATAGAGAACCTATAAACCCACCAAAGAATGGTAGACCTGGCGCTAAGCAACCAAACGACTCTTGCTTGTGGGTTCAACTCTGCCTCCCCTCGCTTTACCCAGTAGTGAAGTGGGAGTTGCCGAGTGAGTAGGGCTGTGCATTCTTGGTGGGATTAGTCCGAGCCCAAAATGATCCATTGCCCCAAAGGCTTTCAGGCACCCGCCGAACTCAAAAAAATAAAAGAGATGGCCTACATAAGTTAACGAATCATATCTCCCTATAATATTAGTCGAGAAAAATCCATAAAAACGAAGAATATCAAATCCATAAAACCATCTGTTGTCCTCCAATTCCCTCTTACTGAACCCAGAATACCATGTTCTCTTAAAGACAGAAGAAATAGAAACCAAATACACTACTTGTATACGATAAAAACATGGGGGACTTGGTGTTAAGGTCCCTGACAAGAGATCCCTTTTAGCTGAAGGGCAGACAACCCTGTGGACACAAATAACACCCCCCCCCCCCCCCCCCCCCCCCTACTTTAAATTTTCATTTCATACCATTCCTTTCCAAAACTATACCAAACCCCAAACCTAATGATATAGGCCACTGCTGAACCCAAGATTTAGAAATCCTAGATCTATAGGCCATAGGATGATTCGGATGAACCATGGACCTAGAAATCCTAAACCTACCTACATACCCTTGCAGCCTCCGCCACCGCTGCTCGAGCTCGTCTCCGCCACCTTGCTCGCGCTTGTGCTCGCCCCCGCCATTGAGAGAGAGAGAGAGAGAGAGAGAGAGAGAGAGAGGGGGGGGGGGGGGGGGGGGGGGGGAGGGTATTTGGGAATACAAGACAAATTGCATTCCTTTTCATCGAACCAATTCTTGTACTAGAGACATTAGGCTAAATGCATCATATTCTGGTCCTTTTCACCGAACCGATCTGTTGTCAGGGACCTTGGACACATTACCCCTAAAACCAATCCACAATTAAAGAACTAAAAGATAATCACGAAATAAAGAGCAGGATCACTGTGGAAAGACACACATAGGAAAAATAATGGAAATGAAATAATATCAATAAACTTTGATCCGATGTTACATGATACAGAGGTCTTATGCCCCTTCTCCGGCACAAAACAATTCAAATTCCCAACACCAGAGAGCAAGATCAAGAAGGTGTTTCGTCGACCTTGGTCACGAACAATGGCAATAACACTCCCCGCCCATTGCCCTCAAAGATAACCCAGAAATAGTTTGCCAAGATTTATAAGAGATGTAGTGAATAATATAAGGAGAAGGTTTAGTATAATGACCCAAATGATTAATAAGTTACAATAAAATGAAACATGCGGAATAATCAGAGATTAACAGCAATAGGAACCAAAAAAATCAAAGGTTTAAGAGAGTACTTTACCCGGGTAAGTCCTTGAATTAACCCAGAGATTCCCTCCAACTATACCCTGCCCGACCTCCGCTTGAAGTAATAATAAATCCCTGCTTTCTTAGCAAAACGAATCTCATAAATTTTTCGCCAGCTTCTTTTTCCATCTTGAGCATCACCCCTTGCATAACAACCAAAAAATATTATATACTAAGTCATCTACTACTAGTATTTCCCATCCAGCAGCCCAGTAGATAAGTTTTTTTTTTTCACTAAGCTACTATCTGATCCAGCTGCATCTGGTCCAGCCATGCCCCCAGTGCCGCTGCATGATCAGAACCATCCATCTGAGGATTTGAATTCGAACCATCACCAGCAACAGAGGGTACAAAGGTCGATGGACCAACAGAAGTCGCCGTTGTCACAGGTTTCTCAGTCGGGGATTCCTTCACCAGTGAATGGACCCAAGAGAGATCAGGCTCCTCACCACCAGAGCGTAGCTCAAAGGACGATGATCTCCTAAGACGACCCAGCTCCTCACCATCCATGCCCCATTCCAATGTACCGGAGGGCGACCCCCACTTGGACAACGAAGGGTCTACCGGGGATCCAAAAATTGCAGATGCCCTGGAACCAAGATCACGGGAGCTGAGGCTCCGTAGCTTCTGCTGCTGCTGCAGCTCCCGCTGCCCAAACGCAGCCAGGTGAGAGCTCATCGGGGAGACTGGCTCTACAGTTCGTGGAGACATGCGGCCAGGTGAAGAAATCCCAAGTGAGGCCTGCAAGAGAGAAGAGTGCTGCTGTGGATCCATGGATTTTGGAGAGTACACACCAGTGTTGATCGGCGAGAGCAGGCTCTGATGCTGCTGTTGGAACTGATTGAGTATAGCGGTCTTGTGCGATGGGGAAAACACAGCCCCCTGGTCCGAATTATACCTGGGAGACAAAGAGATCTCGGCTGAGAAAAGGTCATCGAGGTTCGCCGGGGCCAACGTTTTGGAGCGGGCTGTGCGGTTCCCTGCCGAAGAGCTGAGGCGAGATATGCAGAAGTCATTAAGGAGTTGCTGGGCTTCGAAATCTGCCATCATCGAGAAATCATCCACCAACATGTCCCTAGCGTTGAGAGACGAACGCAGCCTGCTGGACTGGAGATTGCTCCCGGGAAGATGCAGGGTGGGAACGTTTGGCTGCGGCCAGCCCATGTTACCATTGCTCGAAGGTGACATGGGAGGCGAAAAAGGAGACATAGGTCCTGAAAGCTGAGATGGAGAGCCCGGAACAAGGCTCATCCCATTCGCTGGTAATTCCATATAATTTGTCGTGCGAGGAGAAGGCATAGCTGAACCGGTGGACATGTAAAGAGGGCGGAGCTCTTCGGTCGTATGGGCAAAGAAGCACACTCGCCGAGCGCAGCCGATCCCATCCTTGCAGAGCCTCGTGCGGTATTGAGCCGGGTGGAGCCAGCACTCGAACACCCCGTGCGCGTACTCGCACATGTCTCCCCTCCGGCATGCACCCTTTCGGAAGTCGGGGCAGGGGACGCAGCTATAGTGGAACTTCCTCGGATCGCGCCTCCGGGCATTCTCGCCCGGATGAACGAACGGGCACTCGGTCCAGTCGTGGGAGTAAGCCCTGGAGCACGGGCGGACCTTGAACGAGAACATTCGGAACTCATCGGTCGAGTAGATGCTGTTCTTAATGTCCGGGAGGGACAAGTCGACCGGGTACTCTCTCCTCTCCGAGACTGCCGATGGCTGAAATTCGTGCAATTTCGCATTCATGGGCGACGAAGTCGAATCGGAATTGGGCGAAGCGTCATCATCAGGGGACGAGTTGGAATTCGCTGCTGCTGCTGTGTTCGTCGACACACGGAGGAGACTATGGCGGTCAACCGCAGGCACAGTCGAGGACCCCAGGAGTTCTTCCAGGGCAATCTTCACATTCGTCAACTTGGGAGAAACAAGAATGACATCCGCCGGCCGGTGCCCGTTAGCGTCCACCGAGCTGGGGTCCGCTCCGGCCGACAGCAACATCTTCACGGCCTCAGCAGCGTTCTCCGAGCCGCCGGACGCGGCGCAGTGTAGCGCGGTCGTCTTGTCCTGGCCGCAGACCCGGTTGAAATCGACGGATGGGACGGAGAGTATCAGCTCCAGCACGTCAACGCTCCCGTAGGTTGCGGCCACCATCAGCGGCGTCCGGTGCTGGAGGACCATCTGGTTCGAGCCCTTCTTGCGGCCGTACCACAGGCCGACCTCGTCGACGGCCGAGGGGTCTCGATCGGCCGACCGCTTGAAGCCTTCCACATCGTTGTTCGCCGCGAGCTCGAGGAGGCTGGAGAAGGAGTCCTCCATCTCGAGGGTGACGGATGGGTTCTCTTCAACGGACGGCGACGGAGACGACGGCAGCCTTATGCGCTCCGGACCACCGCACATGCTTCGTGATGCCCAAGACTTGCCTGATATATCATATCAATGAAAAAAGAAAAAAAACAAAAAACAAAAAAGAAAATCATGCTGATTATGGAAATAATACCGACATAAAATTCCAGAAAAATAGAAAAAAGAGATAGATTTCGAATCTTGCAAGATTTTCTTTCACATGAAAATCTATCCGAGTATTTTTTTAAAAAAAAAATTTCTGTTAATCAAGAAAATTGATCAAGAACCTGAGGCCGGACATAAAAAGATCAGCATCTCACCGATATAGAAAGAAAAATCAGTGAAGAACAGGGCAAGATCGCCATGAGAGCACCAACCTTGCAACGAGAAAGCTCGAATCTTTCACCAACCGCACGCTACCCCCTGAAAAATTCGGCGATCACAGTGAAAAGTTCGGAGCGGAACCTCCATGAACAACAGCGAGAGAGAGAGAAGGGGGGGGGGGGGGGAGGCTGGACGGCATCCAAATTAATGCGAAATATAAAATAAATTTTAGACGGTATTTAAATCCTCACTCTCTCTCTCTCTCTCTCTCTCGCTCTCTTCAGCTGCTCTTCTACTCGACCGAGATGAAATCCACTCGAAATTCGCCCCGAATTCACTCGACATGACGGTGAAACACCGGAGTTTAAACGGGCGCTACCGGTCGAGGCGGTGGGAGGGAGCCGGGATGACCGGATGAGTCGGTCGCCCGCGGTGTGATGGATTGGAATCTGAAGTGAAGTCCGCGAATCAGACTAGCGGACTTCAGGCAGCAGTCAAATCTGGTTGATAGAGTCAAAAAAAAAGAAAAATAATATAAAAAAAAAACAAAATTTTAGAAGAAAGAAAACCCTAGCCGTCTTCGATTGGCATTAAATGAAATTATTTAAAAATTATTTTTTGGGGATTTGTTTTTGAAAATAAAAAAGAAAAAAAAAATGAGTGCGCTTCCTTTTTCCGGTTCTCGAAGTTTCCGACCAGATCTTTCAATATTTGCTGAGTAATGCTGTTTGTACAATCTCAAACAGACCCATGGACAGACAAACGCACTGACAAACCAGACCCATGTACTGGTGGCGGGGACCTGGGGGTGGCCCCTCCACCACTTCATGGGTCTGGTTTGTCGATATGTGTGTCGATTAATATTGTGCAAATAGCACTACTCACGTGCTGTCCATTTCACCAAGTTGTTTACGAATTTACCCTCTCCGTCCTCGGACAGCTGCGGCCCAACTCCGAGTGTTCGAATCGAACAGTTCGACTCCTCGCCGGTTCGTACTTCGCCAGCTCAATCGGTTAGAGACGTGGCATGAATCAGAGCCGTCCGAAGTGCAAGAGGAGTTGCAACCGCACGGATGGCAACTCGTGGGTTTTGACCAAAGCCCGCAGTTTGGTTGTTTGAGTACACGTGTGTCGCAACTTCATTTAACCAAATAGGGGTTACCGAATGGAAAATTTCCATACCATACCGAATCAATCTTCACCGTCAATCTTGTTTTCCATGCATCCTGATGGTGGGTGAATTATTCTAGGGGGCAATGGGATGAACCCTAGGTACATGCTTGAGATCCACCATAGGGCCATCGGATGGTCCCTATAAATTCCTGTACGGTACCGAAGTGGGTATCATAGAATTTTCCAGCTAAATAAACATAAATTTTTGGAACGAGTTTCAACTACACTGGTTGAAAAAAAAGAAAAAAAACTTGTAGAGCAACTCACGAGTCACGCCAAAAAGCTGTGTACAAATTCATTCAATTGCAACTCTTTCATCCACCACCACCTACAAGAGCTCGCTACTTACCACCGTCATGTTACCTTATGTGAGTCATCATGTGAGGTTGCCTATTGATTTGTCAGTAGATTTTTTGCTTCAACTATTCCTAATTGATCGATGTTGTATTTTATCTTTTTGAGTCCGAGTGAGTTGAGTTAGAGTGTCCGCTGATAACTTGTACTTGCTCAAACTTGACGACAAAATGGCAAAGCCTCAAAATCAAGTACTCACGCACATGCCTCCACATGCCCAGGTACGATTCATAAACTATGGTGGATAAATTTGGGCTTAGGATGTGAAGAGTTAGCCTATAGTTTTGAAAACCTAGAGTCACTTGCACTTTCAACAGATCTCATATCCAATTATGTACATGGTTACATCAAATGTTTTCATCATTAAAATCGTCTCATTTACATTGCGTGAGCATGTGGGAATGTCCTACACTTGCATATATTTGATCGGATTTCAATTGGGCCAAGATCCAATAGCACAATTGCATAATCAGGTGCATTGTGTGCATGGTTCAGACAATCACACGCACAATGTCCTCAACATGCTCACGATGTTGTGTGCCACACAATTATGTACATTGCAATTGGTGTGCACGATTTATTCGTGTGAACGATCATAAGGCGGTTATGTCCATATTTCTCGGATCATATCATAATGGCCTATATTTTTCTGATCTAAAAAACTACGTTGGCATCATGCGTTCATCTCCTTGATCGTATGCGTGATGGGGACAACGTACACACAACCTGGAAAGATTTGTGCATAATCTAGAGGATTTTCCTCTATATGAACCTCAAAGTCGTGCACATATTTTTCCATCATGCACATGTTGGGTTCATCTTTTGTTTCTCTCTCGTTTATCTTTTAAGCAATAAAAAAAAAAAATTTGCATGCACTTGCCTCTCAAGATCTCACACAAGTATTGAGGCATGAAAAGGCTTTATAGGGTTAAAGCATACAAGGTCCTAAATATGAGATTTAAGTAAAGCACACACATGTATTTTTACGTAGAAACCATAAAGAAAAAAACTACGGTGGGATGAAACCAAAGGTGCAAGCTATCAACTAGTAAGGGTAAAGGTATAAATTACATTGCATTACCTCAGATGATCTGTAACGATTCATACTCCAATGATCATACTTAGCAATGACTAGCATTCCTTGGGGTTGCTCCACCAGCACGACGCTTTGCGACTGTTGTATGCAACCTCCTTTACTTAAAATTAACCACTTTTCACCCTTGCCTCACAAGTATCGATAGCTTCATGGCGAAACCTGTATGCGCACATAGAGATACTCATCGCCATGAAGCACCAACACACTAATCCCTAAGGATGGTCAGTAGGATTCCACTCCACCGAACCACGATGGTGCAAATCTTAAAAGAATTTCTCCCCCCAAAGTCCCTATGGGAGGACCCAACTAAGAGAGCTTTTCTACCTCAACACTATGGGCAACCGAAATGAATGAGCTTTATGGTGTTCGTAAGAAGATGTCAAAGAAACGAAGAGAAAGAAATTATCTTACTCACAAGCAAAGGTGAGCTCAAGATCCTAGAAAAGATTCACACTCACGCCAAGAGAGGAACCAATCAAACCTAGGAAAAAGAAGGTTTTCAATCAAGGATTTGAGCCTCCATGCTAGAAGGATGGAAACAAGTGAATCGCGGGATTTATTTTCTTCAAATGCTCAAAATCAACCAACAAAGGGGATTCCTTATAAAAAAAATAATTAAGAGGCATAAAAGAAATCAATTAGAGCAAAGTTGAAGATCTTTACCAAATTGGGGAAATATCTATCTCCCTACTATCACGAGCAAGAAAATCCACCAAAACTGTTCAAAATGCCTAAAACTCTAAGGAAACCCGTAGGTTGACCAAAAAGTTAAATCATGATGCACTGGACCATAAAGGGACAATGGCTACAGCTTTTAAATTTATGCACGGGGTGCACCTAATCAAGTATGCACTTACACAAAAGTGTGCAATGCTCTTTAGCTAATGCAGAACCTCAAAAGCCAAATCCATAAACACAAAACAAAAGCTGGTTAGCTCAAAATGATCAAGATATGTAAACTCATGAACTCGACGCAAGGCTTTTAGAATAAATTTCAGGGCGCGTAATTGGAAGACAATCAATACTTGAAATCATTGATAAATGTGTGAAATTCAGAAGGCCATGAGCCTAAAACCCTAAGCAGAGAATAGAGTCCCAACTACCCAAGAGTAAAGAGTGGGAGATATATCTTGGCATTGGAGTAAGCTCGAATTCTTATCTTCAACTAAAATTTGTGTAGCACTATGAGATGTCATCATGAGCTGTGAATCACTAACGCATCCAGACGCTATGGCTCAAACTTACAACTTGATCTCACCAAGAATGTTTTTTTTTTTTTGCAAAAAGAAACCAACCCCTCCATATATATCATCCACTTTCTAACCCGACACTAGATACCAATCCCAACGGGTTGTCCAGAGCCAGTGGGTCCGAGTAGAAAGGAGAGAATAACTATGGAGTGGTGGAGCATTCATTAAGAATGTTTTGTGCACACAATTTATGCCAACAAGGTGGTACACTCTTGGCATTAATAGCACCTCCCCTCACTTTCATAGGCAACCTTCTTCCCCAAATTTACCAGCCCCATATGAATTATTTCACACACCATGAACTTCACATCTTTTCCAACTTATAGAGATCACGTAATAAAAATCATACCCTTATACTTGCTATAACCTCATTTTCTTCCTACGCTTGTTCACTTGGATCACTGGTTTGGGCATTCGCCGCAAAACCAAGTGAGTCACTACCAATCTCTGGTTAGACCTAGTAGTTCTATCATAACTTTGCAATCTATCAATATTGTTACATCAATGTTTGGTTGCACATATCTCATGGCATGCTACCCCATTGTTCTTAAGCACCATTGTTGAGTACTTGATCTTGTTAGAAAGTTGAGGAATACCCTAGTATGTATAGTACTAGCTAGTTGTTCCGTTTTGGTATATTGTCTCTCTCTTAGAATGTAGTCAACACTTGCTTGTATCAAATCTACCTTGTACCCTTGGTACTTATCTTATACACTTGGACCCTCATGGGCACTTATAAAGTGAACCACTTGTGCGCTATGGACCAAAATTTAGCAGGCTGGGTCACAGGGCTATGGCTTAGGTCGAGAGAAAAATCATGATGTTGTGAGGTGAGCGAGTAGATAGCTAAGTCCTGGATCGTTAAGTCTTCTAAAAAAGCAAGTTGGGGTAGAGGCTCCACTATGAGAGGCGGAAAACACCACTTAACTATTTGGATAAAAGTTAGGGCCCTAATAAAGGATCCTATGGATGGATAGGGGTGACTCTTTGAAGGAAAATAAAGCCCCAACAGTAATACTGACAAGAGTAGGATTGTAAAATCTGGGGGTTCACATATCCTTAACCCTTTGTTTCCTCTTTCTCCTTTTTCTCTTGTTGTACTTGTACTTTGAGCTAGAGTTCACCTATGTAATCACCTTTTTCTTTTTCCTTGTAGATAGTAGTCCCTCTTGCTATGGAGTGATCTTTTTCCATTTTTTTGTAGTTTCTCTAAATTATATTGTTATCTTTACTATTATAGTTATTAGGATAAATGCTAGCGACTAATATTTCATTAGTAACGGCTCACTGTGTTTATAACTCTCTACGTCGACTTTAAATGTTTTCAAGTACCACTACACCCCAGTGAAGACCTTCTGAGCGTAAAGCATCCTTAGCTCTTTGTCATGGTAGTTTCAATTTGTATACTTTCTCATCGGCTTGTATTAATATTAGAGCTATGGACTCTTTAATGTATTGTTCTTACTATTACCTCGTTTCTCCTTATCCAGTGCTAGCCCTAGATCTAGTTAACATAAAATTGAGAAAATATCTTTTATAATGATAATGCCTCTCTCTCTCTCTCTCTCTCTCTCTGTCTCTCTCTCACACACTCTCTCTCTCTCTCTCTCTCTCTCTCTCTCTCTCTCTCTCTCTCTCTCTCTCTCTCTCTCTCTAGTTAACATAAAATTGAGAAAATATCTTTTATAATGATAATGCCTCTCTCTCTCTCTCTCTCTCTCTCTCTCTCTCTCTCTCTCTCTCTCTCTCTCTCTCTCTCTCTCTCTCTCTCTCTCTCTCTCTCTCTCTCTCTCTCTCTCTCTCGGTAAAGTGAGTCTACTTAACGAAGTGGCAGGATGTGGAGATCGATTGATTAATATGCATATCGAGAGTGGATGTTGACTGCCACCTTCCTTTATGATACCAAATCAAGAGCATGACAATATCTGACGACAATTGACGAGGCTGTTGGTGAAATCCATATGGACATTGTAATAAGTTCGTCACGATGATGCGTGGAATCAACTGAGCAATGTTGAGGGAATCTGGTTGCAAATCTACGTACACTTTGTGGTAACGCTCTAGGTACCTTCGCTTTTTCTAGTAGTTTGCTTTCACCTTAAGGTTTGTCCCAACGTGAATTTTTTTCCTTCGAGGTTTCCATGTACAAAATCATCAGTGTGCTTTAAGTTTACTACAAACCTTGTATGCTTTTGGCTTGTAGCACATGGAAGACCTCTTGGGTCCTTACCTTGATTATATGCATCCTTGAGTGGAGAGGCTGAGTGCACATTCTCTCCAGCATATAGTCAACAGTAAACTTTCTAGAGCAAGGCGTTACGAGCGAACATAAATCAATATTAATTATTCGTGTAGTCCGACTACTGTCTGCATTGTGCCGACAAGGAAAGCGATCACGAGCTTAATTTTATTAGGTCGAGCATTCTCTCCGAGCTATAGGAGCCTCCCTTTTTAGCAATAAGTAAGAGTTGGGGGCAACTTTGAGAAACCCCCCTTTTTTATTTTATAAAATTATTAGTTAATCCTTAAACATCTTATTTTTTATCAAAATAATATTTTTCCAAAGTAAGTTTTTATTTGAAAATATAATAGTTTAATCCTTGCACATATAACACGCGATCTAGTGTTTGGATTGGCACGTTAAACAATGGAGGCCTTTGGCATTAACCATGTGTCATAACTAGCATGGCACTTCATTTTACAATGACACCTTTGGTTTTCTTGTTTGTCATAACTAAGAATGACAATTGATCTTCCAACAAAGAAATATGAATGGGTCATAAAATTAGACTCTTGGCCTACCCAAATGACTCTACCTAAGGCTTTGAGAATGGCATTGTCATAATTTCCTCCTTCCAAGCTATGTCAAAATTCAGACATCAACACATTGAACTACTTGGGTCCCTCCAAGCCGATGTTCGTTTTTGTTGAGTTGTCTTCGCAAACGTTTTCACACTTGTTTCATGTCATTTTTACAAGAGCGTTCTTACATAGGCAGGAGTGCGACATTCAGGAAACCGTTGTCCTCTTCACGGGTAAACCTTGGAATCCGCCAAAGAGAAGATAGGAACCCTATAATAAAGTAGGCCTTTCCATGGAATCCACCATGGAAGAACATCCTAATGCCCACAAGGAAGAAGACAAGAGCCCTAAAGGGAAAAAATTTATAATAACTAGTCGGGACGGAACATGCGTTACACATGCAATGATTTTTTATACCAATAAATTCTACTGAGTTGGAAAATTTGGTACCATACCGAACCCATCTCCACCATCCATCTCATTTTCCATGCATCGTAGTGGACGGAGCATAATTCTAGGGGCCATGGGATGAATCTAGGTGGATGCCTGAGATCCACCATAGGGCCATCGGACGGTCCCTATAAATTTCGGTACAGTACTGAAATGGGTCCATATAATTTTTTCATATTTTATTTTATTATGGATTCCCAAAGATGGCATATATTCCCAACTTTCATTTGAGAAATTAAAGGTCTCGCATCTTCCCAAAATTGATAGTAATTTCGTCGAGGTAAATGGTAACAATGATTATATATGATCATGGAGTTCCGTATTACTGAATCACATGTTTATGTAAACCTCAATTCTAGAGTTAATTTTTGGTTGGGTTTGCCTATTTGATTGCGACTTCATTTGTTCAACATTTGGTCTACTTAGCAGCTGTATGAAATATGCCACAGCTGACACATAATCTGATATGTAGAGTAGTCGGATAAGGACAGAAAAAATTGTTAGTACTTATAGTCTGTAGTGGACGTGGTAGTAAGCTGGTGAAAAAGAGAACACTCCAAAGAACAACATGGTAGCGTTTGTAGTGGACATGGTAGCAATCTTATATGTAGAGTAAATGGTGAAGGAAAAAAAATTGTAGTGGACATGGTTGTCAGCTATCAAATTAATTTTGTATCGTAAGCTATCAAATTAGTTTCATAGTTTGTTTATTAACCAATAGTGGAAGGGATTGTGGGGCTCACATATAGGTAAAAACAAACCAAAAAACAAGAAAGAAAGACAAAGGAGGAGATTGTGGGGCCCACGTCTAGGTAAAAAAACAGAAAGAAAAAGAAAGAAAAAGGCATAGTGTTTCATCAGAGGATTCTGGGGCCCTAGGTAAAAAAGTGGGCAAGTTACAAAAACCTCCCTTGGATTATTCAACTCATTTTATATTAGTCCATTGATGTTTTTTTTTTTGAACAATTTGACATCTGAACTATGCTCCATCTACATTTAGCCTCCTCTGTCAAATTTTATTTCAAAAATAACCTTATTGATTTCCAATAGTACTAAAATAATTGTAAAATATTTAACTTATGCTTACTCACAAATGGGTAATTTTGAAATAAATTTTTATGGAGGTGGCTAAATTTAGGAGATCGTTCATGGGTCAAATTGTTAAAAAAAAAAGGTTGAGGGATCAATATCAAATGAGGTGTATAATTGAAGGTAGGTTTTTATAATTTCCCAAAAACAAAAAAAAAGAAGACAGAAGAGGTGTAGGACACATAGGAGACAAGTGACACTTTTTATAGGGTAGATAGATTAGTAATAACCCCAGTCAAAGCTTAGAACCGATGTCTTCAATGCACTCTACTCCATTCATCAGGCATCAAAAGCTTGTAATATTTGATGTCCCTAAAATGTTTAGAATGTGGGGATTTTTTCACAAAAAATCAACAAATTCTAAAACCTCTAGGGCATCAAATAACCTTGAAGGTAAAAATTTAAGGCACAAGATCCTGACCCCCCCCCCCCCCCTCTCTCTCTCTCTCTCTCTCTTTATATATATATATATATATATATATATATATATATATATATATATATATATATATATATATATATATATATATATATATATATATATATATAGGGTCAGGATCGGCTGATCTAGCAAATTTTGAGCCAGCACCTATAGGTTTTAGAATGTGCTGATTTTTTGTATATATGTTGTCTATGGTATGTTGATCATCCTTACAAAAAATCAACACATTCTAAAATCTCTAGGTGCATCAAATGTGCTCTTCAAATCAACAGTTTTCGATCGTCACTTTTAACTATTGATTTGACTAGCACATTTGATGCACCTAGAAGTTTTAGAATGTGATGATTTTTTTTTAGGATGATCAACATACTATAGACAACATGTCTACAAAAAATCAGCACATTCTAAAACCTCTAGGTGCTGATTAGGGTGCTGGGTTATTTGTTGGGTCATCCGATCCTGACCCATATATATATATATATATATATATATATATATATATATATATATATATATATATGTGTGTGTGTGTGTGTGTGTGTGTGTGTGTGTGTGTGTGTGTGTGTGTGTGTGTGTGTGTGTGTGTGTGTGTGTGTGTGTGTGTGCGCGCGCGCTACCCAAGTCTATAAAGAGAAAACCATAAGCAAGGGCGTCTGCACCTAGATTAGTAAGATTGAGAGCCTCTATCAAATTCCAATGGCTATATTCTCCCACCAACAGTCATTTTCGAGCTCCTCTTCCTTCCATTTCATCCCCCATCCCCTTTTCCTCCGGCGAGCACTTGCAACTCCACTCCAGTGAGCACATGCATCCCCACTTCGGCGACTGTGATTCCCTCCAATGATTTGGTGTAGGATTGGAGTGCTCTACATCAAATTAGTTTTCATTAGATTTGATGTAGGGTTGGAACACTCCACATCAAACTGAGCTTTTATCCCAATCCTACATCAAATCTGATGAAAATTTTGATGTACGATTGGAGATGCTCTAAGGCAATGTGAACATCCACTTAAAACGTCAATAAATTCTGAGACCTCTATTCAATGATTTGGATGACGGGTAAAAGTATGCGTCAAAAAAAGATGAGTCTATGGATCTCGCCTCAAGAGCATGACTTTGTATACCCATGCAATGAAATCTTCTTTGTATGCTCCTCTATAAACCATATATAGATATTTTCCAATTTATTGATTTTTGGTAGATATGTATCTTAGTATCTATAATAAGATGATCATCCTTACAAAAAAATCAGGTAGTCTCAAAACCTTGAAGCGTATCAAATATGATCTTCAAATTAATGGTTGTAATGAACAATCGATAAATATTCTAATATTTTAATATGTCTAGAGGTTTCAAAACTTGCTGATTTTTGGTGAGGGTGATCACATTGCTATAGATAACATATCTACCAAAATTTAAAAAATTCTAAAACCTCTAAGCATATCAAAATATTGGATGCTTTATTGACTATTCACTACAACCATAAATTTGAAGATCATATTTGATACACTTCGAGGTTTCAAACCTTACTAATTTTTTTTAGGATGATCATCTTACCATAGATAACATATCCATCAAAATTCAGCAAATTCGGAAACCTTTATATTTATGAAGGAGCATACAAAGAGGACTTCACTGTATGAGTTTTTGTGGGGGGTACAAACAACGCCTACGATGAGGGGACTCTAAACCACTCTGAACCATCCGATTGTTGCGCAACACATCTACTATAACATGGTAGGGATATAGTCGTACAAATGACTAGGATGAGTGAGGTTCACTAAGGGTGTGGAAACAAATACACATATGAAGGAAGGGTTTTTTTTGTTAAAAAAGCCTCCAAATTTAGCCATTCGATTTAAATCCGCGATCGTCAAATATGGTAGAAAATCAACTTAAATATATATATCTTGCCCCATAAATCTTCCGAGAATCCCAAATCGGATATTAAATCGATTTAATCAGGTCACTTCCAATTATGCCCTTTTTAATGTTGGATGTGGCACAACCCAATTGGGTCGTAAAGAAGTGCAGCAAGTAGAACGGATGGCAACAATGCTCTCCTAAATTTCATCCCCCAAAACTTTCGATCTTAGCAAAACTAGAGAGAGAGAGAGAGAGATGGTTTGATCATTCAATTCACATGAATATGAAGGGTGATGACTGAATAAGGATGAACGAGTGATGAAAAAATATTATTGCTTCCTCGAAATATGGTTGTCGCCCCAAAAATATTGAGCGACTAAACAACGAGTCGGCGAGCAAC
>OX393557.1:47138978-47238978 GCA_947650365.1 Chamaelirium japonicum | reverse complement strand
TCTAGGTACATCAAATTCGCTCTTCAAATCAACGGTTTTTGACTGTTAATTTTAATCGTTGATTTGAAGAGCGTATTTGATGTACCTAGAGGTTTTAGAATGGGCTGATTTTTTGTGATGATGATCAACATACCATAGACAACATACCTATAAAAAATCAGTCCATTCTAAAATCTCTAGGGACATCAAAGGGTGTTGGGTTATTTGCTGTGCTGGGTCATCCGATGCACGGAGTGGTGTATCGGATGGCTGCAGACCACAACTAACCATTCCCATATATATATATATATATATATATATATATATATATATATATATATATATATATATATATATATATATATATATATATATATATATATATATATATATATATATATATATATATATATATATATATATATATATATATATATATATATATATATATATATATATATATATATATATATATATAGGGGCATGCTATAATGCGGCATGCGGTACGTGCGGCATCGCACCGTAGCCGTCTGATGCACGCGCTGCGTGCCTGCGATGCACGCAGCGGTGCATCAGACGGCTGCGGTACAGTGCCGCACTTACCGCATGCCGCATTATAGCATTTCTCTCTCTCTCTCTCTATATATATATATATATATATATATATATATATATATATATGAGGGTTGGGTTCCTATGACATGTCAGAGGGAGTACCCTATGACATATGGTGAATTAGTAATGCTAGAATGTTTAGAATGTGCTGAATTTTTTTGAGGGTGATCACCTTACCTTAGATAGAATGTCCACAAAAAATCAAAGCATTCTAAAATTTGTTGGGGCATCAAATGCTAGAAGCTTTATCTGCCATCCGTTTTAACCGTTAAATTGAAAATCATATTTGATGCCTCTAGAAGTTTTAGAATGAGTCGATTTTTTGCGGGGGTCCTATCTAAGATAGGGTGATCATCCTCATAAAAATTCAAACCATTCTAAATATTCTAGGGTTACTAACTCACCATATGTCATAGGGTACTCCCTATGACATGTCATAGGAACTCATTTCCCTATATATATATATATATATATATATATATATATATATATATATATATATATATATATAGAGAGAGAGAGAGAGAGAGAGAGAGAAAGAGAGATAAAGAGAGAGAGAAAGAGATAAATGCTATAATGCGGCATGCGATAAGTGCGGCACCGCACCACAGCCGTCTGATGCACCACTGCGTGCATCGCATGCTCGCAGCGCTTGCATCAGACGGGTGATGTGCGATACCGCACATACTGCATACCGCATTATAGCATGCCCCTATATATATATATATATATATATATATATATATATATATATATATATATATATATATATATATATATATATATATATATATATATATATATATATATATATATATATATATATATATATATATAACGATCGAGTGAGATAACTCTTCTATGAGATAACTTTGAGAAACCTATGTAGAGGTTTTAGAATTTGATGAAAATTGGTGAGCATGCTCTCTATGGCAAGTTGATCAACCTTACAAAAAATCATCAAATTCTAAAACCTCTAGAGGCATCAAATACATAATTCAAATTATTGGTTTTAATGGAGTGTTGATAAATCTTCTAACATTTGATGCCCTTAGAGGTTTTAGAATTTGATGTTTTTTTATGAGGATGATCAACATGCCATAGAGAGCATGCCCACCAATTTTCATCAAATTCTAAAACCTCTAGATAGGTTTCTCAAAGTTATCTCATATATCTCATATCTCATTGGATCACTACCATATATATATATATATATATATATATATATATATATATATATATATATATATATATATATATATATATATATATATATATATATATATATATATATATATATATATATATATGTATGTATGTATATAGTGGGGAATGCTTAGGTGCGGTCTGCGGTCCGTGGTCCGCAGCCGTCCGATGCACCACTCCGTGTATCCGATGCATGCGGTGGGTGCATCGGATGGTTGCGGACCGCAGACCGTACCTAAGCATCCCCTATATATATAGTAGCGATCTAGTGAGATCTTTTATATGAGATAACTTTGAGAAACCTATCTACAGGTTTTATAATTTGATGAAAATTGATGGGCATGCTCTCTATGGCAAGTTGATCATTCCCATAAAAATTATCAAATTCTAAAACCTCTAGAGACATCAAATACATAATTCAAATTATTGGTTTTAATGGACGGTCGATAAATCTTCTAACATTTGATGCCCTTAGAGGTTTTAGATTTTGCTGATTTTTTGTGAGAATGATCAACTTGCCATAGAGAGCATATGTCCATCAATTTTCATCAAATTCTAAAACCTCTAGATAGGTTTTTCAAAGTTATCCCATATATCTCATATCTCACTGGATCGCTACCCTATATATATACTAGTGCATGTTCGTGCCTGTCGGCACTGCAGCGGGTTGCCTTCGGCGGCAACACACTTGAACGCCTTTGGCAACAAAACACTTTTGACAATAACACCGGCATTCATAGGGACACCCATTTCCTCGCCCGTGCCGATTGGCACAAAGCAGGCACCTTCGGTGCGGCCAACTTTCCCTCCCCCTATAATCGATCAATCATAGCGCAGTTTCAATGGGCCGGAATTTTAAGGATTTAGTTCGGTTTAAATGGGTTGGGATTTGAAACCAAGGAGAAATCGTGCGTTGATTCTTGAACGAATGGTTAGATTTATTCGGTTCATTTTTGTCCAATCAGCTTGTCCTAGTCAGCTTTTTTGTTCTGTTTTGTCTAGTCACCACAAAACCGACGTCCCTTATTATATAGACTAGTGCATGCCCGTGCCTGTCGGCACTGCAGCGGGTCGCCTTCGACGGCAACACACATGAACACCTTCGGCAACAAAACATTTTCGATGACAATACCGGCATTCATAGGGACACCCATTTTCTCGCCCGTGCCGATTGGGACGAAGCGAGCACCTTCAGCGCGACCAACTTCCACTCCCCCTATAATCGATCAATCACAACTATCTCTATTCGAACAGATTCCTCGAGATTGGTCCGTTGGTTTGGGGCGGTCGAAATTTTAGCAGGCGGATTTATGGTCGTTGATGCGAACAACGATTACGGAATGAACAGTCAGGTTTAGTGCAGTTTAAATGGGCCAGGATTTTAGGGGTTTAGTGTAGTTTAAATGGGTCGGGATTTAAAACCAAGGGGAGGGAGTTGGTTGACGGGGAAATAGAGATCGTGTGTTGATTTTTGAACGAATGGTTAGATCTATTCGGTTCATTTTTGTCCAGTCAGCTTGTCCTAGTCAGCTTCCGTTTTGTCTAGTCAGCAGAAAACCGACGTTCCATGTTATATATATATATATATATATATATATATATATATATATATATATATATATATATATATATATATATGGGAAAGGGTAGCCTACTCCATGGAGTAGGTTACTTACCTACTCCATGGACCATATAGACGCCACATGACACTTTTTAATCGAGTTTTTTTTTCATGTATGCTCAATCTAATATGGATAGATTATGATTAAAAAAAAAAATCCGAAGAAAAAAACTTAAACCAACCCGATCAAGTTGAAACAAATTTAACGGTAAACTGTGCATCGTTAAAACATATTTTTGGTGGATACTAAAAATGCTACTTGACATATGTTTTTCTCAAATTTTTTTTCTTGACAATTGTTGGGAGGGATGAACCTAAGTTGACAAAGTCTTAACTCCGGTTAAAAAGTGCCACATGGCATCTATTTAACCTATGGAGTAGATAAGTTACCTACTCCATGGAGTAGGCTACCCTTTCCCTATATATATATATATATATATATATATATATATATATATATATATATATATATATATATATATATATATATATATATATATATATATATATATATATATATATATATATATATATATATATATATATATATATATATATATATATAGCGAGAGAGAGAGAGAGAAAGAGAGAGAGAGAGAGAGAGAGAGAGAGAGAGAGAGAGAGAGAGAGGAATGTTACAGTGAGCTATGAGCTACGGAAGGAGAAAATGAGCTACGAACATTTTGACGACCCTAGAAGTTTTGGAATTTCATGAAAATTTATGGGTGTGTTGTCTAGGGTAACATGATCATCCTCACCAATTTTCATGGAACTCCAAAACTTCTATAGTCATCAAACGGTAGAAGCAAAATTAACGGTTACTACGGATAGTGGATAAAGCTTCTACCATTTGATGACCCTAGAAGTTTTGGAATTTCTTGAAAATTAGTGAGGATGATCATGTTATGTTAGACAACACACCCACCAATTTTTATGAAATTCCAAAACTTCTAGGTTGGTCAAAATGATCGTAGCTCATTTTCTCCCTCTGTAGCTCATAGTTCACTGTAACATTCCTATATATATATATATATATATATATATATATATATATATATATATATATATATATATAGGGTCAGGATCGGATGTCCCAGCAAAATTTGACCCATTAATAACCCAGCACCCTTTGAGGCACATAGAGGTTATAGAATGGGCTGATTTTTTGTAGGGATGTTGTCTATGGTATGTTGATCATCCTCACAAAAAATCAGCCCATTCTAAAACCTCTAGGTGCATCAAATGCGCACTTCAAATCAACGGTTTTTCACTATCAATTTTAACCGTTGATTTGAAGAGCACCCTTTGATGCACCTACAGGTTTTAGAATGGGCTGATATTTTGTAAGGATGATCAACATATCATAGACAATATGTCTACAAAAAATCAGCCCATTCTAAAACCTCTAGGTGCCTCAAAGGGTGCTGGGTTATTAATGGATTAAAATTTTGCTAGGTCATCCGATCCTGACCCATATATATATATATATATATATATATATATATATATATATATATATATATATATATGGGGAGGGATACTCTTACTCATGACCTCTTTCTCATATAGTTACCTATGATCCAGGCCCTCCATTAGATCCCGACGTACGGTTCAGATTAGATGGGGAGTTAAAACAATGGTGTCTGCATTAAATGCCCGTATTAAAATCCCATATTAAAATCCCATATATATATATATATATATATATATATATATATATATATATATATATATATATATATATATATATATATATATATATATATATATATATATATATATATATATATATATATATATATATATATATATATATATATATATATATATATATATATATATATATATATATATATATATATATATATATATATATGAGGAATGGGATGCTGCCTATCAAAACAACATTTTTTGCTGCTTTGAGACATTGTTTAACCATCCTAGAAGGTTTGGAATTTGATGAAATTTGGTGAGGGTGTTGTCTAGGGTAAGATGATCATCCTCACAAATTTTTATCAAATTCCAAAACTTCTAGGGGGTTCAAATGGTCGAAGCAAAATCAGTCGTCTGCAGTCATCGTTAAAATCTGCAGCATTTTGCTTCGACCATTTGACCCTCTTAGAAGTTTTGGAATTTGATGAATATTTGTGAGGATGATCATCTTACCCTAGACAACACCCTCACCAAATTTCATCAAATTCCAAAACTTCTAGGATGGTCAAACAATGTCTCAAAACAGCAAAAACGCTGCTTTGATAGGCAGCATCCCATTCCTCTCTCTCTCTCTCTCTCTCTATATATATATATATATATATATATATATATATATATATATATATATATATATATATATATATATATATATATATATATATATATATATATAGGGGACGGGGAGCCTGGACCTCAGGTGCAGCATTGAGGCTGCACCGGTCCCCTGCATGTGTGCCACCTGTCCCATAATCGGCGCCCGAATCGGCCCTATGTAATTAAATCCCGCTTTTTGAACCGCAGCCGTTCGATCGCACGAGCCTCAGCCACTTGATCGCCCAAGGCTCAGCCGCCCGCATCGCTCCCAGCTTCAGCCGTCCGATCGCATCGATCCAACGGACCAAGGCCCGCACCGCACCAAATCTCAGCCGCCCACACCGCACCAACGCTCAGCCATTGGATCGAGGCGATCGGGCGGCTGAAAAAAATTTCGCGGTTACTGTAGCCGCTACAGTAACCGCGATAATGCTTTCAGCCGTCCGATCGCATGGATCCAACGGCTCAAAACAATTTCGCGGTTACTGTAGAGGCTACAGTAACCACGAATTTTTTTTAAACCGTTGGATCGATGCGATCGGACGGTTGAACCTGGGTGCGGTGCGGGTGGCTGATCGCATAGATCGATGCGATCGGACGGTTGAACCTGGGTGCGGTGCGGGCCGCCTGATCGCACGGATCGATGCAATCGGACGACTGAAGCTGGGTGCGGTGCGGGCGGCTGAGGCTCATGCGATCGAACGGCTGCGTTTCAAAAAGCGGGATTTAATTACATAGGGCCGATTCGGGCGTCGATTATGGGACAGGTGGCACACATGCAGGGGACCGGTGCAGCATCAATGCTGCACCTGAGGTCCAGGCTCCCCGTCCCCATATATATATATATATATATATATATATATATATATATATATATATATATATAGGGGAGGGATACTCTTACTCATGACCTCTTACTTATATAGTTACCTATGATCCGGGCCGTCCGTTAGATCCCGACGTACGGTTCGGATTAGATGGGGAGTTAAAGCAATGGTGTCCGCATTAAATGTCCATATTAAAAGCTCATATTAAAAGCCTGCATTAATACGGGCATTTAATGCGGACACCATTGCTTTAATTTTTCATCTAATCCGAACCGTACGTCGGGATCTAACGGACGGCCCGGATCATAGGTAACTTTATGAGTAAGAGGCTATGAGTAAGAATATCCCTCCCCTATATATATATATATATATATATATATATATATATATATATATATATATATATATAGAGAGAGAGAGAGAGAGAGAGAGAAAACGGGCAGCCCTCCGATCTTGATCAGCTACCGTCCATTTAAAATAAAAATAAAACCCACCGAACCCTTCTCTCCTCTCTCTCCATCTCTCTCTCGAGAGCCCTCCGACCCCTGCCCCCCTGCGCCCCCGACCCCTGCCCCCCGGTCCCCGGCGCCTCCTCCGTCCCGGCCCCCGTCCGCCCCCGGCGCCTCCTCCGTCCCGGCCCCCCGCCCTGCGCCCGGCTCCGACCTCCACCCCCTACGCCCCCGGCCCTGCGCCCTCTTCCTCTCTCTCGCGAGCGGCAGCGGCAGCCCCTGGCCCTGCGCCCGCCTCCGGCCTGCGCCCCCGACCCCGGCCCTACGCCCTCGCCCCCGGCCCTGCGCCCACCCCTGGCTCTGCTGCCCCCTTCGGTTGTGCGCCCCCGACCTCCGGCCGTGCGCCCCCCGTCTCCGGCACCGGAGCCGAACAGCCCCCGACCTCCGGCCCTGCCGTCCCCGGCACCGGAGCCGAACAGCCCCCGTCTCCGGCCGTGCGCCCCCATCTCCGGCCCTGCGTCCCCAGCACCGGAGCCGAACAGCCCCCGGCCCGGCTGCGCGCCATCCCCCGGCCGGATCCGGTGCCGGTGCCGGAGGGGGCGCAGGGCCGGGGTCGGGGGCGCAGGGCCAGGGGCTGCCGCTGTCGTCGCGCGAGAGAGGGAGAAGGAGAGAGAGGGTAGTGGTTAGGTGTTTTTTTTCTCTTTTAAACGAACGGTCGGTGATCGTGATCGGAGAGGGAGGGCTGTGAGCTGACAGCCCAAATGCCCAAATAGGCTGTCAGCTCATACCTCGTATTCTCTCTCTCTCTCTCTCTCTCTCTCTCTCTCTATATATATATATATATATATATATATATATATATATATATATATATATATATATATATATATATATATATATATATATATATATATATATATATAGGAATGGGATCTTGCCTATCAAAGCAGGAAAAAACCCTGCTTTGATTCATTGTTTGACCATCCTAGAAGTTAGGGTAAGATCATCATCCTCACAAATTTTCATCAAATTCCAAAACTTCTAAGAGGGTCAAATGGTCGAAGCAAAATCTGCAGATTTTAACGGTGACTGAAGATTTTGCAGATTTTGCTTCGACCATTTGACCGTCTTAGAAGTTTTGGAATTTGATGAAAATTTATGAGGATGATGATCTTACCCTAGACAACACCCTCACCAAATTTTATCAAATTCCAAAACTTATAGGATGGTCAAACAATGAATCAAAGCAGGGTTTTTTCCTGCTTTGATAGGCAGGATCCCATTCCTCATATATATATATATATATATATATATATATATATATATATATATATATATATATATATATATATATATATATATATATATATATATATATATATATATATATATATATATATATGTTATGAAACGGTGGTTGCATCGGATATGGATGCCCACCGGATAAAGACCCCTGGATTATTGGGATTTAGAGATTTACCCCGTCTCTATCCCAACCTCCGATTATGCCTATATATAGGGGTCTTGTGTTAATAATACGACGCTTTTCGCAACACGTTATCAGCACGAGCTGAGAGCATGACCCGGCCGACCCCATCGAGAGAACGAACGCTCCGAGCCCGGCACGAGAGAGAAGAGATCGGAGAGAGAGAGAGAAGAGAAGAAAAGAGAGAGATCTGGTAGAGGAGAGTGGAGGAAGACAGCAGCAACCGTCCATGCTCCGGCCCATCGCAACGGCGAGTCCCACGGCGATGAACGGTACAACGGTACGCCTGATAACCCCCTCTCCCCTCTTTAGTAGCATCACCTGGTCGGGTACAGTCGTAGCGATCACCCGCACTACCGCTAGCAAGCCTGCGCGCGACCGGCATCGGTGGCCGACGTTGCCCGTGTTCAGCGGTAATAGGGCTGCGCTCGTGGCTGCAACCTGAGCCCGCGGCGGCGACATGCGCCCGCGGCGGCGACATGCGCCCGTGGCTGCTACTTGCGCCCGCGCCGGCGACATGCGCTCGTGGCTGCTACCTGCGCCCGCGGCGACGAACTGCGCATAGGCGGTAGCATCCCGCGTGTACGATCGCCGGGGCACCGGACGAATCCGTCGGACCCCAGGCGATGGCCGACGCGCGTAACTGGCGGTGGCCGGTGCGCATGAAAGGCAGCGGCCTGTGCGCGAGCGGTTGCAGACGGCTGCGCGACCAACGGCGGGCAGTTGTGCGAGAGGCGGCTGGAGCGCTCAAGAGGCGGCGGTGTGTGCGCGTGTGGCGGCTTGTTTTTCGGTGGTTCAGTTTTTCCCTCGATTCCGTCGGGGAAGATGATGAACAGTATGTTCATTGGTTTTTAAAACCCGATTACAACCGGACCCATCAACCATAACTAAACCCGACCCGATTGCATAGATAGATCCGAATGCATTACGCAGGCCCGACCCGACTGTGGTTAGTACGAACCCGACCCGACTGTGTATTAATGGCTAAACCCGTTAGCCATTTAATGGCTAAACCCGACCCGCCTGTGTATTAAATCCGACTGCATGTATATGGCAGACCCGACCCGACTGGGTTTATACAGACCCGACTGGATTTATACAGACCCGACTGGATTGATACAGACCCAACTGCATGTATATACCCGACCCGAATGCTATCTAGCAGACCCGATCACTGTATGAGTACAGACCCGATCGGACCGCACATGGCAAACCCGACCCGACTGCTTTTAGCTAAACCCGACCCATCTAATTTTGCATGCATTCACATATACTTTACTATCTGTTTAATCTAGACCGTCAGTTTTTATTTTGTGATTGTGGGCCCAATCTTGGCCCGATCTGATCGATCCAAGTTAAGATCTTGACTAATCGATCTATTTCGGACGCATCGGTACGGTCAGATTTTGCGATTTCATATACATTGTTTATATATTTAACTGTTTAGCCATTAAGGGACCAATATGCAATAACTGTTTTACAAATAAGGACAAAATTGTCCTTAATCGTAACAGACTTTACGATGTACTTATATCTTGTGTTTTCTTACATATTCCATGTGCATAAGATATTATTTTATTCTTTAAATGTACTTTAGGTAATTAGAACCTTTTAGAAAAGCTTGGCAAGGCGCATGACGGTTCCATAGAACCCGCTCTACCTTGGCAAGTGTTTTCTAAAAGGACCCTATTAATACACAGTATTAATAGGCTGTGTACTTGATATGTCAAATTGTTTTCTATAATATGTCTCTACATACTCACATGTGATGAATATGGTAATCATAGTAATTAATGAATATATGAACATGCATGCATACATGAATATATAACTATGGTTAAGATAGATTTGAAGAATGAATATATGAGCATAGTAGATCCTGCAGATCTCTATAAGGCACTCAAGAAACCCTACGATCACCAGAAGATGATCACTTTGCCTGCAGCAAAGAGCGAACGATAAAACGCTATCTACCTTCTACCCAAATAATCATTCCACAACAGCAATACAGGGGATGGAGTACCAGAAGTACTCAGAACTCATAAAAGTCCACCTGATCGTTGAAAAACATAATACCCTACTGGTAAAGAATTACAATTCTAGACCCACTGGATCATTGGCATTGCCAGAAGCAAACACCAATGATTTCTACCAAGGTAGAGGTAGAGGAAGGAGAGATAGAAGGCACGGCAGCGAAGGACGCAATAACTACCCTGGAAGAGGTAGAGACCACCCTGGAAGAGGTGGATACCAATATCATCCTGGAAGAGATGATAATTAGGGTCCTAGGAAGGACATTGGTTTGGAAACTGTCGTTCCAGTAAACATTAGAAAACAATGAGTGGCCTAAAGATTACCAGAAGAAGACTGATGTCCTGAAGACATCGTACCTAGAAAGATCAGATTACTTTGATGAGTTAGACGATGGCACATTAAATCCCTGAATCTTAGGATCTCTGAAGACTTTAGTTCTCCTTTTATTTATTACGTCAGACATTGCTAAGTAGTCTTTATTTTCTGTCAAACATTGCTAAGTAGTTTTTATTTCCAGTCAGACATTACTAGTAGTTTTTATTCTGTCAGACATTGTTGAGTAATTTTTATATTCTGTTGGATATTTATATTGTCGTTCTGGTGATTTTACTTAAAAATTGTGTTAGTAAGTTTTATCATTGATACTTCTCTTATGGTATTTATTGACTCATAAATTATCATTTAGGAACGATGACCAACTGCAAAGAGATTTGCCTGATAGATAGTGCAACAACACATACCATACTGAAACACAGAAAATTCTTTACAAATGTTGAATATAATTCACGTATGGTTACTACAGTGGCTGGCCCTACTGACATAGTTACAGGGTCCGGAAGAGCCCATATACTTTTACCTAATGGTACTCATTTGCTAATTAAGGATGCTCTATACTCAGAAAATTCCAGAAGAAATTTACTGAGCTTCAAAGACATCCGAGCAAATGGATATCATTTAGAAACTACAAATGAAGGCAATCTAGAATACCTCTGCATCACATCTAAGAACGGAGAGCATATTTCCATACTAGAAAAATGCTCGACCCTATCTTTAGGGTTATACTTTACCCACATTGGGGTTATGGAGTCCTATGCCACTCACTTGAACCAGAAGTTCCCAAATCCTGAAGATTTGGTCCTTTGGCATGATAGATTAGGTCACCCAGGGTCCGGTATGCTTAGAAAGATCATTTACAATTCCTATGGTCATCCTCTTAACAATCGAAGTTTGATTTTTCCAAATGACCATTTTTGTGACCCTTGTTCCCAAGGGAAGTTAATCACTAGACCTTCTTTTAAGAAAATAGAGACAGAATCACCTACCTTCCTGCAGAGGGTTCAAGGTGATATCTGTGGTCCTATACACCCTCCTAGTGGTCCATTTAGATATTTTATGGTCCTAATAGATGCATCTACTAGATGGTCATACGTGAGCCTACTCTCTACTAGAAATTTAGCATTTGCTAGATTATTATCCCAAATTGTCAAACTTAGAGCTAGTTTTCCTGATCACCCTATCAAATCTATCCGATTGGATAATGCAGCTGAATTCTCTTCTAAAATCTTCAATGACTTCTGCACATCCATCGGAATAGAAGTCGAACATTCTGTTCCCCATGGCCACACCCAGAATGGCCTTGCTGAAGCTTTTATCAAGCGATTGCAATTAATAGCTAGACCATTACTCTTACAATCAAGACTTCCAATTTCTGCATGGGGGCATGCTATCTTGCATGCTGCTAATCTTGTTAGACTCAGACCTACTTCATACCATAATTTTTCTCCTGCACAACTTGTGTCAGGTATTCAGCCTAATATTTCTCATCTTAGAAAGTTTGGATGTGCTGTACATGTCCCTATTCCCCCTCCAAATAAAACTAAGATGGGTCCCCAACGTAGATTGGGGATTTATATCGGTTTTGACTCACCTTCAATCATAAGATTCTTAGAACCCTTAACAGGTGATCTATTTACTGCTAGATTTGCAGATTGTCATTTCGATGAGACAGTCTTCCTGCCGTTAGGGGGAGATAAAGAAGTTTCTAGGCAACGACCTGTTCCTGAAGAACGGCGTGAATTATCGTGGAATACTTCCACTATGTCTCATCTAGATCCTAGATCTCCCCAATGTGAGGTAGAAGTAAAAAGGATTTTGCATTTGCAAGATATCGCAAATCAATTACCTGATGCCTTCAATGATGCAACTAATGTAACTAAGTCGTTTGTTCCAGCCAAGAATGTACCTGCAAGAATTAATATTCCAACTCCCACTAATGAAACTGCTGCACGTCAGAAACGTGGCAGACCTATAGGTTCCAAAGATTCAGTTCCCCGGAAGAGGAAGTTGAATGAGAAATCATGCCCTAAAACTCCAGAAGAAGTTATGGTTCCAGAAGAACCTGGTCATAATGCTCCAGAAGAGATTATGGACCATATTTTTCCAGAAGAAAATATTTCCCAACGGCCAAATTTCCCTCAAACTCCTGAAGAGATCCCTGCAGTGATTATGGATAAGGTACCGGTACCAAATAATGAGAGCTCAATATTCCATATGAGGGGTGAAATTTGGGACCGAAAGGAAATAGTCATCGATGACATATTTGCATACAAAGTAGCTACTGAAATAACAAAGGGCGATGATGAAGATAATGAACCACGTAGTATCTATGAATGTCGACATAGAACTGATTGGCCAAAATGGAGAGAAGCTATTCAAGCTGAACTTGAATCTCTCAAGAAACGTGGAGTATTTGGACCTATAGTACAAACACCAAATAACGTAAACCCTGTAGGTTTCAAATGGGTGTTTGTAAGAAAAAGAAATGAAAATAATGAAATCGCTAGATATAAGGCAAGGCTTGTAGCCCAGGGATTCCTGCAGAAACCCGGGATTGATTATGAAGAGACCTATTCCCCTGTTATGGATATAGTTACATTTAGATATCTCATTAGTCTCACAGTTTCTGAAAAACTAGAGATGAGGCTAATGGATGTCGTAACGGCATACCTATACGGGAACCTAGACACAGATATTTATATGAAAATCCCAGAAGGATTCAAGTTGCCTGAAGCAACATTAAAAGTCCCAGAAGGATTTAAGTTGCCTGAAGCAACATCAAAGAGTGCGCACTCGATAAAACTAAGACGAGCATTGTACGGCCTGAAGCAATCCGGAAGGATGTGGTACAATCGCCTTAGTGAATACTTGTCTAGGGAAGGTTATAAGAATGATCCCATATGCCCATGCGTTTTCATAAAGAAATCAGAAAATGGTTTTACTATAATTGCAGTTTATGTGGATGACATAAACTTGATTGGGACTCCTGAAGAGCTCAATAAAACTTCTGATTATCTAAAAAGGGAGTTTGAAATGAAAGAACTTGGTGATACTAAGTTTTGTCTCGGCCTGCAGATCGAGCGTAACTCTAGTGGGATTCTAGTACATCAATCCTTATATACTGAAAATTTGTTAAAGAAATTTAATATGGATAAATGTCACCCACTAAGCACTCCCATGGTTGTTAGACCTCTTGATATTCATAAAGATCCATTTAGACCTAAAGAGGAACATGAAACTATTCTTGGTTCTGAAAAACCGTATTTAAGTGCTATTGGTGCTTTATTGTATTTAGCTCAATGTACTAGACCAGATATATGTTTTTCTGTTAATCTATTGGCTAGATACAGTTCAGAACCAACTCTTAGGCATTGGAATGGAATAAAGCAAATATTTAGATATTTGCGAGGAACCACTGATATGGGATTGTTTTATTCTTGTGGTACTCCTCACTTGATTGGTTATGCAGATTCAGGTTTTCTCTCTGACCCCCATAAGGGTCGATCCCAAACAGGGTATGTATTTTTGAATAACAATGCAGCTATTTCTTGGAGATCGACCAAACAAACACTTGTGGCCACATCATCGAACCATGCTGAAATATTAGCCCTGCATGAAGCAAGTAGAGAATGCGTATGGTTGAGGTCACTTGTGCAGCATATCAGAAGCAGTTGCCAGTTGGCATCAGTTACCAAAGAGCCGACAGTTATTCACGAAGATAATGCCGCATGTATTGCTCAAATTCAAGCTGGCTTCATCAAGGGAGATCGAACAAAGCACATCTCACCAAAGTTTTTCTACACCCACGAACTTCAGAAGAAAAGGGAGATTGAAGTCAAGCAAGTACGGTCAAGCGACAATCTTGCGGATCTTTTCACCAAAGCTTTGCCCAAGTCTACTTTCCAGAAGATGGTGTACGGCATCGGACTGCGACGGCTCAATCACCAAACAAATTGATGTAATATAATCAGGGGGAGAGATGTAATAATGTAATAAGGAGGAGATATAATCAGGGGGAGAGATGTAATAGTGGTAATGTAATAGTTAGGTGGAGGGCATCCTGAAGATGCAAATTTATGCGCGCTGTACTCTTTTTCCTTTGGTAGGGTTTTTCCCACAGGGTTTTCCCATCAAAGGTTTTAACGAGGCAGCATTATGCGCACCCACCATAGTTCCTGAAGAACTAAGATTGTACTCTTTTTCCTTTGATAGGATTTTTCCCACTGGGTTTTTCCATCAAAGGTTTTAATGAGGCAATCAATGATAAATGGTGGTCATCCAAGGGGGAGTGTTATGAAACGGTGGTTGCATCGGATATGGATGCCCACCGGATAAAGACCCCTGGATTATTGGGATTTAGAGATTTACCCCGTCTCTATCTCAACCTCCGATTATGCCTATATATAGGGGTCTTGTGTTAATAATACGACGCTTTTCGCAACAATATATATATATATATATATATATATATATATATATATATATATATATATATATATATATATATATATATATATATAGAGGAATGGGATGCTGCCTATCAAAGCAGCGTTTTTGCTGCTTTGAGACATTGTTTGACCATCCTAGAAGTTTTGGAATTTGATGAAATTTGGTGAGTGTGTTGTCTAGGGTAAGATGATCATCCTCACAAATTTTCATCAAATTCCAAAACTTCTAAGAGGGTCAAATGGTCGAAGCAAAATGCTGCAGATTTTAACGGCGACTGCAGACGACTGATTTTGCTTCGACCATTTGGACCCCCTAGAAGTTTTGGAATTTGATGAAAATTTGTGAGGATGATCATCTTACCCTAGACAACACCCTCACCAAATTTCATCAAATTCCAAAACTTCTAGGATGGTCAAACAATGTCTCAAAGCAGCAAAAAATGCTGCTTTGATAGGCAGCATCCCATTCCTCATATATATATATATATATATATATATATATATATATATATATATATATATATATATATATATATATATATATATATATATATATATATATGGGCAGGGATACTCTTACTAATGGAATCTTACTAATGAAAGTTACAAATTGCCTTTTACCTAACCTAGAGGTTTCAGAATTTGATGACACTTGGTGGGGATGCTCGCTATGACAAGTTGATCATCCTCACCAAAAACCATCAAATTCAATAACCTCTAGGGGCATCAAATGTTAGAAGCTTTATCGACCGTTCATTTTAATTGTTAATTTGAATAACATCTTTGATGCCCCTAGAGGTTATAGAATTTGATGATTTTTGGTGAGGATGATCAACTTGCCATAGAGAGCATCCCCACCAAGTTTCATCAAATTCTGAAATCTCTAGGTAGGTAAAAGGTGATTTGTAACTTTCATTAGTAAGATTCCATTAGTAAGAGTACATATATATATATATATATATATATATATATATATATATATATATATATATATATATATATATATATATATATATATATATATATATATATATATATATATATATATATATATATATATATATATATATATATATATATATATATATATATATATATGTTATGAAACGGTGGTTGCATCGGATATGGATGCCCACCGGATAAAGACCCCCGGATTAAAGGGATTTAGAGATTTACCCCGTCTCTATCCCTATGGCATATTATGCCTATATATAGGGGCTTTGGTGAATAATAAACAGAGTTTTTTCCCAACACGTTATCAGCACGAGAAGCTCTCCGACCCGGCCTCGGCTCGGTTCCAGATCTCTCGTCCGCGGCCCCAACCCGGTAGACCCCATCGCACAAGAGAGGAGAGAGATCGGAAAGAGAGGAGATCACAAAGAGAGAGAAGAAACGAGAACGGAGAGAGAAGCAACGAGTCCGACAACGAATCTTGCAGCGACAACCTGCAGCAAATAGCAAACAAGGTACGCCCTCCTGCACTGCATCATCGGCCATACCCGGCCGAGGGCTCAAACTTTCCGATCACAACTACCTCGGCACAACTTGATGCCGACGGGCTCTGCGTGAGATACAGCAGCTCGTGACAACCCTTTGAACATCCAATGGGATTTTGATCCCGGAGGCACACACCCACCGTACCTGCAGCGCCGGCATCCACCGCATTGCACAGCAGCATCGACAAGGCCGGTACCCTCCGTACCCTATCGTGGCAGCAGCAACAGCCTGCGCTCGACGACGGACATCGGGTGACCGGCGGCTCCCCACTGCTCGACCGACGACAACCTGCGCTTACAGCAACGTCGGCGGCATGTTGAGCGCGGTGCGTCGGTGGCAGTTTGCTCCTGCTTGAGCGGCAGCGGACGACGCTCGAGTGGCTGCGGACAGAGCTCGAGCGGCTGCAGACAGCGTGCGATCAGCGACGATCTACTCCCGTGAGTTTTTCGCCGATCTCATCGGAGAAGATAAGATCAGATCTCTAATTGGTTAGAGAGAGAGAGAGATCACCGGAGCTCTGTTTCGGTTACCGATCAGATCTCTAGTTTGAGATCAGATAAGAGGGATAGAGATAACATGGCATTTAATACTCAGTTAGATTCACCCCTCATAACATGTTATCTGTACTCATGTCCAATTCGACCCGACCCGACTGTATTGACCAGACCCGATCCGAGCCTTAGGCACAGACCCAGGCCCGAGCCCAGATCAGGCCCGACCCGATCGGTATATATAGCAGGCCCGACCCGTTTATTACATGCAGGCCCGGCCCGATTGCATAGTACAGACCCGACTGCACATTACAGGCCCGGCCCAACTGGATTTATACAGACCCGACCCGACTGTATTGTACAGACCCGACCCGATGATATTTAGCACATACCCGACCCGACTGCGTATTGCATATCCAACCCGTCCATTCTTATATGCACTCACATACATTTGATTGAATGTTTTGATATACACTGCTCATTTAAATACTCTTTTGTAAGCCCGATATATAGCCAAATTGTTCAATCCATATATGAATTTTGGGTATCCGAACCATTCCGGAAGCATCGGTACGGTCAGATTTTGCTATTGCATACATATTATTTATGTACTTAACTGTTTAGCCCCTAAGGGACCAATTTGCAATATATGTTTTACAAACAAGGACAGAATTGTCCTTAATTGTAACAGACTCTATGATGTATTTAAGTCTCGAATCTCTTACCAGTTCTATGTACATAAAATATCATTTTCTTCATTAGATGTACTTTAGTTAATTAGAACATTTTAGAAAAGCTTGGCAAGGCGCATGACGGTTCCATAGAACCCGCTCTACCTTGGCAAGTGGTTTCTAAAAGGACCCTATTAATAACCAGTATTAATAGGCTTTGTACATGATATGTCAAATTGTTTTCTATAATATATCTCTATATGCACATGTGATGAATACGGTAATCATAGTAATTAATGAATATATAAACATGCGTGCATACATGAATATATAACTATGGTTAAGATAGATATCTTATATCTCATAGTGTGTATTAATTTTATCATTGTTAGATAAAATAATTTTCACTATTGCCAGTGCCAATACCGAATATTATTTGTTTATGGACATATGTTGACTAGTTAAAATGATAATCTTTAACCTCATCCATAGCCTGTGTGTGAGCTCGGCCCTTGTCAGCCGAGACAGTACAATGTGGCTATGGATACATCTTAACTAGTAGTTCCATAAAGGTTAGGATTTCGATGTTCATAGAATCTGATAGTCTTTAATCTATCAATTAACTAGGCTCCTATCCCGTCCCCAGATGTCTAACCTTGCAAAGTTGGAGTTCGCCGCACTTGATGTCAACGGCAATAATTACTTAGCATGGAGGCTAGATGCTAAGCTCCATCTACAATCAATCAAGTTGGGTAAGGCGATTATAAAGCCTACAGGCACGGAAAGCCTTAGTCCTGAAGACAAGGCTAAAGCGACAATCTTTATGCGTCGCCACCTACATGTAGACCTGAAGAACGAATATTTAATCGTTGAAGACCCCTTAGTTCTGTGGGAATCCCTACGGGATAGATATGATCATCAAAGGGCTGTCATCCTTCCAGCAGCGAGGAATGAATGGATAAACCTGCGCTACCAAGATTTTAAATCGGTCGCAGAATATAATTCTGCAATGTTTAACATCGTGTCCCGACTTGAGCTATGTGGAGAGCCAGTTACCCAAGGACAGATGATCGATAAGACTCTATCCACCTTCCATGCAACGAACGTCCTACTGCAACAACAATATCGAGAGCGAAACTTCCAGAAAATATCAGATCTAATTTCGGTACTCTTAGTTGCAGAGGAGAACAATAAAGTTCTTATGAAGAATCACAACTCCAGACCAACTGGAGCATTGGCGTTCCCTGAAGCGCATGCCAATGAAGGATACCACAGAGGTAGAGGCAGAGGAAGGTTTGGAAGAGGTGGTCGCCATAACCACTCCAGCAGAAGTGGCAGAGGCGACAGAGGTGGCAACCCCAGCAGAGGAGGCTACCGAGGTAGAGGCAGGCGTGGCCACCCCAGCAGAGGTGGACTCAATCCGCAGCAAAATACAAATTTCAAGAAACACAGTAACAAGCCCTGGCACGCAGAACAAGTGACGGAAGACTCTCCTTCTAATAAGTGGCCTACAGACACTTGTTTCAAGTGTGGGCGTGAAGGCCATTGGTCTCGCAACTGTCGTACATCTAAAGAAAAGGTGGCAAACTTTCAAGCATCACAGAAAGCTGAGGGTAATGCAGTGTTTGACCTCGATAACGATGACCTCCTTGAAGATGAACTCAATAAGATGCAAGGAGAAACCAAGCTCACAACTTCTGATTTCTTCAACGACAACTAGGAGGGATAGGATATTTTTAGTGATAAACTGCTATCGTTTATTAGAACAGCTGTTTGATTTCTAGTAATTAATATTTTATTTACTTGTTAGACTATTATATCGTTTCTTTTTATCAGAACAGTTGTTTGATTTCTTATAGTTGATATTTCGGTTGTTTGATATCTTTTAGATCTCTCTTATTAAATATTTCTCATTTCCTACATATCTAAGTTGTCAGAACCTTATATCAAATAATACGTTATTTATCTGTAAGGAAATAGAATCTAAGGGAGACATGTATATAGGTTATAGCTAGCCTCGCTCGGATAATAGAAGGCTCCGGTAGAGCACACCTAGTGTTACTTAATGGAACCCATATCTTTATACAATCTGCCTTATTACATAGAAACCCTGAGCGAGGGGAACAATGAATTCTTATATATAACCTCTAGTGTTGGAAACCAGAAATTTACTCTAGAGAAATTCTCCAATCTATCCTTAGGGATATTCGTCACCCACATTGGGATTGTTGAGTCACATGAAAACATGAGCCAACAGCTCAGTACTAATCCAAGTCAAATAGTGAGCCAGAAGCTCCATAATCCTATAATTTTTAATATCTGGCATGTTCATCTAGGATATCCTAGGACAATAATGATGAAAACGATCGTAGAAAACTTTTGTGGTCATTCCTTAGCACATTATCAAATATTTAGAACCCTTAACATGTGACATTTTTATCGCAAGATTTGCGGATTGTCACATTGATGAGACAGTCTTCCCGTCGTTAGGGGGAGATAAGAAAGATAATAAACGTCCTGTCCAAGAAGGAACGACGTGAATTATCGTAGAATTCTTCCACTCTGTCTCATCTAGACCCCAGGACTCCCCAATGTGAGCATGACGTTAGGAGAATGACAGTAAATGAGTCTGACACACGCCAGAAGCGTGGCAGACCTATAGGTTCCAAAGATTTAGCTCCCTGGAAGAGGAAATTAAATAGCATATCACACCATACAGCTCCTGAAGAAGCTGTTCTTAATATAAACTCTCCTGAAAAGAGGATTCATGACGGTCCGGAAGATGTCATGAATCAAAAATCCAATTTCCCCAAATTAAAGCATATCGCTCCGGAAGAGGTTATGCCCCAGATCCTAGAAGAGACTGGGAAAGAGGTACCGGTACCCAACAATGATGAGATATCTGTGTTCTACACATACTCAGGGGAAATATGGAATAGAAAAGAAATAGTCGTTGATGATATATTTTTATATACTACGACAAATGAGATAATGAAGGGTGATGATAATGATACTGAACCATGTAAAATCCCTGAAGGATTTGATTTACCTATACGGTAACCTAGACAGTGAAATATATATGAAAATCCCTGAAGGATTTGATTTATCAAACTCCAAATCTAGAAATACGCATTCAATTACATTAAAACGAGCATTATACGGTCTGAAACAATCCAAAAGATTGTGGTACAATCGGCTCAGTAAATATCTGTCTAGGAAAGGCTATAAAAATGATATTATATGCCCATGCGTATTTATTAAGAAATCCCAGAATGGATTTACAATAGCAGCAGTATATGTAGATGATAAATCTAATAGGATCTCCCGAAGAGATTGAGAAGACTGCTGGCTATCTTAAAAGGAGTTTGAAATGAAAGACCTGGATGAGTCAAATTTTGCCTCGACCTGCAGATCGAACGCAATAAGGATGGGACCTTAGTCCATCAAACAAAATATATTGAAAATCTCCTGAAGAGATTTAATACGGATAAGTGTTATCCACTTGTAAGGTCTTTAGATGTTAACAAAGACCTATACAGGCCTAGAAAAGAAAATAAAGGCGTCTTGGGTCCTGAAGTACCCTGGGTCCTGAAGTACCCTATTTAAGTGCAATATGTGCAATTATTTATTTATCTCAATGCACTAGATCTGATATTCCATTTTCTGTTAATCTACTTGTTAGATATATTTCTGCATCTACACATAGATATTGGAATGGTATAAAGCACATACCTAAAGGGGAAATTTGACATTGGTTTATACTATTCATGTAAAAAGACTAACCCAATTGGATATGCAGACTCTGGTTATTTATCTGATCCCCATAAAGGGAGATCACAAATATGTTATGTGTTTCTTAAAGTAATGCAGCATGCCTAGCTCAAATTCAGAGTGGCTTCATCAAAGGCGACTCTCCCCGAAATTCTTCTGCACCCTTGAACTCTAAGAGAATGAAGAGACTATTATAAAGCAGGAGAAGTCAACTGAGAACCTGACAGATCTCTTCACCAAGGCGCTTCCAAAGTCTACATTCCAGAAGTTGGTGTATCAGATTGGCATGAGGAGACTTCACCAACAGAGCATGTGAATTTTATTTTAAATTGATGTATTAACAGGGTGGGAAGTAGCATCTTAAATGTATTAGGGGGAGGGAGTATTTTTCTTTTGAAGATTGATGTAAGCAATGCTTGTAATAGAATGTAGGATAAAGATGAGGGGGAGCATCCTGAAGATGCAGATGGAGACATCCAGAAGAATGTCTTTTGCGCATTGTACTCTTTTTCCTGCGATGAGGTTTTTCCCACAGGGTTTTCCCATCGAAAGGTTTTAATGAGGCAGTGTAAGTCGCACCCACTAAGATTCCAGAAGAATCTGAGATTCCAGACGAATCTGTTCCTGAAGAACGCGTTGTACTCTTTTTCCTTCACTAAAGGTTTTGTCCCATTGGGTTTTCCTTAGTAAGGTTTTAACGAGGCAATGTTTTGAAAAGTGGGCATCCAAGGGGGAGTGTTATGAAACGGTGGTTGCATCGGATATGGATGCCCACCGGATAAAGACCCCCGGATTAAAGGGATTTAGAGATTTACCCCGTCTCTATCCCTATGGCATATTATGCCTATATATAGGGGCTTTGGTGAATAATAAACAGAGTTTTTTCCCAACAATATATATATATATATATATATATATATATATATATATATATATATATATATATATATATATATATATATATATATATATATATATATATATATATATATATATATATATATATATATATATATATATATATATATATATATATATATATATATGAGGAATGGGATCCTGCCTATCAAAAAAAAACAACACCACCCCACCCCATCACATCCCAACCACCACCACAACATCACCACCACCACTACTGCCACTGCACCACCACGACATAACATCACCACCACCACCACCACATTATATCATTGAATTCCATTGTGAAGAAAGGCAAAGTCCAGTTAGTATTATGTATAGTTAAAAACCTAAAGTTGTTGCTCTCAACTACAATGCTTCAGGTTAAGAGCTCAATGTGTGTGCTCTAATATGGTTTTGTCTGTTTACAGCTGGTTATCAGCATCTGATTTTTCTAACACATCAGATTCTAGATTCTCGCACGATAAGAACAATACATAACTCTTGCTCTTAGATTGGAATACAGAAGATAAGATTATGGTCTCACTAAAGATGATGATGATTTGCAGGTAAGACATTGCCCCTTACCTTAGATAGAACACTCACATTCTGAAACATCTAGGTCCATCAAATTTTGAAAAAAAATTCAACGCAGAGCAAGTTGGAGTTGGGGGAAAAAAAAAAAAAAAGAGGAAGATATTCCTTGGAAAAAAAGAAAAAGAAACGAACATGAACAAAGCCAACCCATCAACCAAACAGAGAGAGTCTATAATTATCTTTTACCCAATTCAAACCCAGAATTCTATCTACAGAAAAAAAAAAATCAAATTGGAGCAAACCTCATCATCAGTCTGAGAGTCTCCATGGCAATCCCCCTTCTTCCTGCTAAATGTCAACCTGCTCTCCTCTCTCTACCCCGTCCTCTCCTTGAGGCTGTCATGCAAACAACAAACAGATCATGGAACAAAAAAAAAACACCAGCAAAGAGATGTAAAGTATTACAGTTCAATCTAGGTGAGCAAGAGCTCCCGGTGTCTGACCTTCCTCGCATTCTGACCCGCCGGCCACCGCTCTGCACTAAACCACCATCACACCCATCAAACACATACACACACACATACACACACAGAGAGAGAGAGAGGGAGAGAGAACCTTCAGATTAAATGATCCCCGATCCACCTTGCACCGATCCGACAGGAGAGCGGCAGCCCTATTGCTTCTCCTCGAGGT
Source organism: Chamaelirium japonicum (assembly GCA_947650365.1). Classification (NCBI taxonomy): domain Eukaryota; kingdom Viridiplantae; phylum Streptophyta; class Magnoliopsida; order Liliales; family Melanthiaceae; genus Chamaelirium; species Chamaelirium japonicum. The sequence continues at coordinate 47,215,113 of OX393557.1, read as the reverse complement.
CATCGGAGTTGCTCGAGGTCGACAGGAGAGCAAGAGGCTTGACCTCGAGGGCCGTAACAGCAGATCCATAGGACTGCAATCCAAAAAAAAAACCTGAGATGAGAGAGAAAAAAAAAAGGAAAAAAAGATGGGAAAAAAATCATCACCTCCATCTCCCCCGACCCAGCCGGTAACAGCAGATCTGCAGTAAAAAAAAAAGTGAGATCGAGAGATCGAGAGAGAGAGAGAGATGCAATCAAAAAAAAAATTCTGAGATCGAGAAAGGTTTTGGAAGGGATTTGGGGGATGAGGGAAGAGAGGGGCGCGCGATCAACGGGAATGGGGCGCGATTGTTGGGGAAAATCTTCGTGCCGACCCGAAGACTTCGCAGCACCAGTCAATTGAAGTGGAAGTCGAAGAGATCGTTGTTCGATCTATCGATTGGAGTTGCAGCTTTTGATATGTAAACAGAGAGATGCAATCAGAGAGAGTGTTGGCACGAGAAGTGATCTCGGAGTTCAGCCGAAGCCTACGTCTCCGTGCTATAGGGAGCAACCCGAATTCACTAACACTTTTCTCGAAGTAACCTCGACAGGCCGAGTGTTACTGAAGCCTCTTTGATCTCTTCAAAGACAAAAAGAAGATCAAGAAGAGGTGAGGAGATAGAAATTCCAGAGCTCTGGATTCTGAAAATCAGATCTCAGAGTGGAAATCAGAAATTTCGGGGTCCTTTTACATTCGAAGGCTCTGCTATTTATAGAATTCTCTGGTGGTAAATGGCGGTTTTCTGCTGTCGTATCTGGGGATCCTCCAGGTAAGGCTGGTGGGTCCCGCTGTAGTCTTCGGGGGCCCACCAGGCAGGGCCGGTGGGTCCCGTTGTGGTCTTCGGGGGCCCACCAGGCAGGGCCGGTGGGTCCCGCTGTTGTCTTCGAGGGCCCACCAGGCAGGGCCGGTGGGTCCCTCTGTTGTTTTCGGGGGCCCACCAGGCAGGGCCGGTGGGTCCCACTGTTGTTTTCGGGGGCCCACCAGGCAGGGCCGGTGGGTCCCGCTGTTTGCAGACTTCTTGCCAAAATTTGCACCCACAGCGATGGGGGCGAGGGCTGAGGTGGCTCGCGGAGGGGGGCGGGGACTGAGAGGATGAGCGGGATCCGAGAGGGGAGGGGCGCGCGATCAACGGAGAGGGTGGCGGGGACAGAGAGGGTGAGCGGGATCCGAGGGGGGCTGAGGTGGCTCGCGGAGGGGGGCGGGGACGGAGAGGGTGCGTGGGATCCGAGGCGGGAGGGGGGCGCAATCAACTGAGGGAGGCTGAGATGGATCGCGGGGGAAGAGGGGCGGGGACATAGAGGTGGCCGGCGGTCGGTGTTGATGCCAAGAGTCCGATCGCGGTCGGGGTCGATGCCAAAGGCCGATCGGCCATGAGAGAGAGAGAGAGAGAGAGAGAGAGAGAGAGAGAGGGGGGGGGGGAGAGAAAGGGGTTCCTACCTGTGGGCGGAAGGGTATTTGAGAGAGAAGGAGAGGTGAAGGGGGGCTGGGTGAAGGGGGGCTGGCGGAGTAGGTAGGGGCGGGGGCTTTGAATGAGAGAGAGAGAGAGAGAGAGAGAGAGAGAGAGAGAGAGAGAGAGAGATAACGGCACCTTCCATTTTTAATCAAATCTGACGGACCGGATGGATATCACACCTCCCAATTTTAATTCATGGTATAATCACAGCTATCCATTAAATCCAATCCGGACGGACACCATCACCTTCCATTTTTGTAGGACTTGTAAGATCAATCACAGCTGTTAATTCTCTCTTCCAAGTGAATGTCAGTCACCCTAACAGTAATGAACGGCTGTGTTTATCTTTTACGGTTTGTCTCTCGACTCAATTAAATGTTTGTCCCCCCCCCCCCCCCCCCCACAAAACCCTGAAATATTATATATATATATATATATATATATATATATATATATATATATATATATAGAGAGAGAGAGAGAGAGAGAGAGAGAGAGAGAGAGAGAGGAATGATAGGCTGCGGCGGTGCCCGCCTGATAGATGCGGTGCAAAATCCTGGCCGTTGGATCGCTCGGATCGGCTGCGGATCGCGCGCAAACCCCCCGCAAACCTCCCGGCCGTCTGATCATCTTCCCATCCGTCCGATGCCGTATAAATCCAGTCCGCTCGGTGTGTTTCTATGAGGATTTGATTCCCATCCGTTCGATCGAGGTGATCGAACGGACTAAAAATTTTTCGCTGTTACTGTAGCGGTTACAGTAACAGCGAAAAAACCGTTTAGTCTGTTGGATTCCCATCGATCCAACGGATGGGAATCAATGGGAATCCAACGGACTAAACGGTTTTTCGCTGTTACTGTAGCCGCTACAGTAACAGCGAAAATTTTTTAGTCCGTTGGATCACCTCGATCGAACGGATGGGAATCAAATCCTCATAGAAACACACCGAGCGGACTGGATTTATACGGCATCGGACGGATGAGAAGATGATCAGACGGCCGGGAGGTTTGCGGGGGGTTTGCGCGCGATCCGCAGCCGATCCGACGGCCAGGATTTTGCACCGCATCTATCAGGCGGGCACCGCACGCCGCAGCCTATCATTCCTCTATATATATATATATATATATATATATATATATATATATATATATATATATATATATAGAGAGAGAGAGAGAGAGAGAGAGAGAGAGAGAGAGAGAGAGAGAGAGAGAGAGAGAGAGAGAGAGGGTAGTTGGTGCGAGCCCCCAGACATAAGTGGGCAGGGATGTCAACACATTAATACCATGGCCAGCTTCTCCCTCTTTTCTCATTCTCTTTGTCCTTTACATTCAACATAGCCCTCTTCGGATTGCTTTCTGAATTTAGTATGGATCTCCACTAAGGAAGCAGTGAAGAAGGGAGGGATCTGGTGACAGAGGTGGGAGCATGGAAACACCAAGATCGGTCAGGCAGAGGAGGGGAGACTATTTGGTGTGATTACAGTCGTCCGTTTCACCCCGCCCAGGCCAGTGATCGATGGATGCCATGGTAAGACTCTGTAAGAGTTTCAGTTTGAATAGCAGTCTAATTATGAAAAGTTTCGGGGTCAAAGTCTAAATAACCTCTTTTTTTTTTTTGTTACTGATGAGATACAAATATTAATTATAAGAGCAATGCTATCACGCATCACGATGCAAAAAAAAACAGGACCAATGCTGATGTGGCATTCATTCCACGACCCGCAAAACTTATTCGAACGCACCCTAAAGTCCATTAAACAATTTTTTCTGCCACTTTTGCGTCGCACCTCGAGAATATTAACTTGAAGAAAAAACACCCTGGGTGACCTGAAAATTGCTTTAAAACGTACAATTAACTTGATCTAAGGGTATCACAAGAACAAAGGAGTACAATACAGATGGTGTACTGTGTTGGAATCATACTGAACATACGCAATACACATTGGATCGAACATCAACGCAAGGACTCGACTGACGTTCAATTTCACGGAACAATTCAATCTCTATGCAACCAAAAGTGGTGCCTTTATTCTTTCGATGACTGGTTTTGGTACAGATAATAAAGTTTTCCGCCGCATCATACGAATACAATAGGAATGAGATACAACAGGTGGGAATGAATCCCAAGAATAGGGCATCCGTCCCGATAATATCTGTAGAAAATTGGTAAGAACAATGCAAAAAAGATACTCATGATTAAATGTGAACGATAACCTGGTCCGTAAACTCAAGTAAAGACAACAAAGCGCCCTGAGTGATCGTCGTTTCGGATCAAAACTCATGCTTCCCCTGCAACAGAGTGCAAACACTCAGTTCGAAAGAAGTTGTTGACAAACTTTTTTTTTTTTTTTGCAAAAAGTTGTTGACAAACTAAACATCACAAAACACACCTTTCAATTTGAGCTGGCAGAGGAGGCCATTCGATATCAAGCACTCCAAGTCTCTCCAATGCCGGATGTCAATTGTACAACAAAACCTAGAATTACGGATCATGCTGAGCTGCCCTCCGAAATCGCGCATTGTTCGAGAGCCGTTCTTACTTGAAACTGCAGCACATAAAGGCCACGTAAAAAGGCTTGATTGATGGTGCAAACTAATTATGAAGATGGCACATGGATAGTTGAAGTACAAAAGGACCTCGCAATCCAAGCTGGGATCATTGACCATCGATTTTATTTGAGAGATTATTCCTGCATCTCGGAGTCTTGCAACGCGTGTAGATGAGCTCACACTATCCGGGTAGGTCAGGTTTACTACGCACCACAAAGTAGCCGTCCTTAGCAAATTGTGCTTGCTCTGCATGAACTTTACCATAGATGAGGGTATGCGTCCATCTGCTTGGGGTGGAACAAGACAACTCATCACCGCCTCTTTATGGAACTCGCTCCCAGCAGCAATGTTGCTGAGCAAAAACATTCCCTGATAGAAAGAGAAATATAGCGATATGATCACAAAATCATGCATATCCCATAAGTATTCCCCTATTGATCGCTTAATGCTATTATCACATCCTTTAATAAACAAAACATGGTCACAGATATGACAATTTATCATTGGTACGGCCTTAAACTGAGATAAAAGTAAATTAGTCCATAAAGGTCTGATAAGTCTTGTGTGGATATGCATCCTCGCAAACAGCTGCAATCACTATCTATAGCCACTAGGCAACTTACCTGCCTGTAAGGCTGAATAATTTTGCAGCTTAGCCTAGTTGCAAAGTGATCCAAGCTGACTCATGCTCATAATTGCTACCATTATAACCTTGTCCCAACTATTAGAAATTAGCCTTATGTATCCATCTGGTCTTTCCTATTGAAAACTGCTTCTGTTGTCACTCACAACTTGTACCCATGATATTTCAGTTCTTTTTTTTTTTTGAAAATCAATATTTCAGTTCTTCGCCTCCTCCTTAACCATCCTAACTTGTGTCAGTTCAGCTTCATTGGCCAGTTGTCTATATAGAGTTTTGTGTGTGTGTGTGGATGGGTGGGAGGTGTGGGAGGGGGGAGAGATTTATTTGCCTAAGAGACAAAAGAATGGTCATGATTTATTTCTGCCATATAAATAGGTTAGCACGTGCTTCATTGAGTCGGTCGTTCCGGCTGGTATCAATTGCTTAAAAAAACGACCACTATCGATGCCAAAATACTAACCGCAATCGATGCCCAAGGAAAATCACAATGATTGGATGCTGGCCACAACCAATTAACCTGATCACATATGCCCACTTAACCCAGTCCTTACTGGTGAATCATTGTGATTGGATGCCTAACATTAGAATGAATCACTGCTCGATACCTAAACATCAGGAATGGAAGAACACTTCGCGAAAGAAAAGCGACGAGGTGATTGCTAAATAATCGGCCATGATCGATGCTAAATAGTAAATAACCGACCACGACCGATGCTCCTGCAGCCACCTAACACAATCGGCGATGATCGATAACCCCACATCCGCCCATCACAGTCGGGGGGATTTCACGTAAAAAGTCCGCAAACAATCGGTTTGCAATGGTAAGTCGGCAAATGGGTTCTCTTTGCTGTACTTTCCACTCCAGTAACGAAATCGGCTAGTGTTTTCTAGCAAAAATTCTGGCTCTCCCACCATAAAGCAAATCTCTTCCCCCAACTCCCCCTAAACCGATAGATACAGAGACAGAGAGAGAGAAAGGAGAGATGAGACGGCGACCCTCGCGGCCACCGTCGACGTTCTCGTTCTCGCCCGAGCCATTGCCCACCTTCCCGAAACCGTTCCAATGTCCTCCAACAACCAGGTAAGATCTCTACTCCCTCTGTGCTTCTCCACTTCCGTCAGCGGCACCCCACTCTCCATTGGTGATCTTTTAAAAATTATTTTTTCAACTTACGGCTCTCTTTCTTTAAAGTTGACATTGGTTCCAATTTTTGTTCAAATGGATAAGTAGACTGTGGTGATGCTGATATCCTAATGCATGTAAAGTTGTAAACAAATATTTGGAGGTTACCAAAAAAAGGTAACAAAAATTTGGATTGTTGTGTTGGTGGAATGCATGCTAATTTTTTTATATTGTGTGTGTGTGTGTGTCACACATTTCTGTGAGTTGGTGGCTTTGATTGTATCAAGAAATTGATTTTAGATGCCCAGACTTATTAAATTCGATTGGATTTTTGTTTATGACTCGAAGAATTTCATATATATTATATGCCATTGATTGAGCCATGAACAATGGAATTGCTTAATTGCTTTGGTTGATGCTTCGTTGTATGTTTTAGGCCCTTGCCAAGGCCTTGACAGTAGACCAGCTTTTTTATCAATGAGAATGATTTCAATTATGGGTGTTAGTGATAGTGTATAGCATTGAGATACAGATACCCGTAGATACCTGTATAGGATACCCTTTTTTGTTCTTTCCCTTGTATCTTCATATATATTTGGCCCTTGGCCTAATGAGATGGCTTAATCCATTCTCCCAAAACCTAGCCTCTCTCTCTCTCTCTCTCTCTCTCTCTCTCTCTCTCTCCATGCTAGGTCATCATTGTCACATGGTATCAGAGCGGGCGTGAGATCCAGATCCGACCTCCGACGTCAGCTTCCTCTCCTCCTGCGCTAGCTCCTCTCCTCCGGCGCCATCTCCGGCGGTCGTCAGCTCCGGCGATCCAGCCAGCACAACAGATCTACGAGATCTGTTGAGATCTGTTGAGATCCGATCCCTTCCTGCTCAGATCTGTTGAGATCCGATCCCTTCCTGCTCAGATCTGTTCAGATCTGTTGAGATCCGATCCCTTCCTGCTCAGATCTGACCTCTTCTCCTGCAACCGGCGGCACTCAGATCAGATCTGTTGAGATCAGATCTCTTCCGGCGTCAGATCCACTCAGATCTTCTCCTGCGCCAGCTCTCCAAGATCAGACAGATCTCCGGCGATCCAGATCTGAAGCTTCCGGCCTCCAGCGATCCGATCTGAAACTTCCGGCGATCCAGATCTGAAACTTCCGGCCTCCAGTGATCCAGATCTTCGGCGATCCAGCTCCGGCGATCCAGATCTAGGCCTCCAGCGATCCAGCTCCGTCGATCCAGCTCCGGCGATCCAGATCTACTCCTGCATCAGCTCCGGCGATCTAGGTAGATGCGCCAGATCTCTTTCAGCTTCCGACCTCCAGCCTCCGACCTCTCCCAGTAGATCTCCTGCATCAGCTCCGGCGATAGATCCAGCTTCCGGCCTCCTCTCCCAGTAGATCAGATCCTGCGAAATCAGATACTGCGAGAGTGTTTGTAGCTTCATTATTAGCTCAAGTGACTGATTAGCAGAGGTCTGTCTATGTTAAGCCTGCGAGATCAGATAGATCAGATCCGGATCCAGCACTCTTGAGATCAGATGATCTGTCCCTTGAGATCAGATCTTGTTTTGTGATCTTGTTTTGTCGTGAGATCAGCTCCGATCTCCGGCCTCCGAGCGAACCGCCATGGCCGACTCCTCCTCTGTCGATGCTCCTCCTCCCGGGCCACCACACTCCGAGAGCCTCCCGTTCGAGTATACCCGCGACTTCCTGCCGAGCTCGACGGATTTCCCTCTCGCCTCCTCCGCCGACTGGGAAGCATGGGCAGCAACCGTTCAGACCACCCTTCTCGGACGTGGCCTTCTTGGACTACTCGACGGCACCACCACGGCACCGAGTCAGGCTTTCCCCACCGCTCTTCAAGCGTGGCGTCTTCGTGATGCACGGGTCGCCGCCTACCTTGTCGCTTCGGTCGATCGGACGATGCGTGCCGACCTCGCCGCTCTTGGAGCATCTGCAGCTATATGGCGCTCCTTAGTTGAGCGTTTCGTGGAGTCTAGCGGCGCCCGCGAGTATGCCCTTCTCTCCCAGGTTCAGTCGGAACAGCAGGGTGATCGTACGATCCAGCAATTCCATGCGCAGATGCGTGGTTACTGGCGGGAGCTTCAGTCACTGGTGCCTCCCGTCCCTCCCAAGTGCCGTGCCGCCCACCAAACCTTCTGGGAGCGCCGTCAGCTTTACCAGTTCCTGATGGCCCTTCGACCGGAGTTTGGCTCACTTGCTGGCGCCCTGATCCACCGAGACCCACTTCCACGCTTGGATGCTGCCATTGCTGAGTTCGTCGCCGAAGAGACCAGGCTGCGCACCATAGCCACCAGGGCTCCTCCGCCCCCCTCCAGCCATACGGGCGTCCTTGCTGCAGCCAGGGTTTTAAATCTCGGCCGATACCGGTACGTACCGGCCGGTACGTACCGGTTTTGGCCGGTTCGAGACCGGTACTGCATCCGATCCCGATACCTGGCCCGTATCGGCCGGTACCGGTACGTACCGGTCCGTATCGGCCGGTACAGGCCGGTACCGACCGGTACGGCCGGTACGGACCGGTTAAATTTTTTTTTTTTTTGGTTTTTTGGATTTTTTTAAGGTTTTTTTTCTCAACCGGTACCGGTCCGTACCGGCCGGTACCGGTACGTACCGGCCGGTACCGGTACGTACGGGGCCGACCGATACCGCGACCGATACCGTGATTTTAAACCTTGGCTGCAGCTCCAGCTGTCTCTCTTACTTCTGGTCGTGATCGGTTTGTGTGCACTCACTGCCACAAATCAGGTCATGTCGTCGCCACATGTTGGAAGCTGCATCCCGAGAAGAGGCAGGGACCCCGAGGACGTGGTCGCCCCTTTAGCTCTACTGCTGCTGCCGCTACTGCTCCGTCCTCTCCTCGCACGATTCCATCATCACCCCGAGGTTCCTTGGACGCCCCTGACGCTACTCAGCTCCTTCAGCAGCAGCTTGCACAGCTCCAGTTCCGCCTAGACCAGCAGGCGAGCTTCAGCTCCGCCGAGGCTTCCAGCGCCTCCAGTTCCTCTGCTCACTTAGCCACCCCCGGTACCTTCGCAACTTGGATTCTGGACTCTGGGGCCTCCCATCACATGACTTCAAATGCTTCCTTGCTTACCGCCTGCCGACCAGCACCGCACATCCCATCGATACACACTGCAGATGGCTCTTCTTTAGCCATCTCACAGTGTGGATCGATTACCACCACTACAGAACCGAGCGGTCGTCTCTCTTTACCCAATGTGTTGCATGTACCCCAGCTTCGCATGCAGCTCATCTCCATTAGCAGTCTTTGTGACTCTGGCTGTGTTGTGACTTTCTCCCCTTCTTCTTGTGTTGTGCAGGATCCACGTACCGGACGGGTGATTGGCGCTGGTCGTAGGTCAGGCGGACTGTACCACCTCGAGCATCTCCACCTTCCACCCATTCCACCTTCTGGAGTTTGTAGTTTAGTTTCTTCCGATGCCGACCTGTGGCACCGAAGACTAGGCCATATTTCTGAGTCTCGCCTTAAGAGCTTACTCCAGACTGGAGCTCTAGGTCGTTGCTCTTTCTCTTCTTTATCTACATGTACCGGTTGTAAGTTTGCCAAAGCTACAGCCTTACCTTTTCCTTCTAGTATCTTTCAGAGTTCTGCTCCCTTTGACTTAGTACACTCTGATATCTGGGGCCCTGCACCTCTTCCTTCGATGTGTGGCTATCGCTACTATATCTCTTTCATCGATGACTTCAGCCGATACACTTGGGTTTACCTTCTTCAGCACCGCTCTGAGGTTCCTCGGGTCTACCAGATTTTCACCTCGATGGTCCACACACAGTTCGGTTGTCGCATTAAGACCTTTAGGTCTGATTGCGCCCTCGAGTATCTCTCTACTGCTATGCGGACACTTCTTCAGTCCCATGGGACCTTATTCCAGCACTCCTGTCCTCACACACACGAGCAAAACGGCGTAGCCGAGCGGAAGCACCGTCATATCCTTGAGACGACGCGTGCTCTTCTTCTCTCTGCTTCCGTTCCACGCACTTTCTGGGCTGAGGCTGTCTTGACCTCCGTCAACCTCATCAACATCACCCCTTCGTCTGTTCTCCCGGGTAGTGCCTCTCCCCACGAGCGTCATTTCTCTTCCCCTCCCGACTACAGTTTGCTTCGTACCTTCGGATGCACCTGTTTCGTTCTTCTTCCGCCCCATGAGCGCACGAAGTTGTCCGAACGTGCAGTTAAATGCATCCTCCTAGGTATCAGCGCCGAGCACAAGGGTTATCGTTGCTATGACCCCTTGACTCGTCGTCTTCGCATCTCTAGACACGTCTCCTTCGTCGAGGATGCCCCTTATTACTCCTCTGCAGCTCAGGACCTCACCTTCTTGGAGACTCCTCCCACTCTGTCTCCGACTCTCGAGCCTCTTCTATCACCCCTCTCACCTAGCTCTACTTCTCCCCCTGTTTCTAGTGATTCTTCCACGGAGTCTTCCTCTGTCCCCTCCTCCCCTCCGTCACCGGTTGCTTCTGTAGATCTTCCTCATACTCCCAATGCCTCTGGTACTCCGCCTGCTACGCCCAGTCCGACGCCGCCGGTCGTGGATCCTCACCCGCCGCCCCGCTACCCTCAGCGCGAGCACCACCCACCTGATCGCTTCAGCTTTAGCTCTGGCCCACCTGACCGTTTTGGCTTTGCCACGGTCACCTCCTACTCGCCTCAATTTACAGCCTTTCTTGCAGCCCTTCACACAGACCAGGAGCCTCGGTCGTACCGGGAGGCCGTCCAGTCCCCTCAGTGGCGACAGGCTATGAGCGAGGAATTTCAGGCATTTCAGCAGACTCAGACTTGGGATATCGTTCCCCTTCCTGTTGGTATTGAGCCTGTCAGTTGCCGGTGGGTCTACAAGCTCAAGCGGCGGCCTGATGGTTCCATCGAGCGGCACAAGGCTCGTTTGGTGGCTCGTGGCTTCACTCAGGCTTACGGCATAGACTACGAGGAGACTTTCGCACCTGTAGCTCAGATGACCTCCGTTCGTGCACTTCTGGCAGTTGCAGCAGTCCGTCGATGGCCTCTTCTCCAGATGGACGTGAAGAATGCCTTTCTTCATGGTGATCTTTCAGAGGTCGTCTACATGCAGCCACCCCCTGGTTTGCATACTCCTCCCCAGCATGTCTGTCGCCTCCGTCGAGCTATCTACGGGCTCAAGCAAGCCTCTCGAGCTTGGTTTGAGTGCTTCCGACGAGCCGTCACCGAGATCGGCTACATTGAGAGCTCGCAGGACCACTCACTTTTTGTACGGTCATCTCCTCAGGGCAGGGCGATTCTCCTATTATACGTCGATGACATGATCATCACAGGTGATGACTCAGCTGCCATCACTTTCCTTCAGCAGCATCTTCGGCGCCGGTTCCAGATGAAGGATTTAGGTCCTCTTCGGTACTTCCTAGGGCTAGAGATCGCCCAAAGTGAGCGAGGGATTCTGCTATCTCAGCAGAAGTACACAGCCGACATCCTCAGTCGAGCTGCACTTTCCGATGATCGCTCCGCTGTCACCCCTCTCGAGCTTCACGTGAAGCTTCGTCCCACCGATGGTGAGCCTCTCTCAGATCCTACTCGGTACCGACAGATCGTTGGCCAGTTGGTTTATCTCTGCATCACCAGGCCCGACATTGCTCATGCCGTTAGCATCATCAGCCAGTTTGTCGAAGCCCCTCGCTCTGCTCACTATGCTGCCCTTCTTCGGCTTCTTCGTTATCTCCGAGGCACCATCACCCGGTCGCTCCTCCTATCATCGACTTCTCCTCTGGTACTGCGTGCCTACTCGGATGCCGATTGGGCTGGTGATCCGACCACTCGTCGATCGACTACCGGCTATTGCCTATTTCTTGGAGATTCTCTTATCTCATGGCGCAGCAAGAAGCAGAGCGTTATCTCTCTCTCCAGTACTGAAGCAGAGTTTCGAGCCATGGCCTCTACTACCAAAGAGATCGTTCACTTGCGACGACTTCTCAGAGATCTAGGGGTTCAGATATCTGAACCTACAGCCCTTCACTGTGACAATCGGAGTGCTATACAGATTGTCACCAACCCGGTCTTTCACGAGAGGACGAAACACATCGAACTCGATTGCTACTACTCTCGCCAGGAGTATGAAGCCGGGACCATCTCTCTCCCTTTCGTTTCCTCCGGAGAACAGATTGCCGACTTCTTCACGAAGTCACATCCTGCTCCACGCTTTCAGTTTTTGCTTAGCAAACTCATGGTGCATGACCCACCTTGAGTTTGAGGGGGGCTGTTAGTGATAGTGTATAGCATTGAGATACAGATACCCGTAGATACCTGTATAGGATACCCTTTTTTGTTCTTTCCCTTGTATCTTCATATATATTTGGCCCTTGGCCTAATGAGATGGCTTAATCCATTCTCCCAAAACCTAGCCTCTCTCTCTCTCTCTCTCTCTCTCTCTCTCTCTCTCTCCATGCTAGGTCATCATTGTCACAATGGGAGCCAAACAAGAGCAGCTACATCTCCTTGCAGAACTTTAAGACGGTTAGTTTTCTTTACATAATGAAAGTCTTCCTGTTCATGTGACTCCCAAATGATGCTGGAATCAACAAGATTTGTTTTCGGATCTTGCAAATCTATCATCTTCTATGTGAAGTTGCTTGATTGATCTTTGAATAACCTGAATTCTGATCCTTCCCTTCCTTATGCCCACTATGTGTTTCTTCGATTTGATGAGAAATTTGAGTTGTTCGCAGATCGGAGTTTGCTTTAAGATACTATATAAGGAAGGTTGTTTCGTTGCAAATGAGGGATCTTCGACCTTGGAATTTCGATCCTAAAAAGAAGTTGTTTGGTGTGGCATGCAGGCTTGTGAGGGAGTTGTTTTACGGATGCAGAGTTGAAGCAAGTGTACTGTCGGATAATTAGGTCTCATCGGGTACAATTGCCAGTACCAAAATTTTGAGGGATTTTTTTAACTCTGAGATTTTGATTCTTTACAAAAAAATATTCAGTGAACTTTCTTTTTGGTTAGGATGACGTCGAACCACACATCTCTGACCCAGATCAAGGGCGTCCACACAAAGACGGAGGTGGCCTAACCTACATCTACAGAGCAAAGGTGAAGAATGGTTCGCACTACAGATGCATCTAGGGTAATGTTGCTCACCCAATGCATCTGACGTAGTTCGAGCCAAGTTCGAGTCCAAACTATCGAGCCAAGTTCGAGTCCATCCTATCGAGCCAAGTTCGAGTCCAACCAGCCACCTAAAACAATGGTGGTAGCAGATCGATAACATCTTTTCTTTATGTGGGGTATGTGAAGTTTCACTCATAGTTGTTCTCATGGAATGCATCTAAAGTTAGAGTTTCCATGTATCGAAGACACATTTGTGGCAACCTCTTATAAATTTCGAGTCAATAAATTTTTGGAAAATGTTTGTTGCTTCAACTGTTTATTTATGTAGCTTGGTTCTATTTTTTTTATAAAGTGCAGCTTGGTTATATGGTCTTCTTATTTCAAACTGTATTATGATTTTTGCAATTTGACGTTAACTAGACTGTTGCAATTCAAACGAAGTTTCCAACTCTACTTTAATTAAAAGTTTATTATGCATGTTACACTTATTGTTGAAATATCAAATCATTTGATAGATTATTTTGTTTATCTCTTGCTTTTAATTACCTCGAGTTCCAGTCATAAGACGGTTCCCACAGTGGAGGGCGACATTAGCGAAACCATTATTGTCACTGCTGATGAGATCATCGTCAATAGGAAGGGCATCACCAACACTCCCCTCGCCCTTAATGTATAGTACTCTATTGAAATACCACACTCATTAGACTTTTTAATACAAAATTTATTTTGTTTTAAATTTTATTTCATTTATTATATATTTTGAACTTTATTTTTAAAAAAAAATTATCCTATGCATGGCAACGGGTTTTGTCCTCTTATTACTATGTTGCCATCGGTGCGGCATCGTACAGTGATTGTCTTTACAAGTTTTCTTTGGCGTTACTAGTTACTACATGGACTTGCATGAGTTTTTTTAGTTAACACGTGAGCAATCAGCAAAGTAACCTTCTCGCTGACCTAAGCAAATACTAAGCATCCCATTGGTCAGCCCCTCGATGGGAGAAAATATTCAGTGGAACTGGAATACAAGCTAACGTGGTGCAATCTATTCGCAGAACCATTCGATGCAACTAGTGAATCGCACCAAGTCTTAGATGTAGGGACCCCGACGGGTGAATCGCACTCAGGTCTAGTTTTGGTGGATCCCATCTGCTTACATCCACGACTTGGTGGGATTCACCTGTAAGACTGTAATGGTGAGTGCATCAAACGCTTCTATGAATAGGTTGCACCACGTCAATATGTATCCCGGTTCCGCTGAATTTTTTATCCCAAGGGGGGAGGGGAGGGGAGGTGATGGGTCGGTCGATAATAAGCCACAGGAGGTATCTCTCACTCTTAAGCAGGGGCAGTCCGTCAAAGGCGACTGATGCAGTGCTAACAGGCACGGTGTAGAAGAAGGTTTCGAGCTCGGGTTGACACCAATCCATTTATTTATTTATTTTAGGGCTGGGTTTTGGGTTTCGCAGAGAAGCAAACAGTCTCCCAGCAAGAACGTAAAGAAAAAATAAGTTGTATTATGAGCTCTTTACATGTAGCTTAAATAATAAAGTGACGCCCATTTTCAGCGTGGGAAGCCATATTCGGTGGGCGCCGCCGATGCATTTTGCTGCCTCCCCTCCCCTCTTGGCCCGCATGTGCTGTCGCATAAGGCAGCCGCACCAATGCCGACAAGCACACGGGCAATAGTCGTGGGCCTGTCGGCATACTGCCGCCTTCGATAGCTACAACAGTCTTCAGCGACACTCTGATGCATCTTGAGATGCATCGATCGGACTACGTTTCAGTCACTTATTCAGTTTTCTATAGTGGAGACTTGTTAGTTTACTTTCGGTTGTTGTTCGCTGCGATTCGGTTATTTCGAGGCCCGTTTGGATGTTTTAGGCCTTTTATTTATCATTTTTTTTGTATTTAGTGTAGTCCTATGTTATGGGGGATTGTCCACGACCGCTTTCGAAGGCTATTCGACGTAGATCCGGGCCTTAGAAGGTGAAACCTCTATGTATGTTTAAGGAGGAATGGATAGTTGGGAATTATCATCTCAACATAGATTTCTCCACAAAAAAATTAGCAAATTTGGAAACCTCTATGTATGTTAATGGAGGAGAATACATTGAAGCCTTCAATGCATATGCATTCAAAGTCACACTCCCATATATATATATATATATATATATATATATATATATATATATATATATATATATATATATATAGTGATACATTGCGGCTGCTTAACGTGCGGCCCGTACCCTAGGGTTTTTTTTTCAAATTTTTTTTTGGAAGATGATCACCTCCCCTTTGATAGTATACACAAAAAATTTCAGCATTCACCTATAGGTCTATCAAATGTGCTCGACTTTTATCGATCATTCATTTTTACCATCAATTTAATGAGCACATTTAATAGACCTATAGGTCTTAGAATAAGCTGAAATTTTTTGTGTGCACTATCAAAGGGGAGGTGATCATCCTCCAAAAAAAAAATTGAAAAAAAAAACTCTAGGTAGGAGCCGCACATTAAGCCTTACGTTAAGCGGCTATATATATATATATATATATATATATATATATATATATATATATATATATATATATATATATATATATATATATATATATATATATATATATGGGTCAGGATCGGATGACCCAGCAAATAACCCAGCACCCTTGATGCACCTAGAGGTTTTAGAATGGGCTAATTTTTTGTAGACAAGTTGTCTATGGTATGTTGATCATCCTCACAAAAAATCAACCCATTCTAAAACCTCTAGGTGCATCAAAGACGCTCTTCAAATCAACGGTTAAAATTGACAGTAAAAAACCGTTGATTTGAAGAGCGCATTTGATGCACCTAGAGGTTTTAGAATGGGTTGATTTTTTGTGAGGATGATTACCATAGACAACATGTCTACAAAAAATCAGCTCATTCAAAAATCTCTAGGTGCTTCAAAGGGTGCTGGGTTATTGCTGGGTCAAAATTTGCTAGGTCAGCCGATCCCGACCCTATATATATATATATATATATATATATATATATATATATATATATATATATATATATATATATATGGGCAGGGATACTCTTACTAATAAAAGTTACAAATCGCCTTTTACCTAATCTAGAGGTTTCAGAATTTGATGAAACTTGGTGGGGATGCTCTCTATGGCAAGTTGATCATCCTCAGCAAAAATCATCAAATTCTATAACCTCTAGGGGCATCAAATGTTAGAAGCTTTATCGACCGTTCATTTTAACCGTTAATTTGAATAACATCTTTGATGCCCCTAGAGGTTATAGAATTTGATGATTTTTGGTGAGGATGACCAACTTGCCATAGAGAGCATCCCCACCAAGTTTCATCAAATTTTGAAACCTCTAGGTAGGTAAAAGGCGATTTATAACTTTCATTAGTAAGATTCCATTAGTAAGAGTATCCCTACCCTATATATATATATATATATATATATATATATATATATATATATATATATATATATATATATATATATATATTCTCTGTGCCTGTCGGCAATTCCACAAAGCACATTCAGCAGAGCTGCAAAATCGTCGGTGGCGTCCACATTCGGCGGGTTGTTCATATTCATTTGTCGCCCAATGTGGGCGCCCCCGTCGAACGTGTTTTGTTGCCGCAAGTAGTTGCTACAATGTCGAAGGCACGAGCATTACTAGGGAATCAATACAAGAGCAAATTACCTAATATCTACCTAAAGGTGAAGATGGGATTCGATTCCAGGTCTCTAGTACAACCACCAAGAGACTTAACCAACTAAGCTAACTAGCACCCTCGGTTGTCCATCAACATCTTCAAAAGTTGCAAACTCTTATGAGTATTCTGATGTACTCATCATTCCTCACCCTACCTTGATAGGTTTACCACGTATCTCTGCCTCGGCATTCTCACCTCTCACATTCATCTTATGTGATTAATCCCTCTTCATTGCCAAACATTAGACATGAGATGACAAGCTTATTGCCATCTTATAAGATTTTTCCTAGGTTCTCAGAGGCATGAATTAATCACATAAAATTGGCAAAGCAACTTTCCACTTCATCAACATAGTAATAATTCGATTAGATGTCATCATCTATCTGACCCAGGTTCATGCTCAATTAAATTTTTACTTGTACTTGAAGATAAGCAAGTTTTAAAAATAAAACTGAGGATATCCCTTTTACTTCTGATCTCCTGAAAGTGATCACATAAAAGCATGGGGATCCTATGATTATAAATTCAATAGTACAAATACGCAAATACCTAAAAGCAACTATACCTGAATGCATACTTCTGGTGAAAAAGCACATCGCAACTGTCTTGAAACAGCATCAATAATTATACCATCTTCTAAAAGCGCCTGCTCAGTAGAGTTGCCACATCCATCAATGAGATTTCTGACAAGTGCCAAGGCCTGCTCTTGAATGAAATATTCAGAATCTGTAAAATAACAAATTTCAGTAATGTCTATTTAATATCTGGAAGATCGTCATGAAGCAGGGTCAACAAAGTTTCAAGAATCACCTGTTATTAGGCTAGCCAGTGTAGGTACTGTTAGCTCCATAAGGATGCATTCTTTCCCTACTCTGTCTGCAAGGAAGGTCAGGTTCCTCAAAGCCCATACAGACTTTAACCTTAGTGTTGTGTTCATTGACTTAGATAGCTGAACAAGCAGTTTGACAACTCCACACTGGATAAAGACTGACTTTCGAGTTGTAAAGTCAACAGCCAAATTGCAAATAGCATCGAGTGCAACAACCTGTAGTGAATCGATTACTCATGCATTTCAGATACATATGCCAATTATCAAATGCTATATATTGCAGTACTGGAAACTTACAGGTATTCACCTACAACAATGCACTATAAAATCGAGTTAAGTGACAAATGAGATTCCTCTGATGGGTAACCTAATGTAGATTTGACTTTCATAGGACAAACTACAATATCAACCAAATGTTTACAGGTTGATCGTCTTCTAAAATTCACCCTAATGTCTTAGAGGCATTTATCGATCGCATAGCAACCCAAATCCCCGCTCCACTTCCTACACCAAACTCTCATTCTATTGGAGATATCTTCATGTACCTCTCCATCCTATATAATCAATTCAAGATATCGAAATTACAATTTGCGGTACTTCTTGGCTTTAATTCTGAACCATTACTTTTTCATAAAATTTCATTCATATACTTTGTGTTAGTGCTAACGTTTCTTAAACCCCTCTTCCAATTCCTTCATAAATCCTAGTTAGCATTCAATCTTATCCATGTCTCATCAACATTGTATCATATGCATATAAACATGGTTCTTCTTGAACTTTAGTAATAAGTTCATCAAAAACATTAAATATATGGGCCAATTTTGACCCTTGGTGATGTTCCGCCATGACTGAAAAGTCATTTGTCTCACAACAATTCTCACGCTAGTAATTGTTGCCTCATACATGTTCTCAATGATTTCGATGTAACCATTAGACATGTCTGTTAAATTACATATGTTGTATTCTATAATAAATTTTCTCTAATAAATAAAAACCATGTGAAGATTCTCTTTTCTCTGTGAAGTTTTCCCTTAGTTTTCTCAGTAAGAAAATAGTCTCCATTGTTGACCTTCATGGCATAAATTGAATTGGTTCTCCAAACTTCTTGTCATGTTTCTTAATTTTGTTCCATCACCATCTACCACAGCTCCATGGCGTACTCATAAGCTTAATTCCACAAAAATTAATAGTTGTTTAAATACTTAAATATGAGAGGGTATTTAACAGCCCTTTAGTTGTTTCGAAAACTTTATTATGTATCAGCATCTATAATCCAATGCCAAAAACATTATAGTGGGTAATACTATTCAAAGTATTCGCATGCACTAGCACGTAAAAGTACAGATGTTTTGAAATATACACAAGAGATGATATGGAAATCTACGTTTTTCTAATGTCATCCATTTATTTTAAGTCCTTGTGATTATCATTTATTTTACCAACACTTGAACATTTATATATGTTTAATTCACAAATATCTCAGTAATGACATGCACCACTATATTATCATGTTGATGATAAGAATTGACTGAACGATTACAAGTCTCTGCATAGTATTAATTAGTCGATTCCAAATGGCAAGCTAGCCTCAATAATTCAACATTAAGCACGCAAAGCAAGCTTAAAAAGAAGTGGCAATCAACATGGTTTCGTGTAGTAAGAATCAAATGCCAAAATCAGGATAATAGCACACCTATTGATACTAACTTGCAATTGATACCATATCTAAAGATTCTAAACATACATGTTTATACGACTCCGTGCATTTTTAAACATATATCTGTGTATGCACGTAGTGACAAATGAATTAGTGTGTGGATGTGTGTATTTAAAAGGCACCTATAAACAAATAAGAGCCAGGACTACGCTAATATTTGTCATATAATGAACTTGATCCATAGAGAACACAGCATACTAGCTCAGCAAACTTGCCAACGGGAAACATGGGCTGCATAGTTTAGAGTGCAATTGGATGGTTCAACTCCAACCTACATATACTGTAGTCAGTCAAGCCAAACCCCATCCCACTTACCTACCTTCCAATAATCAATGGTATATTGGTATACTGTGTGTACGCTATAATCTAGTGGAAATACTTAAAAACCGCATAACCATTTATAATTGATACACTACTTCAATAAAGGGAAAGGATAGAATTTTTTCATATACCTGCACTGAAATCGATGGGTCATGCAAAAGCTGGACCAAGGGAACAACAATTGTCTCACCAGAGAGTAGGCCTGCACTTAGATTCTGAATCCAAATCCATCAATAGAAAACCCAAAACGTCTAAGTGGACCTCTAAAACACAAAATAATGCATCAAGTTTCGAACCTTAACTGAACGAGAAATGTTCCTGATACAGGTGCATGCTGCAATCCGTAATTCGGGAAATTCATGCTTTAATGCATCAGCAATTATATCTAGTACCTGGGTCATTACATTCGGGAAATTCTTCGGATTATTTAGAAATTCTCTAATTATTATCAACTTACGCATCAAAAGCTGTCCAAACTTTATCCCAACTTAATGTAAAAAAGAACATGTCCTATTGAAGTATCAGCCATTATTATAAATAACTATTGAAGTTTTAGAGATTTTTCCATCCACATGTCCCGATATTCATAAAATATGCCTATATTTTAAATGATTCAACTTCTGATATTTTCAACAATTGTTTCTCAAAAGTTTCCTATGTTTATGAATTGTTAGCATCAATGAATAGATCTTGAATCCTGACTTTCTCACAATGCTTACAAGATTTCATTTTCAGGGGCGCATATTGTTAGCATCCAAATGCAAAGGGAATTCAGAACATGCAATCCTCGATATTCAACAGGTGTGTTATCCCTACCCTCATGTCAAAGAAAGAATGCATGAGTGCAACATGTATCCATATGTCATCATGCACCGGACAGAGGACATGAGACATTGTCTCGGACTCTTAAAATATTTCTGTGCACTCCATGTGCCTCAAAGGTCATGGCCAACAAAGAAAAGTCTCACTTCTTGTTCATGCTAACGGTATCTTATTAATTTTTCTTATAGGTAAATATTATATTAAGTATTAATCTCTCGAGAATTGCTTAAACATATGTAGATGTAGTTAACTAGTTATGGCCCTCAGTTATACAAGTAAAATATGCGATGAGATCATTAAAAATAGAGATATACTAGTATTATGATTTATGACTCTGTAAGAATTTTGATTCAAAGAATGAAAAAGGGAAAATAAGGTGATAATTGAAAAAAAAAATTATTAGTATAGGAATGATAAACTAGACAAGTATTTTTATCTTCCATATAACCATAAAATTTCTTTTAAAAGTTAATAACGAAAATGTGTCTCCAATCCCTCTATTTTGGCTCTCACCATGCCAGACACATATTCTTGTGTTCAAATTTAACAGTGTTTGCATTCTAGTAAGAATTCAATAGAGATAATCATAATGTTGTTCAGTCACTGTGTTACATGCAAGTATGCAACCAAGAAATGCAGTTTACAGTAGATGTATTCAAGAATAGAAGAACAATATTTGGGGATATCACAATAGTTTCTAACCTCAATGATAGCAAAATGGAATTAAACTCTGGTTGAAAAGGCTTTAGGGACATTTGGTTGTTGAGAAAAGCTTATCACTAAGCATTAGGAAGCCAAGCCTGTCCAAGCATCCGAGCCATTATAGACAGGTCCAACACAAAATTCATTTGGATGGCACATCTATAGGACATCCTCACATATCAATTATTTAGGCACTGTTAGACCCCTAACAATTCATAACCTAAGATGCCGATAAGTATGAATTAAAAACTGTCCTGCAGCATCTACATATTTCATACTAAAGGGGGATCAAACCCGGCCGCTTGTAGCTCATAGATTTGACTATTTGAGCTCATATAACATCTTCCTCTTTAGAATTTCTGTAGTATAGGTCTTCGTGAAAGAATGAGCTATAGGTGGTGTTTATCCAAGTACAGAATTTGAACAAGAGCATTATATTGTTTCTACTTTTTACTGCCTAAGCAGCATGTGCTCTTGATAAAGTGTTTCCAAAGTTCGACAACAGTACTCCCTTCAACCATTTATATTTAGGCAAAAAAACTTCATAAGAGTAGCAGATAGAAAACAAAGAACAACTTTTCTTTCCCTGGTGAAGATTTGGACAACTAAAACACAATAAGCAATAATTTTACTCCAATTCATTTGAGACAAAAAAAAAAGGAAGATATGGTAGGTTTATGAGTGCTTAAGAGGTGTTGATAATTCAGGGGAGAGGACCAGGTCCTCTCCCCTGAATTATCAACACCTCTTAAGCTGATAGGTCCTCGCCCCTGAATTATCAACACCTCTTAAGCTGATTGGTCCTCTCCCCTGAATTATCAACACCTCTTAGTTCCTGATGATCTGCCATGTGTTAAGCTGATTGGTCTTCTCCCCTGAATTATCAACACCTCTTAAGCTGATTGGTCCTCTCCCCTGAATTATCAACACCTCTTAGTTCCTGATGATCTGCCATGTTTTAAGCTGATTGGTCCTCTCCCCTGAATTATCAACACCTCTTAAGCACTCATAAACTGATTGTTAAAAAAAATCCCAAAAAACTCAGTTTGTCTTAACAATTCTTTATTGGGAAATGCATTCAAGGACGATGGCATTTGGATATAACTGAATACTGCAGTATGATGTAACAACTTAATTAACAACATAATAAATAATATGAAGAAAAGGCAGCAGTATAAACTATTCATCAGTAGTGGAAGGAAATTATGGTATCAATTATGCTCTTTGTAGTTTTATGGTAAATCGCAAACCTGTAGTGACATGAGCTGGCATCTGCAATTCTCCAACTTTGAGCAAAGTTCTGCCAATACAAGCAATATTCCGTGGAGACGGATGGCCTGTCTTGGACTCTTATGCAAGACGTTGCAAAGTTTCTCAACAGCATTGACGGAAACTGCCTGTTTATGTAACTCCTCCTTGTCTGCAATTAGATTTAACAATGCAAACGGAGCATCATCTCCAGCTCGTCCAGGTTCCTCGAGAAGCTCAATTAAGATTAGCGTCATTTTGGTTTTTATTTGTAACTCTTGAACATAGCAAGGAGAAGCATCCCCAACAGCAATCAAGCATACACAGGCAAGTAATCTTGTCCGAGGACACCTATCACTGATTAACTCAATTAAGTAACGCAATGCCTTCCCATTCTCAATGGACGAGAACTTTGTAGCAGCTTCACAGTTATTTCTGAGAACTGCTGCTATAGAATCTAAACAAGCATCCCTTTGAACTGAAGATCCTTCAAGGAGACAAACAAGTCTCTGCAAAACTCCAGCATCACAGAGTGCTTTCTGCTCTACATTTCTCTCACAAGAGTGGGCTATCATACTAGCAGCAAGTTCAGTCACATTTTCATTCTCACTGTTAAGAAGTGAAACAATAAACTTCATGTTTTTCTCCTGGAGGATATCATATTTTGGGGCCATCTTTGATTGGAATATCATTCTAAGAGAACGAGCACCTGCATCCACTACCTGTGAACAGATAGTAGCAATCAATTGACAGTAAGAAAGTCATATCTCCATTAACAGAATTTTGTATGGTTGTCCTCTGAAATTTCAGGTTTCTGGAATATATGAGCCATCCAGTTATAACATTAGAACGTCCCAGATGCACTGGAAGTAGCTGAATGAGTAAAAGGCTTAAGCTTCATCATCAAAAGTTCAATCTTAACGAAGAGTATCTCAGAGAAATCTACGGAGACCTCCAAAATATCTTGATATGAAAAAATAATTGAGAGTTCATACTTGCACACAATTCATGCAAATCCACGGCCTGTTCAGTTCTAAAAATGGCTAGGTCATAGTTCTCAACTTTTTGGTAGCAGAATCATTTGTTTCAGCAGGAAAACCTTGTATTCCTAATTATTTGGAAGTTAAGAGATCCCCACTTGGACGAGAAGTGAATGTCTATCTCTATATTCTGTTCTGAGTGACAGTACACCATAGGTTTTTTCAGCTAGTCAGATATAATACCAAGGTGATCTCCTTCTATCCAGCTCTCATATTAGCTAAATAAGGTCATCACTTAAGTTGCAATTTGGATTCTTTCAGGATCCAGTTTCAAGTAACATTCCCCAAGCATTACCTCCCATCAAAAATCTAATACATATGACAATATGCCATAGCCTATAATGTATATTGTCAAGATAAGCCTTCTGTTATACCCATATCTCATAAACTATCTAACTATAATTATATCTTCTAATTTCCACCATACATGTTTATGTGCCTGGAACTTAACATTGCAGTTCAAGTGTTTCTCATGCAAGGGACGTGGATTTTCTGCAGGACAGACAACTGCAGCATTATGCAAGAGCTGAGATTATATCATAAATTGGTGAACTAGTCCATCAACACTCATTGGATCATATAAATTTTTTGTAAGTGTGAGTGAAAAAGTGAAATACACATGTATGTAGTAGTCTTAGATGGGTCAATAAACATCATAGGTTAGTTGAGCAGTTAAGTTCCTTGGATTATTCTACCTGGCTGAATTAGCGGTGCCAGAACTTTATAAACTCTAATCAGAATTGTTTCAAATAATATTTGGGAGAATCCTTCTAAATGGAGAATCCTGATTATATAGACAAGAATCATATAGACCTACAAAACAAATTTGGACTAGATTTAATACCTTTTTAAAAGTTTATTGCCCCCAACATAATAGTTCACTCACATCTTATGTAACATAAAATAAAGTTGATAAAAAATACTAGGAACATAGTTATCAATATGACATGTCTCTTTTGTGGGTTAACTATGTCATGTTTTGATTAATCTAGGACAAAAATCTTATAAATTATACTCATCTTTACTTGACGATTGCCATGCGTTTTCGCAACAAACATATCAACGCGTAGTTTCTTAGTAGTGATATAAACACAAAAATATGCATACATACACATCAAAAAATATGTAACTGTGTTGGTGATGCATGTGGGTTCTTTAAAACACTAATATGCAGATTTTTAATAATAAATGATCAATTTCAGCACTTTCAAAATAAAATTGAACCTGATTAGATCCTAAGTTAATTGGATCTTCAAAAACCTTGTTGGATCAACAAAACCTGCTTTTGTAACAACTTAAACCTTGTCAATCATCGTGCATCCCCCACCCCCATTCCTTCCTCTTCTCTTATTCATCTCTCTGATATGCCTCGGTCCCTCTCTCTCATTCCCAAGCCTTTGGGAAACCCACTACAAGATTGAGAAGCACCCACCCGCGGGATCTCAACTTCCCATCAGCCACCCTCTCTCTCTCTCTCTCTCTCTCTCTCTCTCTCTCTCTCTCTCTCTCTCTCTCTCTCTCTCTCTCTCTCTCTTCCCCAGGTGACCCTCCTCTTCTCTCTTGTTTTCTGTGCACTCCCCTCTCTTCATCTCCTCCATGCAATCCATACCTCTATCTTAAAGCCAATACAATCCCCTCTTCCTATTAGTTTCATATCTAATTATTGATAACTAAAATATAAGTCTTGGATTCACTTATATCTTCCCCCCTTTCGATGTATCTTCATCTAGATTATTATCCCATGCTTCTTGTTCTACCCCCTCCATCATTCAATTTTCATTACTATTTTGTGAATTCCGCACTTAATCTTGGTATACATTTTGCACTTTTCATCCTTCTTCAGCACAGAAGCTCCATCTTACTCCTAGCGTTCTTCTTAATCCACCTTCTCGCCCCATCCATCCTTCACTCTTGGGGATTCTTTTGTAAGCAAAAGCTTTGTTATGACTTGACGAACGGATAGGAGAGATCGACGACTTCAATTTCAGCATCTACCATGGGTATACTTCTCTCTTATGCTTGAACTTCCATAAACCTTCTTCTTGATTTCTATTTTAGATCTGGAATACTGTTGTGATAAAGTCGGATTACCATGCTTTGAGCCCACCAGAGCATCTAATCTAAGTCTTATTGGGTGTCAGTTTATTTTCTTTCCTAAATTTCTGATTTATGGTTGTTTGCAGTGTTTTCAGACTCGTTCTGACTCGGACAAGTTGACTCGTTTTGACTCGACTCGGTCTCGATTTCGACCCGACTCGGACCAGTGACTCGCAGGCTGTCTGACTCGTCCGAGTCATGGTCTGACCCGTGTCTGACTCGGACAAGTCATGGTCTGACTCGGACGAGTCATGGTTTGACTCGTCCGAGTCATGGCCAGAGTTGTCAGACTCGTTTCTGACTCGATCGGTCGTTTTTATCCATTATATTTTAATAGTTGCATGATGTTGATGCATTTTGTGATATTATTTGCCATATGAATGCAATATATATCTCTAAGTTTTCCCAAATTTCTACTATTTTATCTAATCTTATATATATATATATATATATATATATATATATATATATATATATATATATATATATTAATCCAACGAGTCACTATGTTTATGACTCTTACGCGCCATGAGTCGACTCTTCCGAGTCGCGTCGCTAAGGGTTATAACGAGTCGCTTTCCGAGTCCGAGTCTAAAAACATTTGTTGTTTGTATGCTAGTTAAATACTAATTTCTCATGCTAAAAGCTAGTTAACAAGCCCACTAATATAAGAATCCAAATATGACTTTAATTTGCTGCACAAATCTGAGTCAAAAGCAAAATCATTAAAGGTTTGCTTGTTGCCATGTTTCTAGACCTCAAGCAGACACTTGGTGTTTGTCCAACATTGAACTTATAGAATTTCCTAGGAAGCAAACACAAGAATGCACTCATAAATCTCCCCATCATTAAGTGGCATGTTAGCATAAAACAACCACCTTCTCTACGTCACCTTCACATAAATTGGAACCTAGTGCACTCACAGATCAGAACCTACCCAAATTTCTACTTATACATCCTTTGGTATGAAAGTAGTTAAAATAACATCCTACCCAAGTTTTAATTCCATCATCGATTGTTGTTGGTTTTCTGTATAAAAAAAGGAAAGATTAAAAAAAAAAGGGAAATGGCTCATGGATTGTAGCAGTTATTTCCTAATATAAAAACAAAATATCAGAATTCGGGAGGAGCACATAGCGCAAGGAAGAGAGAGAAGAACTAACTTGTGGAGAGGAGCCACGAGGTTCTCTCCCAAGTGTGGGGACAGAAAAGAAAGAAGCCACATTCAGCAACTAATACCATAATTAATAACTAATCCTTATTTTTTTATGGTCGGACTTCTTTCCTTAAAAGGTTTCTCCCAAAATGACCAAATTAACCCCCCAAGTTACCGAAAGTTACAAGTATATCTCACTGTGGTAGAAAAAATAAAACACTAAATTTAAAAAATTAAAAAGCCCTATAGCATCTAAAACTAATAAAATTACTTTAAACGACTTTCTAATGACACCTAAGGATGACTAACAAGACTCTAATCAACTCATTAGACTAAAACTTTAGCACTACAAGTGCCCTACAGATGATCCTGCATCAAATTCTCGAGGTCAAAAATTCTTGATTTCGTTCAGGAAGGTTTAAAATGTACTCAGTAAATCCAAATCAACAAATGATGGACGTTGATCTTGAAGGGCCACTCGACTTCCGGTTTTACTAATGTTGATAATGCAGAACAAATTTCCAATTTTGATCATTTTATCATTTCAGAAATTTACTATTTTCCCCCTATATAAATTTCATTGCTTTGCCCTTGGATGTACTCAATTTATCATTAGCTTTCCATTGACTATCTTTGGGCTTCGATTGGAGTCCATAATTGATTTTGTATGCCATCCCACGAAGGGAGAGGGCCCCACCAAACATGAACCATTGTGTGTATTTATGAATCCAAGTGAATAGGTTAGGATGTTCTTGACCCGATTTAAGTTGGACTTGATCCATAGGTATCAGATCAGGGCCTGTAAAAAGTAAACTTGGCCCATCTTTGGATTTTAACTTATGCCTATAGAGATAGAAAATAACCGAGTTCAGATTTTTGCTGATCCAAATTGACAAACCCCCCACCAATCCAAACATTTCGGCTTTTGGCCGATCCAAACCTAAGCACCTCCCCAAGCCTGAAATATGCCCCAGTTCAGATCCGGTTCTCTGTTAGATTGGCTCCTAAGAAGGCTGAAATAGACCCGATTTGGCTTAATCAAGTCCGAATAGGTGGAATCGGACAATTAGACTCGAATTAGTTGAATGGGAGATAAATCAATCATATAAGACCTAAATTAGATAATTTACAAGTGTTCTGATTTTTTTTTTTTTTTGAACCAGAACCCGAACCGCCCAAACTGGTTTGTTTTTCGCTCGGTCTGAACATGAACCAGAATTTTCAAACCTACATTCAATGTACTCTTTTTTCAAACAAAAATGACTACAATTAGCCATTAGATTTTGGTTGAATGTAATTTATCAAGCTTATTTTTCCCATAGAACTATCAAATTCAGGCCCTTGACTCCATGCACCGACCACTTCCTCGGAATTATATCCCCTAGAAAGCATACAGAGTAAAAGAGGCATTAACTTCCTGATATAGAAGTAATGAAATACATCATGCAACTTGTTTAAAATGTGCAATGCCAACTTCTACGCAACAATAGATGATACCCCCCTTGCCTTCAGCCTTCTCTTGTATATTGTAATAAATGTGACATGGTATCCTTCATTTACTTTAAGTTATTTTATGTAAATAAGCAAATACCCACCATCCGATTTCAATAAAAATATCAAAAAAAAATAAAAAACCAAATGAATCAAAAAATATATTTTCAGTTTTAGTAGAAGAAAGCAGTTTTCAGGGGTTTTCATAACATCCACATGCTGAAAAAAAGTGGCTAAATCAACTCCCTTTTAGCTCAAAAAATTCCACACGATGCAGAACTATAAGTGCATCTAGAAAACCATGGTCCATCAAAGGAAATTTTGAATGGATAAAAACTTTTCTATATAAAAATCTTTTTTCCAGACTTAGTAAAAAACAGTGTTTCACATATCAGCATAATTTTTGCACGATTTCAAACTTGCATAACTTTCTTGTTTTAAGTCCGTTTTCAAAATCGTTTGAAGTATTATTTTAATAATCAACTAATCTTTATTTTAAAAATATTTTTATCCATAAAAAATTTTGAAAAACATAGATCAAAACCGGACCAAACAAGACTGCACAAGAACACACAAGACCCACATACTTAAATATATAAAATACATGTTATGTGAAGCTCTACACCCCTAGATAGAGTACAAATATTGTCTAAGTGTTCCAAAGTGTTCATCTACTTGGTTTATGACTGTTCAAAGTTTCACTGAAAAATTCCATTAAAAAATCAATATTTCCACCATTTCTATAAAACTGTAATATTTCCACACTGTCGAAATATTTTCATATCCATAGTATCGAAATATTGGTTGAAATGAAAATTTTGAACCTTACGTATTTTACAGCCCATTGGCTATTTTCCCACAGTGATCACGATTGGGAATCACAAAAATTTGAGATTAATTAATCATTCACTTCTCATTTTGTTGTCCACCACCACTACACATAGCTAAGTTCTGTATTGACCATAAATCATGCTACTCTAAACTCCAAAGCTAAGAATAAAGGCTTTAAACCTTCAATTGATCACCTTGGCTAAGGCAAATTAATAACCAAAACTTTCTCCAAGAATCTTTCCATTTTAGCTTCTCAACTCATGTTCAATATGTTCTTGCATGCCTCAATAAGATCCATGTGCATTACAATTATGCACCTTTCTCTCATTCCTTCATATGAATACCTACTTATGGAAGATAAATAGGTACTCATCAATAAAATCTAATGGAAAAGAATAATTATTCAATACACATTCAAAAAACGATCTTTGTTCTCTCCCGCTTAACAGATTAGTCAACTTCATAACTTGCACAACAATAACAACTTTATCGGCACGGGATTAAACAATTCTACATAAGTAGCTCTGCATCAAATAAGAGTCTTGATAGATATTCTACATGTTCAAGTGCAACAACATAAACCCAACCATTTCCAACACAGAATTCAGAAACAACTATCGATCAATTCTACATCAAAATAAATATATCCAACCCCTCTCAACAACGATAAGTTATATGTTTTTTTTAAAAAAAAATATCACAAAATAAACAGTAATTCACCAGAATTTATACAGTTCCTTTCCCAATTCATTGTTCCAACATATAAATCCTACTCTCCCACAACAATAGAATGACTATGAATTCAGGCGATGACTTACTATCGGGATTACCTTCTCATCAGGATGGGACAGGATGCGGATGAGTTGGGGAACGGCGCCGGCATCGAGGACCGCCCGGACTCCGTCCTCCACGCCGCAGGCGAAGCTGCCGATGGCGGCGGCCGACTGCACGATCAGGGCGGCGTCCCCTCCGACAGGGGCGGAGGATGAGGAGGCGGAAGCGAGGACCGATACGACCTTGGGAACCGCGCCGAGGTTGAGGTAGAGGAGCTTCTTCGTCTTGTTCCCGATGATCTGGTTCTTCACCTCCCTCAGGGCCTTCAGCAGAGCCTCCCCCTCCGAGGCGGCGCCTCCCAGCCTCTCCGTCAGGTCCTCCGGCCTGTTGCTCGTCGCCGACGCTGGCATCTCCACGTCCTTTGGCCGGAGTGGGAGAAGAGGACGGAGTGGCGGTGCCTGAAATGGAAAGAGTATTTCCGGCAGATTTGATTTTTTTCGAATTTACTATTAGGGATCTGATATTTCCACCCCGGGATTTATGATATCAACGCCTCATCCCAGGGGGGCTAAAAGGCCTCGCTCCTTTTTTACTTTTGTATATCCCGTTGTTGTTGGCGAGGTGGCGCCACGATGGATCCGAGAGCGAGAGTGACGGCGAAACCCAATCAGACTCGTCGAGTAGATACTTCAAAGGAGCACCGGGATCCACTATCGGACTGAGGTCCGGTACGAGTAGAGATGGTAATGGGTCGGATTCGGGTTTTAAATTCAAGAGTCCATGAAGTCTTCGGCATCACTACCGTTTTGACCATCGCCGTTGCTCCTACCCAGATACTGTGATAATTCAATGCCTTCATTGTCACTATCTTTTTCACCCCGACTTGATGCCCGATCGTCTAGAACCATTGATCGGCCAAGTCCAATTCGTCTTTGGACAGTGAATCGGAACTCACTTTTTCTTCGTTTTCCACGTACAAGGGCTAGCTCTACATGCAAAATTTATCTTCACCAAACCCATCACCCTCAGAACTTTCCTCGCTGCGACTTTGTACTAGTCTCTATTGCAAACTCCCTCTAAGACTAAAGAAGTGTCATCCGTCACTTTTAGGGCTCTACATGAACCAGTGGTCCCTTACCGAGAGGATCTAATCTGGAAAGCGGAATTTATATTGGTGCTTCTTAAAAAACCGAAATATGATGAATGCCATGAGTATGTACCATCTGACATCCTCAAGCGACTGTTTCTTGCTCCCCAGGTCAGCATCCTGAAGTCATCGTAGTTCGCCATCTGCCACCCTCACAACCTACATGGATGCAGAACCATGCTCTGTGCGAACACAAGTGGCTCCGCTTTTCGGTACTCAACCTTGGCCTCATTAGTGGTCGCTAAGAGATACCCATCATCAGTACCCGATGATTTAATAGATTCATGATTCCTTCAACCTGAAAACCTCCAATTGCTTTTTGATCGACATGGAGCTCTTTTCGAAACGTGCTCCACCTTTCCTTCACACTCACATGCCTAGCTTTCAAGCCCACAGTGGATTCTTCTCCTTGGAGACCTTCGAGGTTAGAGAGAGACGAATCAATACCTGTGCAGTTGAGCATAACCCAATCCTTCTAGGACATCTACTCTAGCTTGTTCGCCTTTCCACCTAGATGTAAATTGAAATCTGAGTATTTGTGTTTTCTAGAATCTTAAATTCACATCATTGAATGGTTGATCCGCAACTTTTTCTGCTCTTGCTCCACCCACCTCAAATCCTCGACCAAAACTTGACTGACTATGATACTAGCCACTTGTTGGGATCCGAGTCCCTAATACCCCTTTGTAGGGTGGATACCAATTAAGTCCAGACCCCATCATTGCACATACACCACGATAATATGTCAAGTGTAACTGGAAGCGTCGTGCTACGGATTAAGGTTCGGAGCCCTGCAGAAATAAGAGAATTTGATGCACCACACATACTACGAACTACAAAATATTATCTGCAATAAGAATTGAATTATCACGATCAAGAGATTACACAAGTGGTGGGACACCGTTTGTCAGACCCCCACAAACTCTCCCGTTGATCCCTCTCATAGAACATACCCACGAAGTAGAGATTCCCCCACCCAAGAAATATAGAGCATACTAAAAGGTCTTCAAGAAATGTAGAAGCACACACCGAGGTAGGAGTCGAAGTAGACACACCAAGGAACCCAGAGATGAATCAAAGAAGACCGATGAGAGATTCAGAGATGAAACCCAAAATTTGGATTACTCTCTCTCTTCTTCTTCTTACTTCTTCTTTCATCTTTCTCCTCCCCTTTCTCTTCTCTTCTCTCTCTCTCTTTCTCTCGCTCGCTCGCTCGCTCTTTGCCTTCCTTCATACTCTTCTTTCTTTGTTGCAAACCCTAGATCGAGTTGTCATTCTCTTGTCATCCTTCAATTTGCACCTTCTATGTAGACGATCTCGAGCACCACGTAGTCATCATAGATGGTTCTCTACATTTCTCGATGAACTCTAGAGCGACCCTTGTCCCCCTTAAATAGGAGAGCAAGCACAATCTCGTAGGAATCCAAAACAAATCCAAATTTGGCTCAAACCCGCAACCAATCCCGCGCCGGCCAACTCTAGGGTGAACTCCATACAATGCCAATATAGGCTTTGCCACCCCCAATGCCCGAAACTGACACGCTGGCGAAATCGCTAGTGTCTGCATGCTTGGTTTTGGCTGTTGAAGCCAACCATAATTGTAACATTCCAAAATTTTAAAAATCATTTATTTATAATATTGACACTTGTACAAATAAGAATTTAACCGTATATTTCTCAAACTAAGAATTGGACTATGCCAATGCGTCTGGCTCATCAAAATAGTCAAAAATCATATATATGTTTTTATCATTTGACCGCTCGAAGATTAGTTAAAAATAATAAATAGTGATAAAGAACAAAAAAGCTCAAGTGCAGATCTGAACTCATAACCCATGATCCAAGTGAATCAACCCCAAACAAATATGCCTACAATCTAGTTTTGTAAAAATTACCACTAACGTAGTATAAATGGATGAGAGAATCTGAATAGTCTTTTCAGTTAAATGACACCTCATTTCTCATCGTACAACTCAAAGGCTTTTAAGTCCTCAACTGAAAAATCATTCACTGTAGTTAAGGATGATTATTTGAGGCATAATCCCTGACTTTTCAAATTCTCTCCCAAACCCTGTATAAAGGGCCCCACCTCTCCTCTCTCTAGCACAAAACCCAAGAGAGGGGTGCAACCACCACCCACACCTATCCTGGCCGTCGGACCACCGACCGCCACAGGTCACCGCTCGTAGGACCCCCGCCGCCTTCCGACCACACCGCTCGACGGACCCCCCGCCACCGCCCGAACGCCGCTAGTCGGTTCACCGATGGCTGCCACCCCGACCACTGTTGGATCACTCCACCACCGCCGCCGACCAACACCGTTACCGCTGGTCATAACTGAGGTTAGTTGGGTTCAGGTTCAAACCCATTTTGAGGCAAGGTTTCACCTAAATATTAAAAAGGGATACAAATATGATTAGAACCCATGACCTCCCAACAATATAAGCCCCCTCCACTAGCCAAACAATCAGAATGAGTTTGAATGCTTAGCCTTAGATACCAATATATGTCTAGTGGAAAACCCAACACAATAGCAATTTACTATACACAGACCATTGGGGCGAAGCTCAATAGAATATATTAATGGGCTGAGCCCATTAATCCATTAAGGAATTTGGACCTAGCCCAATTAACCAACCCATCTTATTGGGCCAAGCCCAGTAAGCAGTGATGAAGCCACCCATAGAATCAATAAATGTAACAAAAAACCCCTAGCAATCCGGCCTTTCTACTAAAGGCAGCCCACCAATCCTTATTTATCCTAGAAGACCTTTTTGGCTTTTTGGCCCTATAGGGAGTAATCGGAATCGAAAACGAGATCCGTCTATGGTTACGGATTCTTAGAATTAAAATGAACTTATTGACACTAATAAACTCCAAGACCAGATGTACAAAATACAAATTAGTAAAATTACCATTATAACCCTAGAGAGTAATTAGACCACAACTCAATCATACGAACTCCGAATCAGGTTTCGTTTGTAGCTATAGATTCATGGTAATTAGACACACCCACTAGGGTCAATAAAAGATAGATTCAGCCCTCTGAGCTAAAAGAACCATTCTATCTCTAGATGGTATTTATGCCCCAACTTTCTATCCCAGGCTCATAATTTTATTTCGTTAGTGATCCTGTATTGGCAGCAAAACATATGCATTGGATTAGAATATGTATGCTAAATTCTACTCATTATTACATCTGGATAATTCTAAACTAAGGAAGTACTTCACTGAGGGAATCAACACATCATCTCAGGTAGGGGATCTAAACTTGATAAATTCTTGTTAAGATTATGTTATTGAAATGATAGATAAATATGTAAGAACTGAGATAAAGTAGGGAAGACCTAGCTAAGGCCTAAAAGAAATATAGGTGTGGGGCTAGTCTTTGTTTTATGACAAAAAGAAACCAGGTGTGGGACTAGTATTGTCTTTGTGACTAAAAGAAACCCTGATATTGGGCTAGCCTTGTCGTGAGACAAAAAGTGACCATGGGTAAGATTCCTACCTTGGTTTGAGCCAAAAAAAAAATCATGTGATCAGTAACTCATTTATAAATACTCATGAACACATTGTTATAGATTTCAGTTCATTAACTTATCTTGAATAAGCTAGGGTTATTGATGAGAATGTGATTTAAACTCACCCCCTACAGGTTTTATGCCTACTGCAGATACTAAACATATAGGACCTAGTGAAGTGGAAGTTAAGGAGAACATCGAGAATGAACTGGAGAGAATGAAAGATCTGTTCTGCACTCCCTACTACGAGGAGGCGGAAGCGGAGATATAAAGAATCATGGATCTAAATGTCGTTTTCCTACTATAATAAGTCATGTACTTGAAACTATTAAATATACTACATGGTTTACTTAAATAAAGAAGCTCCAATTGTTTCTTTACTTTATAGAAATCATTGAATCAAGTTTTTCTTTTAACACCCTAGTGTTATACGGGTTGCCCAAATCTATAAAATATTGGGGTGTTACACTAACAATCTCCACAGTGGCTCAAGAGCCGATTATAAAGCCTTCGCTATCGCTACCGCCGTCGCCACTACCAAGAGCCTATGATAATTCAATGCCTTCCTTGTCGTCACATTTTCACCCGCAATTGGTGCCCAATCACATAGAACCAATGATCGACCGAGTCCAATTTGCCTTTGGACTCTGAACCAGAATCCATTTCTTCTTCATTTTTCACATATGTAGGCTAGCTCCACATGTGGAATTGTCCTTCATTGAACCCACCACCCTTGGAACTTCCCTCACTACGACTTTGTACCATTCTCCACTGCAAACTCCCTCTAAGACTGAAGAAGTGCCATCAGATACTTTCAGGGCTCCACATAAGCTAGTGGTCTTATATACATATTTTTCTCCTGTAGGAAATTGAGATGATGCACGAAAAACAAGCATAAAGTAGCAAGTTAGGAGCAAAGAAGTTACAAGAAGAAGAGATGAAACGAATCAAGAAATAATGGCATGAGCAAATTAAGGCACAACTCAGAGCCCACAACTAAGAAGACCTGAGGAGAAAAGTCCATTTTCTGTTGTCTTTTGATTGTTGTATAGATGAGAGGATATCATAGGAAGATCAGATTCGTCAAGAGCTTATATGTCCTTTTGCTAATCACTTTTAGAAGATTTCGGGCCAAGTTGCTAACGCCGGTGGTTGGTGTTGATTTTCTTCCTCAACCCAGGCCCCCAAAGGAAGCCGAAGCAAAATCCTAGATGAATTCAACACAGAGATTCAAGATTTCTTCCTACAATTTTTTTCTTCTTTTGATGTTGGGCCTTCCAGATTTCTTCCAATTATTTTCTAAATTGTATGACTCTGCACCCTTTTTTTGAGCCCAATATTTAATTTATTCCGATCTGAAAGGAGGTTGATTGATTCTGATTTAGAACAACAAGGTATAGGTTTGGCAAAATAACTTTTTCTAGATGTTCTTTAGAAATTTTCAAATCAGAATTTGGGCTACCTAATGTTGATGGTGGGTTTTTTTTTTGTTCAGATATGGCATCCATCGACCCTTATCCTCTTCCAGAAGATCATGAATAGTTGATCATCGTGTACGATGCGCACTCTCTCCCTGTTCCTTGATGACAATGTCCCGGGCTTCATGTCTGACTTGTTTAGATTGCTCTCTAATGCCCTCCTTTGTTTTTTTTTCCCTTTTTGGTTGCTCAATTTTTTCTTTATTCCATCCCATTGAAGTTGGAATTTTGAATGTTGGGTTTATGTGGAGAAGAGATAAGAGCTACAGTGAGAGGTGTGGTGAACTACTTATAATATACTCTCTTTCATTTGCTCTTCTAATCCTGCCAAGAGAATGTCATCTCATGCTTCATATGTTAATGTGCCTTTCATTTTATGTAACATTCATTTTTGTTCTTCTACTACATTTAATAAAGGGATGGTATAGTGTTATAATCAAAGGATATAATGAGGATGGCTAACAAAAGACTTGACCTTGAATGGTGAAGACAATTAATATGATGAATGCTCCTACCAAATTGAAATGTAATTATAATCACCGTATTGATGGTATCTTCCAATCACTCATGATCCTTATCTAGCATCAACTCAGTCTTATTCGAAGTTATTATGTCTTTATGCTTATATAAGAATTTTAAACAACACCGTCAAAAAAAAAAAAATTTGTGTTGTTTTCATTTCAGAGGTGATGTTTCAAATCTAATAATCATATATGAATCAATTGTCTTCCTATATAAATGTTTGTTTGATATGAATTGATTTGCAATATCAAAATCTTTCGACATATAAATATTTCCCGACAACGAGTCTCACCCATAGTAATACAATATGGTATTGCTATGTTGTGTCGTGCTTTAAAAGTAACTAGACATTGAAATAACGAGCCTCATCAAATGTTAAAAGATAGTGGGTGTTCTCGCCTTGTCTAACTAATTGGCTCTTAAAAGTATCATACTTGGCGGCCACGGTTGGTCAATGTGGGCACCCCCACTGATATGTGGGCGCCGTTGAACGAGTTTTGCTGCCGAAGGTGGTCGGGGGTGTGTTGCTGTCGAAAGCGATCGTCCGAGTGCTGATAGGCACGGGCAATACTACTGTATATGTGTGTAGCCTCCCGGTCGACTGCGCAAAGGACGAGGAAGAGGGGGGGGGGGGGGGGTGTCGGCCGCGCAACAGCCTCCCCCCCCCCCACACCTTCTCTCTTTCGGTCGGGCGCACAACAGGTGAAGAAAGGGGGGGGGGGGGGGGTCGGCCGCGCAACAGCCCCCCCTTCTCTCCTTCAGTCGGCCGCGCATCAAACAACAAGGGGGGGGGGGGGGGGGGGGGGGTCGACTGCGCAACAGCCCCCCCCCCCCCCCCCCCCCCCTCCTTTCTCTCCTTCGGTCGGCCGTGCATCAGACAACAAAAGGGGGGGGGGGGTGGCCGCACAATAGCCCCCCCCCCCCCCCTCCCCTCTTTGGTCGGCCGTGCACCAGACGACAAAAGGGGGGGGGGGGGGGTTGGCCGCGCAACAGCCCCCCCTCCCCCTCCTCTCTTTGATCGGCCATGCACCAGATGACAAAAGGGGGGGTCGGCCGCGCAACAGCCCCCCCCTCCTCTTTCTCTCGGTCGTGTCGGCCGTGCAACAAGCCGAGGCGTGATGCGGCAGTCGAACCCGGAGATCTCAGAGGCTACGGAGTGCTGACTACGCTCCGAGATTTCCGGCCAAAGTAACTGGGAGTCGACCGTGCGCCACGTCATCACTACCGTGGCGGTTGAGCTCATTGCGGGGACACGTCGTCTACCCGCTTCTCGCGGAGCGCCTCAACCGTCACCCCACCACTATAAAAGGGAACCTACCCCTTCAGCAAGGGGGAGGAATTCTGGAGGAGACGCTGCCCGTTTTGTCCTGGAATTTACAGAGCTGCGGAGGTCGGTCTGTAGTCAGAGGCTGTCTGTGGAGGTCGGTCTGTAGTCAGAGGCTGTCTGTGGAGGTCGGTCTGTAGTCAGAGGCTGTCTGCAAAGGTCGGTCGGTAGTTAGTGGCTGTCTGCAGAGGTCGGTAGCTTGAACGAAACTGCAGAGGTCGGTATTTTGGGTGACCGGTCCTCAGGGTGTAATTGGGGTAAAGGTGAGAGATTGTAACCGTTACAAGTGTTATAGTGCATTCTCGCCCCACCCGTGATTTTTTCCCCTTTGACATTGCGAAGGGGTTTTTCCACGAAACCATCGTCTTCTTTCTTCTCTTTGGCGTGTTAGATTGTCTTCACCACCCGAACCGCCCGGTTCGACAAAAAACCCCCCACAATCTTGGCACCGTCTGTGGGATTCTGTCTTTGAGACTTCCTACTAGAGCTTTCGACTGTCGACCCGTGGGTGTCGACCAGTCCGAGGCTACCTGCAACCAGCACGAGTCTACTGACCGACCGACCCGTGGGTGTCGATCGATCAGCAGACTTAGAAACCACACGGTTGAAGAACGATGGCCGGTGGACCGTATCATTCTCGCTCGATGTCGCAGCTCCCGTTTGAAGCCGCGCCACTCGGAGATGCTAATGACGTCGGGCGTCTTGTTCAACCACCAACGGACACGGAGCGTGTAGTCCCGTAGGTGAATCCCATACTGGGGGTCGGGGAGTCCAGTCAGGCTCCGGTAGCAACCCTGGCTCCTCTAACAGGGGGTCTATCGGAAGCTTTTCTGGCTACTATGATGATGACCCAGCAAGCTCTTACCGCCCAGCTCCAAACAATGCAGCGCAACTACGAGGAGTTGCGTGACTTCGTGCGGGCCGCACCGACGGGTGGTCTACTCAACCAGGGCATGATGGCCCAAGCGGGACAGAGCCTTCCTACTCAAGCTGCCCCACCAGGGCAAGTGCAACCACAACCACTGCCTCAGGTGGAGGTCAGGGTTAATCGCTCGGTGGAGATCCAAAGTGAGAATCCCGACGGGCGGGACTCGAGTAGCCCGGAACCTGTGGAAAGAAACAAGCACGTTCGAGTGGCGTCAGCACGCTCGGATGTTTGGTCCCGGCTCGGGGCACACCCCTGACAGCCGTCTGCCTCCAAGCATCACTCGAAGACGGACTCGGCACAAGTGCATCGCCCGAAGCGAGACGGCGAACATCATCGTCAACCGAGTGATAGTCATCACACTCGGATGACGTCGGCCAGTCGACAGCCAGCCCACACTGCTGATCGGAGGAGCGTACATGAGCGTATTTGGGTACATGCGACGGAGTGACTCAGGGATCAAGAAGGAATCCAGCGGGACCGACCGGGGGTCCGAGCTCCCGACTGACTGGACGAAGTCGCCATCCGAGGAGCTGCACGGTCGCCGCTTGTCGAGAAGCTACTCCGGGAGCCATTCCCTCGGGGATGGAATCCTCTACGCCTTCCCAAGTTTGACGGATCGAAAGACCCGGTAGAGCACGTACTGGCTTTCCGGGATGCTCTGGTCCCCCACGAGGATGATCATATTCTCTGTCGGACCTTCACCAACAGCTTGTCGGGAATACCCCTCGAATGGTTCCACAAGCTCAGGCCCTCGTCCATCTCCTCATTTTCGGAGCTGAGCACGCGGTTCATCGACCAATACCGATGCAATTGTTGGGAGCTGAAGACTCTGGAGTCACTCTTCGGGATGAGTATAACCTAGAAGGAGACGCTCAGCCTACCCAGCTCGTCAATGCGTCGCTCATCAAGCAAACCCTGAAGACGATCGATGAGCTATCGCGGTGTGTTAAGAAGTACATTAAAATAGAAGATACGGACCGCAAGAGGAAGGCAGTGGAAACTAGGGCCCCGCACCAAGGCTACGCCAAGCCAGCTGTGGTGAAGAACGTCAACAAGCAGCAGGGGGAGGCGACACGGCACGAAGCGAAGCGGCAAAGGCAAGACAGGCCAGCGAGGCCGCAGTGGAATAGGGAGTTCACGGTACTGAACGCTCCCATAGACCAGATCTTGGAAGCTATCAAGGGCGAACCGTACTTCAAGTGGGCGCAACCGCTTGAACCCGGAGAGAGGGGAGCCAGAGATGCATCAAGGTACTGCGAGTACCACCAAGGCCAAGGCCACACTACCTTGCAGTGCCGGGCGCTCAAGCATCATATTGAGGATCTCATTGAGGCCGACCACCTTGGCTACTTCATCAACCTCCCTCAACGTAAAGAGACTAAGGCTATAGGGGAAGTCCAGTGAGGAGCGACGGCACAGTGCTTACCGGGTCCTCCGCCAGAAAGGTGCCAGCTCCGAGAGGTAGACGCAGTCTACGGGTACCATGGCCCTGTACCATCATCAAATTCCGTCGACCGACAGGTGCGGCGTATTGAACAAGCAAGGTAAGTTCACTATATGGTGCTCGACCCTGTCATTCGCCCCGAGCCAAGAGTGGAAGCTGCAGTACAGTTTTCGACGGCTAATCTGGTCGGAATAGAGAGGCCTCACAACCATCCTCTGGTTATACAGCTGCAGATAGCAAATTGTCTGGTGAAGAGAATTCTGGTCGACACCGGGAGTTCGGTAGATGTGCTCTTCCTCAGTGCCTTCGACACCATGCAGCTAGATCGCGGGCAGATGATTGAGTCATCGTCGACGATAATGGGCTTCACGGGTGAGGCTGCAAGGGTGGTTGGTGAGATCACCCTCTCGATCACAACAGGGCAGCTCACCAATCTTACCCGATTTATTGTGATTGAAGCCCACTCGGCGTACAACATCATCCTTGGAAGACTGTGGCTCCACCACTTGGATGCGGTCCCCTCGTCGGCCCACCAGGTAGTGAAGTTTTGGACCGACAAGGGCATGATGAGCATTCGAGATGACCAGTCCTCGGCGGCCAAGTGCGAGCTTAGCGCCATCCATCTGAAGACAACGTGCCAAATCGAGGGAGGAGAACCAGGTGAAGGCGGCACTGAGTTGGGCATCCTCAACCTCTGGACTGCAAAGCGGAGTCAAGAACCTCCAACATTCCAGCACCTCGCCCGATCAAGCATAGGAGCACGAGAAAGCCAAGCCCTTTGGAAGACCGACCTGTCAGCTGAACTTAAAGAGCTGACAGTGTCGGGGGACCTGCCGAAGACCGACCTGTCAGCTGAACTTAAAGAGCTGACAGTGTCGGGGGACCTGCTGAAGACCGACCTGTCAGCTGAACATAAAGAGCTGACAGTGTCGGGGGACCTGCTGAAGACCGACCTGTCAGCTGAACGTAAAGAGCTGACAGTATCGGGGGACCTGCCGAAGACCGACTAGTCAGTTGAACGTAAAGAACTGACTGCGTCGAGGAACTTGAAGAAGGCCGGTCAGTTAGCTGAACTTAAAGAGCTAACTAGTCCGAGCGACCCAATGGAGACTGACCGGTCAGCTGAAGGTAAAGAGCTGAACCTGACGACGCACCCGTAGAAGACCGACCGACCGGTTGAATCTAGAGAACCGGACGAGTCGAAGAAGTCAATGACAGACCTGAACATAGAGTGGGAGGAGTCACCTGTCATCGAGCCGATTCTGCCCGTGAACTTAGGAGAAGTGGGTCATCTGAAGATAATCTTTCTCGGGTCGCAGCTGCCAAAGCATCACGCCGAAGCTATGACGACATTCCTCAAGGCAAACTAGGATGTATTCGTATGGTCAGTCGAAGATATGCCAGACATCCACCTCGAGGTAGCCTGCCATCACCTTAACATTCGAGAAGGAGCCGCTTCTGTACACCAGAAGCCCCGGTCGCTAGCACCGGAGAAAGCAGCAGCTGTCAACATGGAGGTTGAAAAATTGTTATGAGCGGGCATCATCTGAGAGGCTCGGTACCTGAAGTGGATCGCTAACGTGGTTGCCGTTCTCAAGAAGTCTGGAGCCATACGGGTCTGTATCGATTTCACAAACCTTAACCAGGCATGCCCGAAGGACGGCTACCCGCTACCATGCATCGATACACTGGTAGATTCCACGACGGGACACATGAGGCTCTCGTTCATGGACGGGTACTCGGGCTATCACCAGATCCCTATGAATCCAGAGGACCAGGAGCACACCACCTTCGTCACGGGTCGAGGGCTCTACTGCTACAAGATGATGTCATTTGGGTTGAAGAACGTGGGGGCGACGTACCAAAGGCTGGTGAACAAGATGTTCGTCGACCAAATTGGAAGGAACGTAGAGG
The DNA here is from genome assembly GCA_947650365.1 of Chamaelirium japonicum. Lineage (NCBI taxonomy): Eukaryota > Viridiplantae > Streptophyta > Magnoliopsida > Liliales > Melanthiaceae > Chamaelirium > Chamaelirium japonicum. The sequence goes on along the minus strand of OX393557.1, from coordinate 47,173,155 downwards.
TCTACGTCGACGACTTACTTGTGAAGAGCCAGGTAGAGGAGGCGTATATGCAAGACCTGGAGGAAAACCTTCATAACCCTGCGGAGGTATAGCATGAAGTTGAACCCGGCCAAGTGCGCCTTCGACGTGACATCGGGGAAAATTTCTGGGTTACTTGATCACCCGACGGGGGATCGAGGCCAACCCGGAGCAGATCCGAGCTTTGGAGGAGATGCCGTCGCCCAAGTCACGAAAGGAAGTCCAGAAGTTGACCGGATGGATCAACGCCCTCAACCGCTTCATATCCAAGTCCTCAGACCGATGTCGGCTCCTGTCCGAGAGGCTGGGCAAGCTTGAACCTTTCGACTGTGACCAACGCTGCGAAGAAGCATTTCAGGAGCTCAAGACGTACCTTGGTCAACCCCCTATCTTGACAGCCCCCCAGCCTGGTGCAACGCTGGGGGTATATCTTTCGGTGTCGGAGGCAGCAATCAGCGTTGTACTGATATGTGAACGTGAAGGAGCGGAGAGGCCTGTTTAATACGTCAGCCGCATTATGACGTCAGCTGAAACTAGGTACACGCGGATCGAGCAAGTGGCCCTGGCATTAGTGTACGTGTCAAGGATACTTCACCCATACTTCGTCGCTCACCCCATCGAGGTCATCACCGAGCACCCCTTGAAGGAAGTACTGGATAACTCTACTCGGGCAGGTTGGCTAAGCAAGTGGGCTGCAGAACTGCAAGAGTTTGGCCCTCGGTACGTACCTCGGAAAGCAATCAAGGGCCAAGCAATTGCAGACTTCCTCAGCGATTTCTCGGCGGAAGACACTGCACCGGTGCCAGAGACGTTAGAAGACCTATCGGTAGCTGCCAGTCGACCCGTGGGAGTCGGTGCGGTAACAGGATAGGAGGAGGACGAAGAAGAAGGATAGAGATTATTCATGGACGGCTCGTCATGCGCGATCGGGAGTGGTGTAGGGGTAGTCCTAGTAACCCCCGACCATACGAAACTTGAAAAATCAGTGCAGCTACTGTTCCCGACGATGAACAACGAAGCTGAGTATGAGGCGATGCTGATAGGACTGGAGATGGCAACCGCGCTGGGGGTGATTAGCTTACAGGTCTACGGCGACTCCCAACTGGTGATCAATCAGATTACCAGCAAATATGAAGCCCGCGACGCAAGAATGCAAGCTTACCTGAAGCTAGCCCGGGAGTTGATCGCCAAGTTCGAGAACATAAACTTCCACCAGTTCCCCAGGGCGGAGAACAAGCAGGCGGATGCCCTTGCTAATCTAGCATCGGTACTCGGAGAAGACAAAGAAAAAAGAGTCTTCTTCGAGGTGCAAATTGACCCCCGAACAGCCGGTCGCGCAGAAGATAGTCACCTGGCGGGGAGGACCCAAGCCATTGAAGCGGCCTATACTATTGCGGCCGATGCTGATTGGGTAGCCAACATGAAGAAGTACCTACTTGATGGGATACTACCGGAGGACGTCGATGATGCCCGAAGAACCAAAGCGCACGCTCCAAGATACACCCTCATCGACGACGAGCTGTACAAGCGCTCGTCTGGCGGACCGTACCTCAAGTGCCTCACGAAGGAACAAGCAACATAAATCATAAGGGAGATACATGAAGGAGGATATGGGAACCACTCCGGAGGAAGAGCCCTAGCGCGAAAGATAAAGCTGCAGGGCAACTACTGGCCCACCATGGAATCAGATGCGGGGGGATATATGAAGAGGTGCCTGCAATGTCAAAAGCATGCTCCCTCCATACACCAACCGGCAGAAGAGCTACACCCGATATCCAGCCCTTGGCCCTTCCAACAGTGGGGGTTGGATATTTTGGGCCCCTTCCCGACGTCGCCCAATCAAAGGAAGTTTCTTCTCGTCGCCATCGACTACTTCACCAAGTGGGTGGAGGCAATTTCGCTGCTGAAGATTGGAGAAGTTCAAGTAGGAAAGTTCTTGTGGAGCAGCATCATCTGTCGATTCGGACTACAGCGGGCTTTTGTTGCAAACACCGGGTGACAATTCGACACGGAATCAATTAAGAAGTTCTGTGCCAGCAACAACATCAAGCTGCTCTTCTCTACACCGCGGTACCCTCAGAGTAACGGGCAAGCAGAGTCGACGAATCGTACCATTCTGGACATACTGAAGAAGAAGCTGGAGCAGAAGAAGGGTTTGTGGGAAGAGGCTCTACCCGGAGTTCTATGGGCCTACCGGACGACAACGAAGCGACCGACGGGAGAGTCCCCGTTCAGCCTTACCTACGGCTCCGAAGCCGTCCTGCCAATGGAAATACTGGTCCCAACACAGCAAACAGTCGTAGCTGCTGACCCGGAGCTGAATGACGAACTCCTACTTGACGGCCTAGACCTGCTGGAAGAGAAGAGGGAAAGAGCGAGAGCGCGCCTAGCCAATTACCATCAGGCCATTAAGAGGGCGTATGACCGCAAAGTTAGAAGGCGGATATTCAAACAGGGGGACCTGGTCATGCGAAAGGTCTTCGACAACACCAAGGAGCCGGGAAGTGGCAAGCTGGGAGCTACCTGGAAAGGATCATACATCATCGATGGTATGGAAAAGAATAGAGCCTACCGCCTGAAGACTCAAGATGGCGATGCACTAGCAAGGCCATGGAATGCGACCAATCTGCGCAAGTTCTACCAGGGTAGCTAAATGGGAGAGACGCTTGTAATCGTTTTGTAATTCCGGATCTACTCAATAAAGATGCGTTTGCTCAGTAGTCTTGTTCATGCATGAGTATAACAGTTAACTAACGCAATTCAAACCAAGTGGTACATAACACTCCGAGTGAGTTCTACCACTTGGTCGACCGAACGACAGGTCCCTGCGAAGGGCGAGACCGGCCGGTGAACACCTGGGAAGATCGGTCGACAGACCCCGCCGGGGTACGACCGATCGACCAACCTAAACTAAGTGGTACATAACACTCCGAGCGAGTTCTACCACTTGGCCGACCGGGCAACAGGTCCCTGCAAAGGGCGAGACCGACCGGTGAACACCTGGGAAGATTGGTCGACAGACCCCGCTGGGGTACGATCGGTCGATCAACCTAAACCAAGTGGTATATAACACTCCGAGCGAGTTCTACCACTTGGCCGACTGGGCGACAGGTCCCTGCGAAGGGCAAGACCCACCGGTGAACACCTGGGAAGATCGGTCGACAGATCCCGCTGGGGTACGACCGATCGACCAACCTAAACCAAGTGGTACATAACACTCCGAGCGAGTTTTACCACTTGGCCGACCGGGCGACAGGTCCCTATAAAAGGGTGAGACCGACCGGTGAACACCTGGGGAGATCGGTCGATAGACCACGTCGGGGTACGACCGGTCGACCAACCTAAACCAAGTGGTACATAACAATCCGAGCGAGTTTTACCATTTGGCCGACCGGGCGATAAGTCCCTACAAAAGGGTGAGACCGATCGGTGAACACCTGGGAAGATCGGTCGACAGACCCCGCCGGGGTACGATCGATCGACCAACCTAAACCAAGTGGTACATAACACTCCGAGCGAGTTCTACCACTTGGCCGACCGGGTGACATGTCCCTGCGAAGGGCGTGATCGGCCGGTGAACACCTGGAAAGATCGGTCGACAGACCCCGTGGGGGTACGTCTGATCGACCAACGCAAGCAAGAAAGGGTATATTACCCCCCGCTAATATGAGGGCCAGATTTTGGTCGCACATCGTCGACGTGTAATTAAAGTACAAAGGTCAATTTTTGATTGAACATCGTCGACGTGTAATTATGCACGTCGTCGACGTGTAATTAAAACATGAAAGCCAATTTTTAATGACACATCGTCGACGTGTACTTAAGATGCAAGATCGATAAGAGAAAGATTGCAACCATGACATTCAGATAGATCACACTAAAGGTTTCAATACAAACGAGAATGCGGTTTTATTACATCACAAAACAAGACAGCAAGCGGGAGCGGTCAGTCATCTGCGCCAGCTTTCCACTGCCCCGGCGGGAGCTTGCTGCGTAGCTTGGCAACCTTCTTACGCCATCCCGCCGCCTGTTCTTCAAGAATCGACTGGCACTCTCTGTTGAAGGCTTCATGCTGCCGAGCAAGCGCAGCCTTATGCGATGCTTCGGCCTGGTCGAGAGAGGACTTCAGCACGGCTATTTCGGCTTCGTGAGCTGCCGTGGCGGCCTCGGCATCTGTTCGCTGCCTCCTGATCATAGAGGCCTAGCGACTGAACCGATCTTCCATCGTGTCAATTTCTGCCTGAGCAGCTTCCAGAGCTTCATGAAGCTCGAAAGGGTAAGCGGCATTCGCCTGCGCGAGTTTGAGCTGAGCCCTGACTGTAGCTAACTCCTCCGCATGAACCCTTCGAGCTTCCACTAACTGAGCGCGAGTCTCTCTCAAGTCCTACCGAGCAGTCCGCAGGAAGGCCTCGAGCTGAGCCATCCTTCGAGCACCCCCCTCGGCAACTCGGCCGGCCATTGTAGTTACGCGGCCGCTCATCTGACAAAAGTGGAAACAATATGTACTAAAGAGTTAGGAGAAGGAGTTACTACTGCAATCAACTCTTCAACGACTCGAGGACTTACCTCGTGAAGCTCTTCGAGCTGGCTCCGCCAAGTAGAACCATCCACCCATGTATCCTCTTCTTCCACCTGATGGGCAGAGAGTCCACTGGAACGGTGGTGGGAGATAGCTTCAGTAGCTCCGAGGGGAGAACGGGGAGGTGGCCCGGCGATACCCCCTGAAGTAGAGGAGTAAGGCGGAGCCATGAAGCGCCGAACATTCATGTATTTGAAAAGTGCAGCAGTAGGTGCAACAGTTGGTGCAACAGTAGGGGCAACAGTAGGTGCAGCAGTAGGAGCGCGGGGTGAAACTCGCCCACGCGACCCCGTAGAGCCGGATGGTATGGCTTGCTTACCCCTCCCGTAGGAAAGAAAGGGACTGTAGTTGAAAGACTTCTCGGATTCCTCTACCTCTACGTAGTGTCGACTAGTCGACGGCACGTCTTCTATCCAGTCGTCGGGGAGGGAACGTAGATCTTCGCAAGCAGCTCGTCGCGTGACGTGAATGGGGGGAGAGCGACCTTCATCATCGTCGCTAGAAGACTCGCTTAGCAAGACACGTCTCCTTGCCTTCCCCGCGGGTGCAGCTACGTTGCGAGCAACTGGTTGCCTGCAGTTGCCTGCAGCTGCAGTCGACCTAGTGCAGCACCTGAAGATCACGCAAAGATTAGATGATGCCGTATTGGGGTTGAAACGTCTAACAGAGCTGACGTACCTGTCAGGAAGCTCCTAGGAGTAAGCAGAGGGCTCTTCTTCTCTACTGGTCGCTGCTGTTTGCTTACCCTTTTTGGGAGTAGTATTGTAAGATCTGAAGACGGAGAGCTTCGGAAACAGCTGTCGCCAGTCGTCGTCGTTATGCGTCACCCTCCTAATCAGTCTGTCCAAGTCATTCTCAACACCCTCAGGGCACTGGAGCTGCCTAGAGGGGTAGAAGTCCTCGATAGTTGCAGCGAGGTGGGAGACTGGCCCGGGAACTTTGAAACGACCACGCCAGGGTCCTCCAACCACTATCGGGCACTCCTTCCAACCCCTCACGGAGTCGGATAAGCCTCCGATGGGAGGGTGACTGCCTGCGCGCACCTACAGGCTGAAGTAGGAGTACACGCTGCCTGGCGTCGTCTTGTAGTCTTTGACGAAGTACTTTTTTAAGAGATATACGACGCAGAGCTGCTACCCCGCCAGTTCTTCTATTGTCTCGATACAGCGGAGTATCCTCCAGCTGTTGCCAGCTATCTGGCCGGGAGACACCTTTATATACTCCAGTAGGCAACCTGAGAAGCTCGCGAGAGGAAGCCTCAGGCCGCAACGTAGCTGTCCGAGAGTGATGACAGTACGGTCGCCATCGTCATGGTCCAAAGAATCAGTAGCGAAAGAGAGTGAGATGGCATCAGGGATGCCGTAAGCTGCCCGGACGTCCTCCATCAGTGGGAATTTCTTTGGCACGACGAACCAAGTAAAAGACATCTTCAGTGCTGGCTCTCGGCATGTATCCAAACGAAATTCCTTCCAACACGCGCCCCCTCGGCGTGTATCCAAAGGGAGCTATCTCCAACACGTAACTCCTCGGCGTGTATCTAAGCTAACTTCAGTGCAGCTACCGACTCGTGCAGCAATTCGTCAACCCGAGCGAGCCTTCAGCCACAAAAGAGAAATCCGAAGCAGAGGAAGAAAATGAACCCTCGAGGTCCTATTTATAGAAGAAGTTGGAGCTGGGGGAATGGGTTCGGATTTCGAGAAAAAGAGAAGGCGGGGTGGCGAGGCCTGGTGACGCCATGTGGCGAAAAACTAGGAAAAGCCCAGACAGCTATTCAGAGTTCCAACAGCACCCAAGCAAGACTGGCATGCAAATCGAGGCAAAGTGATCCTGACCGGGTGGGACTGAAGACCGTCCGGTCAGGAGGGGGTATTGTGTGTACCCTCCCGGTCGGCTGCGCAAAGGATGAGGAAGGGGGGGTCGGCCGCGCAACAGCCTCCCCCCCTTCTGTCTTTCGGTCGGCCGCGCAACAGGTGAAGAAAGGGGGGGGGGGGGGGGGGGTCGGCCGCGCAACAACCCCCCCTTCTCTCCTTCGGTCGGTCGCACATCAAACAACAAAGGGGGGGGTCGGTCATGCAACAGGCCCCCCTTCTTTCCTTCGGTCGGCCGCGCATCAGACAACAAAAGGGGGGGTCGGCCGCGCAACAGCCCCCCCCCCCCCCCCCCTCTTTGGTCGGCCGTGCACCAGACGACAAAAGGGGGGGGGGGGGGGGGTCGGCCGCGTAACAGCCCCCCCTCCTCTCTTTGGTCGGCCATGCACCAGACGACAAAAGGGGGGGTCGGTCGCGCAACAGCCCCCCCTCTCTTTCTCTCGGTCGTGTCGGCCGTGCAATAAGCCGAGGCACGATGCGGTAGTCGAACCCGGAGATCTCGGAGGCTACGGAGTGCTAACTACGCTTCGAGATTTCCGGCTAAAGTGACTAGGAGTCGACCACGCGCCACGTCATCACTACCGTGGCGGTTGAGCTCATTGCGGGGACACGTCGTCTACCCGTTTCTCGCGGAGCGCCACAACCGTCACCCCACCACTATAAAAGGGGACCTACCCCTTCAGCAAGGGGGAGGAATTCTGGAGGAGACGCTGCCCGTTTCGTCCCGGAATTTACGGAGCTGCAGAGGTCGGTCTGTAGTTAGAGGCTGTCTGTGGAGGTCGGTCTGTAGTCAGAGGCTGTCTGCGGAGGTCGGTCTATAGTCAGAGGCTATCTGCGGAGGTCGGTCGGTAGTTAGTGGCTGTCTGCAGAGGTCGTTAGCTTGAGCGAAACTGCAGAGGTCGGTAGCTTGAGCGAAACTGCAGAGGTCGGTATTTTGGGTGACCGGTCCTCAGGGTGTAATTGGGGTTAAGGTGAGAGATTGTAATCATTACAAGTGTTATAGTGCATTCTCGCCCCACCCGTGGTTTTTTCTCCTTCGACGTTGCGAAGGGGTTTTTCCACGTAACCACTGTCTTCTTTCTTCTCTTTGGCGTGTTAGATTGTGTTCGCTACTCGCACCGCCCGGTTCGACTAAAAACCCCCCACAGTATATATAACCATGTGGCACTCTTTAAATCAAAATTTTATGCTTGTATGGCCAATCCACTCTAGACAGATTAACGGTATGAAAACAAATTCAAAAAAAAAAATCTTAGAACCATCCGATCAAGTTGAAACAAAACTAACAAGCACATTTTTTGGGATGCTAAAAATGCCACATGGAATGTGTTTTTTTATTTTTTCTCTTGATGTTTGTTGGGAAGGGTGAACGCAAGTTGACCCACTAAGACGAGAGGGTGGACCGCCACCACAAGACGGGAGTAAATATGCCCTAGGACCTATTTGAACCCTTGATCAAGGCAACGAGTTGCATATGTCTTACTCAGCTATCAGTTGGAGACATATTGATGTGATATTATATTTTATATTGATATTGCAATATTGGCATGCAACTAGAGTTCTTGCTGCCAAGGGAAGGCAACAATGCAGTTTCGTTGTGGTTTTGAGCAAAATTGAAATCACACCGCAACATCGAACCGACACACTGAAACCACACCACATCGCGACGATGCATCATTATGTAAAACCAAAACCGCACCATCTAGTGTGGTGTAGTCTGATGCACCATGGGTTATCATTATAATAGCCTAAACGGTATGATTTTTTTATGATTTTTGTTAACCAAAATCAAAACTGCACTACTATATCGAAAACAAAAACAAAAATCGTACCGCATCACAAAACTGTTATATTTTAGCAAAAAAAGATCGTATCATGCGGTACTGCTTATGATGGTTTTCAATTTTAAACTGCATCGTTGCAATCCCTGCTGATGCCAGACTCCTCACAGCCGCTCGATGGTAGAACCTGCGACAACTGAATCGCACTTCATCCGACTACTGACTCGTTGGTCGGTGGCTGCTTGTGATACGCTCTGCACGTGCGACTGGCACGACCAACTGTCGTCGTCTGGCTCTTATCCATTCTGATCAAAGACATCTGTCAGCGCCTGACTCTTCTCTATTCTGTTCAGGCGACCCACACTTATCTGTAATCAAACCGGTGGCAGCCGCTTTAGCTACGAGGGCTAAGAGAGCCTGCCTATCCTCATTTTGGAGTTCAGATTTTTCTTTAGACATTGTTTATACCGTAAAATATGATACATCTTTTTGTTGGTTTTCTAGATTAATCTAGTTTTCTTTACCCCAAAAAAAAAATTTCCTTAGCTTCGAAGATGGATATTTCCGCCCTAACAAACCTCCAGAAAACCCCCATCATGTCCCAAAACTCTCGAACCAAAGACCCAAGTGCTTGGGATTTCATCATCAAGCACCATGTGAAGCTCAAGAACGACCAAGCGATCCTCGCCTCGTATGCCGAAATGGAAGCTTGCGGCGTTCCGCCAAGTAGAGCCGCTCTGCCACTCGTCCTCAAGGCCTGCGCGAGGCTGCAGGACGTCGATCGCGGGAGAAGGATCCATTCCGATATTAGCAGCAGCAATTTGATGGAAGACGTGCGAATCAGGACCGCGCTCATCGATTTCTACTGCAAATGCGGGTTCGTGGAAGATGCCCGCAGGCTGTTCGAGGAAATGACTGACAGGGACTTGGTGTCTTGGAATGCAATGACCTGTGGTTACACTGCAAATTCCCAGTACGAAGATGCTATCTCACTGTTTTCTAGGATGAGAAGAGCAGGGGTGAAACCCAACTCGGTAACTCTCGTGAGTCTCCTTTCTGCGTGTGCCGAGCTGTCTCAGTTGAGGCTAGGGCAGGAGATACACTGCCACTGTTTGAGGAACGGGTTGTTCGATCTAGAAGCACATGTGGGGACTTCTCTGATCGGGTTTTACTCAAGGTTCGACGTGAGGTACTCACACTCAGTGTTTGACTTGATGAAGACGAGGAATTACGTGAGTTGGAATTCGATTATATATGGGTATTTCCATGCGGGAGATTTTGAAGCAGCTTTGAAGCTCTTTGTTGAGATGCTAGTGGCCGGTGTGGTTCCAGATTATGTGACGATGCTGGCAATCTTACAGTCATGCGGTGAGTTTGGATGTCTTGAACTGGGAAATCAAGCTCGGCAATTGGCTGTCAAATACGGAATTTCCTCGAACAAGTTCGTCGAGAATGCATTGATTACTATGTATGGTAAGTGCGGATGTTCGGAATCATCATACGAGGTTTTTGAGAAGATGGTCGTGAGGGACATTGCATCGTGGAATGCTATGCTCGCTTCGTATAAGAACTGCATGCGTTGCGACAGAGCATTTGATTTAGTTAAGATGATGCGATTGGAAGGCATTGAAGAAGATATCATCACCATTTCAACGGCATTATCGGTTTGTGGTCAGTGTGGTGGCTTAGAGAAAGGTAAGCAGCTGCATGCCCATGTCATAAAAATCGGCAAACAGGGAGATCTCACCATTCAAAGTGCCATGTTGAGCATGTATGTGGATTGCGACAGCATGGTGTCTGCTAATGTTATTTTTCATGAAATGGACAAGCTAGATGCAGTTACTTGGAACATATTTATCGCGGGATTGATCCGTAACGAGCTGGCATCTCAGGCCTTTGATCATTTCAGACATATGCAGCAACGTGGGCCTAGACCCAACTCATATACTATGGTCTCGCTTCTCGCAGGATGCAAAGATGGATCTACTCTGAATGTCGGCAGATCGATCCATGGATACATAGTACGGCATGGCCTTGATTTCAACTCATCATTGCGCACCGCTCTCATTGACATGTATATGGACTGCGGATCTGAATCAATCGCGGCGGATTTGTTCTGGAGCGCTTCTAACCTAGATCAGGTCTCGTGGAACGCTATGATTTCCAGCTATGTTCACAATGGGAAACCAAATGAAGCTCTGATGCTGTTCTACCAAATGCAGTGTGAATTGAAATCCAACTCAACAACAATGATCATTGCCCTTCTATCATGTGCCCATATGGCAAATCTTCCCCAAGGCAGATGCTTGCATGCCTACACTGTTAGGAGGGAGCTAGGGTTGGCTTCTGACATCTCTTTGGGAAATGCCCTCCTAACTATGTATGCCAAATGTGGAAGCATAAGCAATGCTGAAGTGGTATTTAGAAACTTACCAGAAAGAGACATCATATCATGGAATGCTATGATTGCCGCGTACGGAATACATGGCCGCGGGGGCGATGCGCTTGGTACCTTCTACCAAATGCTCGAAGCTGGCGAGAGGCCGACTAGAGTGACCTTCGTCTCGGTTTTGTCCGCTTGCAGTCACTCTGGTCTGATCACGGAGGGATTCGATCTCTTCCATTCGATGGCTGATGACTACGACATAACACCTGAGGCCATTCATTATGGATGCATGGTGGATCTGCTCGGCCGTGCAGGCAGCCTAGATGAAGCTAGTGATTTGATCCGCTCGATGCCCGTTGAACCGGATGCTAGTTTATGGAGAGCTCTTCTGGCTGCTTGCCGAGTGTTCTCGAACGCCAAATTGGCAAGAACGATCGCGGAGAAACTCGTCGAATTAGAACCGATGAACATCGGAAACTACGTGCTGTTGTCCAATATTTATGCTGCAGCTGGATGTTGGGAAGATGTCAAAACATTGAGGGCAAAAATCAAGGACAAGGGTTTGAGAAAGGCTCCAGGAAATAGTTGGATGGTTATCAGAGACCAAGTCCATCCCTTTACTGTAGGGGACCTATCTATGTTATGAATGGAATTAGTACTCCCATCACATTTTGGGGGAGCAGCCCATGAAGTTGTATGTACAATGATATAAGACCAATGTACAGAACCAAACAATGATATGCTTTTACATGGAAAATGTATGTATGCTAGTTGTTGCGACAGCGTCCGCGGAAGAGTGTGTGACTGGATCACCTAGCAAGCTCAACCGAGTGCGATTGAGGCCCGGAAACTATCACATATGATCGCCAAAAATAATTCCACCACGCGATGAAGTCTGTGAACATGATATAGAGAAAAGCCGATGCAAACCAAACACAAGGGAACACAGAAAAATAGGGACATAGATTTAAAGAGGTTTGACAATCTTGCCTATGATCTATCAACACCTGCCATTAGTAGCGAACCTAGATTTTCCCTCAGGGGGTATAGATATTAAAAAGTAACTGGCATTGTCGTCTCGCAGTCGGAGCTAGGCTTTGGCCGGTGGCGTGATAGCATCCCTACCCTTCCTTCGATCGTGCAACAAAAGGCCTGTTAGGGTTTTATCTCGAGTGGAGTAAGATTTTGGTCCTCGGAGTCCTTCGGATATTTGGGGCTATAACTGACCGACTCGGCAGTTTGCACGGGTCTTGATTAATAGGTCGGGCCCTCGTGTTAATATTGGAAAATTTTATCCATACCCCCAAAACCTAGAAACAGACTCCGATTTCAACTCGATTCACATTCGCTTACCAAATTCTTTGTAAATGATAATTGTACACTTTTTTTATGACCCACATCCTATGTCAACCACTAATTAAATAGGGTTGAAGTCCTATAACATGAAGCTTGATCAAAGCTAGTAGAGTTTTATCCACATGGTTTTGTTACAATTTTTTCCATTCATGTTTTAAACCATCTTATTTATCAGTAGAGAGCCATACTCTCTCTCTCTCTCTCTCTCTCTCTCTCTCTCTCTCTCTCTCTCTCTCTCTCTGTGTGTGTGTGTGTGTGTGTGTGTGTGTGTGTGTGTGTGTGTGTGTGTGTGTGTGTGTGTAAGTGTGTGTGAATCTCATTTTCCTCTTTCAACTGTCTTTTTCTATGGCCAATCAAAACACATTGTAAGGTGTAGTGTTAAAAATTAAAGTTGATTGTGAGTTGAAACTACAAGATACATAAGAAATTTGGGAAAGAAGTAACAAGATACATACATTAATCGGGGTATATATGTTTAAGAGGGATGAGGTGTTTAACTGGCAAGGGAGTGACAACTTTAATTGTTGGGGGGTATATCCGAGTGCATTCGGCATCGACCAGAGGTCGATCTTCTTGGCTACCGTGAGCATGGAGAAAGCCTTATAGACAATAATCTCGATCGGGCAGCTAAATTGCGAACTTCGACTGTTGTTGTCTTTGTTTGCTGCTCGCCTCCATAATACTTCCGGGATTTGCCAAGGGCAAGTAGGAGGAAACACTTGGTGTGTTATTTACATATTCTGCAGGGTGGAGTCTAATTGCCAGGAGATTCTCTGAGAGTGCTACTCTGGGCTTCAGGAGGACGAGCACGCTCGCATCGAGCTTGGATACTTCTTCTACCACTATAAGTGGAAGTAAAGGAGGGACAACCCTTTCTTTCACCTGCAGGGAGCGTCTGCGCTCCGCCATATCGAGGATATGCTGCAGTCCGATAAGGTCTTCACCCATTGGCCGTTCTTAATTACTGAGGCATGGTCGCCAATCAGGATTCCAAAGTCTATGCGCTTTGATGTGGTGCCGGAGGTGCAACGCTACATGGAGGGCGCATTTGATACTATCTTTTTGGAGTTGACTTACGACAGCAGGTCTTGGAAGCAGTTCAAATTTTGCTTTGTTTGCTACGGCCAGGGCAACAAATTTGACGTATCGCCTGCCGGTACGTTATGAGGATAACAATACCCTTTACTCCTACTGCAAAGACAAAGAGTGATCAAGAAGAGTTAGTGGAGGTGCTCCAAGTTTGGGAATGATTGAACAATCGAGGAAGGTGAATACCCTTGCCAAGTTCATTGGCAAGAAGAAAGCTTGGTTCTCTGGCGATGAAGAGAGAATCATCGGTCCTCGAGGGATAAATCCTCCGTCTGCTCGCCATGGTCCCATGCCAGAGACAAGGAAGTTTTCACACGTGGCTTCTGCCGATGAAGAAGCGTCAGTCACCGCTGGAGGACAGTGTCCCTCACACTTGAGAGTCCGACGACGAGGTTATGATGACGATGAGTCATAGAAGTACGTCTATCGAAGGGGGTGGGGTACCCTTGACCGGTGACCAGTCTGAGCACCCCCATGAGTCGAAGGGCAAGCAACAAGTGAATGCAGATGTCAACCCCAAGTCCTGTCGGCCGGAGGCAGATTTGGAAGGTTTAGGGGACGAGGAGTGAGCTAAGTAGCATTATGAGTTTCCACTTGTACGTCTTATAGAGGTGGAGGCTATTTTGGATCCTTCTCCACTTCGGTACGATGACCCTGTCTTCGAAGATGGAGGTGGTGCTAGCATTAGGGGCAAATCAGGTCGTTCAAAACGAGGGTGCTGCTATTGAGTTGGAGCCCGAGGGTGATGCTGCTGAGGCGACAATAATTCTTTAGGCTTTGATTAGAGGGGTTAAGGAGAAGGGGGTCATGGTGGAAGCCTCGTCTTCTGCTCATTCTTGGCCGAAGACTGATTCACTCGCCCCCTTAGAGAAGGGCATGAAGTTGGTAAGTATGCTCATGAAGTCATAGATGCAACATGTCTCTACATTGTCCGACGTACTCCACTTATTGTTTTGCTTGTCTACAAGTTGTTGAAGATCGGTGCGAAGAGCTATTGACTTTCCGAGAGGGAGAAGGGGAAAGCAACTAAGGCCGCTCTCGTTGAGAAGAAGATCGAGCTCACGACTTCAAAGGACGAAGTGTTGTGATTCGAGACCCTCGTACAATGGAATGAACATGGAACACGACGTGTGAAGAAGCATCGTGGAGAAGACGAAGGCTCACCACCACCGAGAAGGTCGAACTTAGAAACAATCACACACACAATCATACATGATGATATCCAGCAACAATGATCAACGGATTTGCTAGTATGGGGAAACCTGAGTACACGTTTGTTTATGTCTAATAATCTCCTACGCTCAAAAGAGTTACCCCCTAAAGAGAATAAATCTTGTAGCCCTCTCGCCCCGAAGAATAAGAAGAAATCCTTTTTGAAACCATTAAGTCTTCGATCAATGGATTCCCCTCCCTCTCCCTTGATGATGGATACATTCTAAACCCTTATAAATCCTTGATAAAACCTCTCTTGTGTTACTAGGTTCGTCCTAGAAACTCTTATATATATATATATATATATATATATATATATATATATATAGAGGAATGATAAAATGCGGCGTGCGGTGCGTGCGGCGTTGCACCGTAGCGGCCTGATGCACCGTTGCGGGCGGTGCATCAGGCGGCTGCGGTGCGACGCCGTACGCACCGTACACAGCATCCTAACACGCTCCTATATATATATATATATATATATATATATATATATATATATATATATATATATATATATATATATATATATATATATATATATATATATATATATATATATATATATATATATATATATATATATATATATATATATATATATATATATATATATATATATATATATATATATATATAGGCACGTATTCGTATCCGACTTGTAGGAGAAATCTCACACGAAAATGCATGGACGAACCACCTCAATTGCATGATGGCAGACTAGATTGTGCGCACTACATGGCGAGATTGTGTGCACGATTAGTTGCTCACCCGACTTTTCTGCAAATGCGTGCACACGATCTTCCTGGCATACTTGTCCTTCACTTCTGTCCTCTGTCATCCGTCGTTCCTTCGCGTATGAACCTTGGACTTGTATGTGGCATGTTTGGAGCCAAATCTTCAACAATCTCCGTCTTGAATTCAAACAAGACACGTGCACTTTCTCGAACACGAACTTCTATCTCTTTGAATAGTGAATCCATCACTTGATCATTATCGCCGCCTTTGTCCCCATACCTGAAGCCCAATCACCGAGGTTGGTGATTTCCCAAGTCATTAGACTTGGCCAGTGGACCCCTCTTCCTGATCATCCTTGTCCCTGAGCGTGCTCCACTTGTACCCTTGTTCTTTTCTGAATATTGTGCATATGTCGCCGCTTTCCCAGCTAGTCTATATAGGTTTGCACATAAGAGCCCCTTCATGATAATGGAAGCTTCATCCCAAACCTCCATAACTCCACATTAATCGATGAACATGCACCCGAAAGAAACTAGCATGGAAAGAGAGACTAAATTTCCTTTTCACCTCGGAAAATGACGGATATTCTTGAGTGTCGGTTCTCACCCGTCAGATATCTCAAGTAGTATATTCTGATCCCAACTCCCCTTATCGATACATTGGAGCGGTCGTCAGTCGCCAACTTTCCACTATCACACTCTGCATACTTGTCAAACTATGCTATGTGCGAATAATATGATGTATGGCTCGACTATCGATTATCCAATCCTGATCTGATATAGTATCTGTGGTAGCCATCAGGACGCCCCCCTCATAGGATTCCCTTGATGAGACATATCCTATGGATCCATCATCGATCCTCGATAATTTTCTTGCCACTAGATGACCCTGAGCAATTCGGTTTTGCTCCACCTTTTCACTTGCACTTCGATTCATTTCCTACCGACGACCCCGACGTAGTCTATGACTCTTGCTTCGCTCTGCGATGCTGCTTGTGCCCATCGCTACCAAGCTGTCGCCCATCGTCCAACACTCGAACATCACCATACCCCTTCTACATCGCAGGTGTGCCCGCAGCTGAGTACTTTGCTACCACGGTCATCATTGCCTTTTGTTCCGATATCCTTCGACAGCAACTACGCCATGCTAAATTACAGGAGTGTCCATGACCATACTTATCGCCACCGCGCTCGTTGGCACCCACATTGCCCATCAACGATCTATACTGGTACTCGTCGACACCTTTACCAACCACTCGTCGGCAACCTACACCAGCCCAATCATCGGTAGTTGAACATGTTACCGTCAGTGACTCTCGTGCCATCGAGGTATTACTTTTTTATCTAGGCACCGTCACGTATCCGTGCCATTGTGCCTTCCACCCATGATCCATCGTGCCGGGGAGGAGATGCCTCTCGCCTCCAGTGTCTCAAACAGTCTCGACGGACGAGGTGCTAGACCGCAACCTCCCCCTTGAAGTCTCCTATGATTTTGTTGTCATTCGTACTAGTGCCTCCAAATCACTAATACCGAACCTTGCCTCGGACACTAGTTTATTGGTATCCACACCGAACCTTAGCTATAACACTAGTTTGTTATGATCCGAGACCCTCGCGCAGTGGAAGGAGCGTGGAATATGATGCACGAAGATGCACCTTGGAGAAGATAAATGATCACCACTACTGAGAAGATCGAACTAGAAACAAACACACAAGCAACACACATGATATACGACAACGATGATCAATGGATTTATTAGTATGGTGAAACATGAGTACACGTTTGTTTGTTTCTAACAATCCCTCATACTCCCACAAAGAGATACATACCTCCAAAGAGAATAGATACCGCAACCCTCTCACCCAGAAGAACAAGAAGAAACTTTTTCAGAAAACCTCAAGTCTCAAATGGATTTCCTTCCCTTTCCCTTGATGATGGCTACCCTCTAAACCTTTATAGAGCCTTGATAAAACCTCTCTTGTGTTACTAAGGCTCGTCCAAAAACCTATTATTTATAGACACACATTCGCATCTGACTTGTAGGAGAAATCCCACGTGAAAACGTAGGCCGAACTGCCTCAACACTTGAGATACTGATTCTATTTTGTAACATCCGCCCTAAACACACAAGATATTGTTCGCTTTACCTGCGCCCGTACGAGGACTTCTAAGGAGGTCACCCATCCTAGAATTGTTCTCGCCAAGCACATTTAATTACGGAGTTCTTAGAAATCTATAGTAGTGCATGGTTTTAAAACATGTCTTCTATATTTGGTAAGAAAAATTATATCAGTAGCTCAGAATCTTTTTCTCTTTAGGTGATGTGGGGCTAAGTTATGGCCTTAGATACCCTATTTCACCCATTTTGGCTATTGGCTATTGGTTGTCACAATCCACCCCCTTTAAGGGCTATGTGTCTATTAGTTGCTTGCCCAACTTTTTTATCAATGCAAGTCGTGCGCACGACCTGGGGAGGTCATGCGTACGATCTTCCTGGCAAACTCTTCCTTCGCTCCTGTGCTCGGTCTTCCACCATTCCTTCGCGGATAAACCTTGGATTTGTATGTGGCTTGTTTGGAGCCATAACTTCAACACAAAACTGAGAAGGTGCTAAAGCGCGCAGCTCGACACAACTCTGGAGTGATTGGACAATCATTGCTAGGAGATGGAAGCTGAGCAAGCGTCGGCCCTTGAGCTACGACGGTTTCTGAAGGCACGTGATAGTGAGATCACCACAAATGCGAGAACTCCCGCGCGACGCTGGAGAAGAAAATCAAGCAGCTTGACTTGATAGAAGTTCAATATTCTTGTGTTATTAGGAGAAAATACAGTCTAACCAATTTGTACGATCAACCAAATAGACTCAAATTCATTAATGAGAATGCAATATATGATCAAAAATCGATAAGCTATATGCATTTTGGATGCACACTTGGGCTTGTCTTGTTATCAGAAGCTATATTCATTTGAAACTTAAAAATAAGGACTGTAGGCATTTTTGGCCCCATGAATAAAATCCACCTCCCCTAAACCCCCAATATTTAGAGGACATGAAGCTTTTGGATCAAATTTTATGTTATCTAGCCGTTAAGGCAAATGGTATTATAATGAAGCTGTATGGTTTCCTCTTTTATGGACACCTCACTCTCTCCACACTCTTCCACAACCATTCTCCACCGTCTCTCTCTCTCTCTCTCTCTCTCTCTCTCTCTCTCTCTCTCTCTCTCTTCTACAGTCATTCTCCACCGCCCCCCCTTTCTCTCTCTCTCTCCATAGTTGTGCACGATTTTAAAATGCTTCTTCTATATTGGTTAGGAAAATTATATAAGTAGCGCGCACATGATCTCCTTCTCTCCAGGTGATGTGGGGCTAACTCATGGCCTTGGATACCTCACTTCACTCATTTTGGCTATTGGCTATTGGTCGTTACCATCCACCCACCTTAAGGGCTATACGTATATTAGTCACTTACCCAACTTTTCAGTTGATGCAAGTTGTGTACGATCTTCCTAACATATTCGTCATTCACACTTGTGCTCTATCTTTCGCCGTTCCTTAACGGATGAACCTTGAATTTGTATGTGGCTTGTTTGGAGCCACAACTTCAACAAGAAGCTAAGAAGGTGCTAAAGCAGCTCGACGCAACTCTGGAGGGGGTTAGAGTCAGAAAGTCGTTGCCAGGAGATGGAAGCTGAGCGGGCGTCTACCCTCGAGCTACGACGGCTTCTGAAGGCACGAGATGATCAGACCGCCGCCAAAGCAAGAAGTCCCTCGCGGCGCTGGAGAAGAAGATCAAGCAGCTTGAGGTGATGGCAGTCCAATCCAAGGGATCACTGTTGGAAATCTAATCGTTCTAAACTAGCAAACTTAGGAATCAAATTCTTAATATTAAATAATTTTAGCAATTATAATATTTGCAAGCAAAGGCATATCACAATTTTCTTTTAGAAATTGTTTGCCAAGGCAGAGGGGGTTCTATGGAACCATCATTCACCTTGCCGAACTTTTTTAAAAGAGAGAAATAATCTATCTCTAATTATTTAGGTTTCTCTATTAGATGCAAATTGATTAATTTAGAATGATAGGACAAGAGTAGAGTTAGAAACTCTGGCCTGTGGTCGAAACGTGCTAGGCACTGTCCCAAGAAACTTATTGCCCCCCTCGTGCGGGTCTCGTGGTAATGGTTCTCAGAGATATGACGACCTCGGTCAGGCGACCTCCTTCTCGTCGGCACGACTCCAAGAAGGCTTTGCGAACCTCGATGTCCTTTTAGGAATCCAGCGACTCGATGAAGAACTTCTGAAGCAGGGAGGCAACACCGCAGCAGGGCTTTGGTCCGAGAGAGGGAGTCTCTTCGGAGCAAAAGGGCAGCACTACGCCACGAGCTTAGAGAATGGGAGAGGGAAAAACAGAGAGTAATTCCGATTTTTGGAGTGTGTACATCCCATGGCTGTACCGGACCTTATATAGGCCTCGGGCTATTAATGGGAGGCTGAAAGAGAGGAGCGGTTAATGGGCTGCGATTAAGCCCATTAACCTCGCACGTTACAGCTCGCAGAGAGCCTGTCCGTAACGGCTAGCATGCAGCGCTTCTCGCGTAACGGCTAGTGTCCCAAATAGAAAATAATAAATAGTGGAGGTCTTAAAAGCAAAAAACAAAAATAGGGCAGGTGCGGACCAGCCCATTTCGGAGGTGCTATCGTGTCCAGGTCCGCGGGCGTACACACACGCGCCGCCCAGTCCATGCCCAAGCCCGGCCCGGCTCGGCTCGGCACGGCACGGCACACACGCGCGCGCATGTGTGAGCTAGTGGAGCCCCTCCTCTAGTGTGATGTCTAGTGGGGGGAAGTGGGCAATCCTATTTAAGTTGGTAGGGGATTTCTCCCCTTACTGATATGGGACTAAAAACCCATTGTGTTGTGTGGTTTTAAAACACACACACCCAACAATCCCCCACATGTGTTTAAAACCACTAAATATTAAATAATTAAGAAATTCAAAATGTAAAGTAAAAAGATTTTGCTAGATTCCTTATACTACGCAGTAGGTGTAGGTACCTTCCGGTTTGAACCTTCACTTAGTACAGTTGTATACATCCGTGAGGACTTGGTGGACTACGCCTTGAACCAGCCTCATTTATCGGGTTTCTACAAGTAGTACACGTAGTACAATTTTCGATGGTTCAAGCGGGTTGCGCTATTAATGGCCTTGCGCAGATATCTTTTCTTGTATGTTTCTAGGGAGCAGCCCTGGTCCCAGAGTTGCGGCCTCACAACGACATACATATACGTAAGTCCTAATAGGGGTGTGAGCAAGGCGACACCCCGCCTCATGGGTCTTGGACTTATTAAGAGTTTTAAACTCATCCTACCCCTTGCTTTTAATAAGCACTGACGTCATAGGGATGGGAGCATTATTCAGTGCTCCTCATTTTCAATCACTACTACAATTTGTTTCTACCCATTGAACCCCCGTGAGGTTGGGTTCCCACTGCGGTGATTTTTCGTATGGGCTTAATCCCATCCCCCTCGACGATTCTAAGACCACTGTCCTAGAGAGGCCCTTAGTTAGATGATCCGCCAAATTTTTTTCGGATCTAACAAAATTTAGGGCAATTATTTGATTCTTCATCTTATATCTGAGAGATCTATGTCTCTTTCAGATATCGATTTATTTTCACATCAACGTTTTCGTGATTACATTTATCAATAGCTGATCGACAATCACAATGGATAGATATAGCCGGTAAAGGCTTTTCTATCAATGGGATCTCATATAGAAGATCTCGAAGCCATTCTGCTTCTGTGCTAGTAGTATCTAGCGCTATCATTTCTGATTCCATGGTACTCCTAGCTATAACGGTTTGTTTGGTGGATTTCCAAGATATGGCTCCACCTCCTAGTAGGAATACATAACCAGTTATGGACTTAATATCTATTGAATCACTAATCCAGTTAGCATCAGAGTATCCCTCTAATACAGCTGGATATCCACTATAGTAGAGACCATATGATATGGTTCCCTTAAGGTATCTAAAAACTCTTTCTAATGCATTCCAATGGGACAAATTCGGGCTAGACGTATAACGACTAAGTCTATTTATCGCGTAAGCGATATCGGGTCGAGTATAGTTTGCTAGAAAACCTAGCGATCCTATGATTTAAGCATACTCGCTCTGTAGTCTAGGTAGTCCAGTGTTCTTTGTCAGGTGGGTATTTGGATCATATGGTGTGGATACCGGTTGACAATCGGGGTCATAAAATTTTCTAAGAATTTTCTCGACATAGTGGGATTGGGATAGCACTAAACCATTATCCTTCCTAATGATCTTAGTGTTCAAAATAACGTCGGCTTGTCCTAGATCTTTCATGTCAAAGTTTTGGGACAAAAAGTGTTTGATATCATTTATGATTTGTATGTTTGAACCGAATATTGGGATATCGTCAACATACAAACATAAGATGACAATGTTATTACCATCTACTTTATGGTATACACATTCATCCGTTGAATTGATATCAAATCCATAGGATAAGATAACTTCATCGAATTTCATGTGCCATTGTTTTGGGGCTTGTTTAAGTCCATAGAGGGATCGAATTAACTTACACACCTTTCCCTCTTGTCCAGGTGCAGTAAATCCCTCGGGTCTGTCCATATAGTAAGGTCGACATTCAAGAAAGCAGTCTTGACATCCATTTGATGTATGACTAGCTTATAGATTGAAGCTAAGGCGATGAGGATCCTAATCGTGATTATCCTAGCGACAGGTGAGTAGACATCAAAGTAGTCTACCCCAAGTTTTTGGGTAAAGCCCTTAGCTACAAGTCGTGCCTTAAATTTATCTATAGTACCGTCGGGTCTAAGTTTCTTCTTAAACACCCATTTACATCCTATGGTTTTGCAACCAGGAAGTAAATTGGTGAGTTCCCAGGTATGGTTTTGAAGTATGGATTGGATCTCGTTATCTATGGCTTCTTTCCAAAAGGGTGAGTCTATGGACTTCATTGCATCTTTATAGGTGGAGGGAGAGTTCTCCACCAGAAGTGCATAGAAGTCATCAAAGACTTTTTCTATATGGGCACGTTTACTCCTCCTAGGTTCGGTTTGGGTTACTGGTTCAGTTTGGTCTTCAGGTTCTAATCGGACTTCGGGTTCGATCTGAGTTACCTGATTAGAACTGGAAGCCTGGTTATTAGTATTAATCCTAGTGCTGATCCTAGTCTTATAAGGGAAGATATTTTCGAAGTATGAAGCATATCTTGCTTCGATTATGGTGTTATTGGCTATTTCGCTTATTTCAGAGTTAAACACTAAAAAACGATTAGCGTTACTTTCTGAAGCGTAGCCAATAAAGATGGCATCTACAGTCTTAGGTCCTATCTTCTTCCTTCTGTTATCGGGGATTTTTACCTTAGCTAGGCACCCCCACACTTTTAAATATTCTAAGTTAGGTTTTCTATGTTTGCATACTTCGTATGGGGTCAAGTCATTATGTTTGAAAGGAATACGGTTAAGGATAAAACAGGCCATCATTAGGGCTTCCCCCCACAAGTTCTCTGGCGCTTCAGAGCTTAGTAACATAGAATTGACCATGTTCATTAGGGTCCTGTTTTTCCTCTCCGCTACACCGTTGGATTGGGGAGTGTAAGGAGCTGTGACTTCATGGAGTATTTCATAGTCTTCACAGTACTCACTTAACTCATTTGAAGTGTACTCCCCTCCTCGGTCTGACCTAAGGATCTTAATGGTTTCGTCTAATTGGTTCTCAACCAAAGCTCTGTAAATTTTAAATTTACTGAGTACTTCATCCTTAGTTTTAATAAGGCATAGGTGGCAATATTTTGAAGCATCATCTATGAACGTTACAAAATATCTATTGCCACCTCTCGAGGTTCTCCCAGAATCACAGACATCGCTGTGAATTAATTCAAGTATTTGGGAGTCTCGATCGATGGTTTTAAAGGATTTCTTAGGTTGTTTCGCTTCTACGCATATCTCGCACTTATCAAGATTTCTAATATCGGATTTGGGAATGATGTTTAGGGTCATGAGTTTCTTAATAGAATTATAATTTATATGACCTAGTCTTTGGTGCCAAGTGACCGAAGATTCAATATTCAGAATTGTATACGAAGGATTAAAGACATTCAATTTAAATAAGCCATCACAGAGAAATCCTTTTCCAATAAAATTCATTCCCTTGGTGATTACAACTTTATTAGACTCAAATACAAGCTTATAGCCCTGTTGGACTAATAAGGACCCACTAATTAAATTCCTCCTAATCTCTGGAACGTGGTGGACTCCGCGCAGGGTTAGGGTCTTCTCCGACGTCAGCTTTAGGTCGATCCGTCCTATCCCTAGCATACGAGCCTCAGCATTGTTCCCCATTCTTACAGCTCCTCCACCTGAGACCTGATAGGTGGAAAACAAAGATTGATCAGAGCAAACATGATTGTTAGCTCCTGTGTCAATCCACCAATCAAATGCTTGAAAGGTCATGTTAACTTCAGGGGTGAAGAGAACAGACCTGAAAGCGGTCCCAGAAGAGCCAGCTTCAGAGGTCACCATGTTGACTTGAGAGCCGGGTGGCATCTGACCATTTCTTCTTGGATTTGGAGGTGGTGCTGTCTTCTTGTAGAAGCATTGGTTGGCCATGTGATTGGTCCGACCACAGACGTAGCAGCAACGCACTCCTTCCTTCTTTTGGTCCTTGGGATGGTTTGGGTTATGATTGCTATGGTATGGCTTCTTGGTATAGGGTTTAGGCTTAGGATGGAAGGGTTTCTTCTGGAACTTGTGTTTAGGTTTTTGAAATGGCTTGGATGGTTGACTCTCTATGTTATTGACCTTGGGTTTGGATTCAGAAGATCCCTTTTCCCTGAGCCTATGTTGCTCCTCAATTCTAATAGAGTTTAGAACTTGAGTTAGGGATAGGTCACCTTGGGTATGACTCAGGTGTTTAGAAAACTCGGACCAAGAAGCATGGAGTTTATCTATAAGACAGACTATTTGGAAGGTTTCATCAAGGGTGGAACCATTAGTCTTCAGATGTTGGACTAGGTTCTCAAACTCATGAATCTGATCATTCATGGGTTTGGAGTCAACCATTTTGAAGCTGTTGAAGTCAAACACTTTGAAGCGTTTTACTCCAGCATCATCTAGGCCATACTTACGCTCTAGGGTATCCCATAGGTCCTTAGGGTTTTGAATGGTATAGTAGATATCATATAGCCTATCAGATAAGGCCCCTAGGATCCTATGAAAGCCATGGTAGTTGATTTCTTCTGGGGTCCTAGTGGGAATGCCAGAAGTTGGTTCAGTTTCAGGTTGAGAAGTGGAGGCTCGGGTACGTCGAGTTTGGCTAGACCCATTGGATACTCCTGGTGCGGTTTCACCTATGGCTGACAGTAACCCAAGTGTGGTTAGCCAGAAACGCATCTGGTTCTGCCACCTCTTGAAGTTAGACCCGTCAAACTTTTCGGGTTTGGCACTAAGGGTTTCACGGTTTGGTGAGGCCATTTCGGACCAAAGTAAGGAGATAAAATCTGTGGATTGAAAAATAAGTTTTGTCAATTTTAAAGCACACCTAGATAGATTCGACTTTTAGAAGTCCAAATGAAACTTCCAAATCCTAACGGCCAGATGGGCTCCAGGTAGGAGGTGGAGCACTAGCTAGGCTCGCTCAAATGCCAAGCTACCTTGGGCAATTTAATGCCGGTTTGACAAGCCTTTCTAGACACCGTAGGCAGTGGAATATTCCAATGACAACTTTTAGTCTTTTCTATAATCTATGCTTCTAATTTACTTTTGTAGAAAATAATTTTGTAACTAGTAGCAACTAATAGGTAGCACGGAATAACGTCGAATAGATAATCACGTAGGCTAACAGATGATTAGTGGGCACGTTACAAAGAAAATAACTTATGAACGATTAAATTATAATAATAAGTTTCTTGGATTGTTGGAAATCTAATCGTTCTAAACTAGCAAACTTAGGAATCAAATTCTTAATATTAAATAATTTTAGCAATTATAATATTTGCAAGCAAAGGCATATCACAAATTTCTTTTAGAAATTGTTTGCCAAGGCAGATCGGGTTCTATGGAACCGTCATTCACCTTGCCGAACTTTGTTAAAAGAGAAATAATCTCTCTCTAATTATTTAGGTTTCTCTATTAGATGCAAATTGATTAATTTAGAATGATAGGACAAGAGTAGAGTTAGAAACTCTGGCCTATGGTCGAAACGTGCTAGGCACTGTCCCAAGAAACTTATTGCCCCCCTCGTGTGGGTCTCGTGGCAATGGTTCTCAGAGATATGACGACCCCGGTCAGACGACCTTCTTCTCGTCGGCACGACTCCAAGAAGGCTTTGCGAACCTCGATGTACTTTCAGGAATCCAGCGACTCGATGAAGAACTTCTCGAAGCAGGGAGGCAGCACCGCAGCAGGGCTTTGGTCCGAGAGAGGGAGTCTCTTCGGAGCAAAAGGGCAACACTACGCCACGAGCTTAGAGAATGGGACAGGGAGAGACAGAGAGTAATTCCGATTTTCGGAGTGCGTACATCCCATGGCTGTACCGGGCCTTATATAGGCCTCGGGCTGTTAATGGGAGGCTGAAAGAGGGGAGCGGTTAATGGGCTGCGATTAAGCCCATTAACCTCGCACGTTACAGCTCGCAGAGAGCCTGTCCGTAACGGCTAGCATGCAACACTTCTCGCGTAACGGCTAGTGTCCCAAATAGAAAATAATAAATAGTTGAGGTCTTAAAAGCAAAAAACAAAAATAGGGCAGGTGCGGATCAGTCCATTTCGGAGGTGCTATTGTGTCCGGGTCCGCGGGCGCATACACACGCACCACCCAGCCCATGCCCGAGCCCGGCCCGGCACGGCACGCATGTGTGTGAGCTAGTGGAGCCCCTCTTCTAGTGTGATGTCTAGTGGGGGAAGTGGACAATCCTATTTAAGTTAGTAGGGGATTTCTCCCCTTACCGATATGGAACTAAAAACCCATTGTGTTGTGTGGTTTTAAAACACACACACCCAACAATCACTACGGTTCGGGACATCACGCCAGACATCGTATTGATATTTTTTCTCAAACAAAGCATGGGCTAATGTACATACAAAACTCCAACTTATTTTTATTTAACAAAGCAGTCCAAATAGAAGAAAGAAGAAGAAGAAGAAGAATTCTTCGGGTCAGCAGATCATTCCTTCGTCTTGAGATTTCCTTTCACGCAGGATTTCACCAGACTCTTCAGCCCTCTCCCGCGTGATTTCCTCTCTCCGCTCCTCGGGCTCCTCTCCTCTTCTTCCTTCCTCTTCTCGGTCTCTATCTCCTCCTCCAACTACAAAATCGATGACCCACGCCATGCGTGCATCAATCACAGTACATGCATGAAGCACAGACAAAGAGCCCGGACGTTAAGAGCTAGAGGCTTCTTTACCTTGAGGAGACGGATCTCGAGGTGGTGGACGCGGTCGATGAGGGTGCCCTTCAGCTGGGCCTCAGCCACAGCTTCCTCGATGGGGCGGCGCCGCCTCTCGAGGCCCTTCGGGGAGGAGCTCACGGAGGAGTTTCCGCCGTCACTCGTTGCCGTCCCGCTCGACGCCGTGGAGGCGCCTGAGAACCTCACGGCGGCCGCCGTCGTCCGGCTCCCTCTCATCTCATCCAGATAACCCAGCATCATGTCCAGTCGGTCCAGCCGGGAGATGACCGTCGGCTCGCCCGTCGCGACGGAGGCCATGCTGACGCGCGCGCAGGATTTCTGGCGATGGAGACGGAAGCCTGAATGGCGTTCGGGATGCTGCATCGCTGCGGCTTTGTAGTTACGTGGGGGGAGCGGTGGTTGAGCTGGCTGAGTCGGTGGCACGTGTCCTGCGTAGATCAAACTGGCAGCACCTTCCAGCCCCACGTGGCAAAGTGATGAACGTCTGTTGCGTCAGACCATGTTGGACTGTTGCATGCAGGCCCGGCTGGCCGGGTGCTGGGTTATGGGCACGGAACTGTGGAGGCCCTGCAGGGTAGATGTGGCTGCGGTCAAACCCTAGGTGGCGAAGCAACTCACACTCTTGGTGAGAGGTCGCATGTTCGACGCCCGCTTATGGAGAGGGTGGGCTAGGGGTGGCGATGGGTCGGGTTCGGGTCGGGTTGAGACATAGGTATAAGGGCACAACACCCAACCCGAACCCGACCCGTTTAATAAACGGGTCAAAACCTTAAACCCAAACCCGATCCGCTAATAAACGGGTTGACCCAACCCTACCCGTTTAACCCGTTTACTAAATAGGTCGGGCCGTGTCGGGTCGGGTTGGGTCAACAGAACCCATGTAAATCTGTCGGGTTGGGTCAAGACGGGTCGGGTTGGGTCGGGTCGGGTCGGGTTGGGTTGACACGACCCATTTGGTAAACGGGTCAAGTCGGGTCAATCGGGTTATAAGTACAAACCCGAACCCGACCCATTAAATAAACAAGTCAATTGGGTCGACCCGTTTATGACCCGAACCCGTTTAGGCCAAACCTAAACCGGCTAACTTCGGGTCATGTTCGGGTCAGGTTGGTGGGTCGGGTCAACCCGGTCAAGGATTGCCACCCCTAGGATGGGCAGCCTCGACAAGTTTTGAATCCTTGGCCAGGGTTAGTACCCGTGCTGTGTTTCTAGTAGGCACAGGCAGCGATTGACAGGTCACACTTGTGGGCCTCATATAGAGTAATAGATGCATTGGATAACGTGATTTTATATGACTTCAAGTGATAGTTTCTACATTTATGGCATATCATAAGTTGTCACATAAACCAAAGCAGGAGGTTCCTGCTTAGAACCGAGCAGCCAAGTATTGTTCTAATTTTATTCACACTCCAAAACACCTTAATGTTGAAGTGTGGAGCCTAAGTTTGATGATCCATATGAGGCCCAAGATGAAGCCCAGCAGGGCTAAGAAGGAAGTTGCCAAGAGGTGGAGGGGAATGCAGCACCTTACACCTGTGCAGAGAAGATCAGAAACAAGCTGAATTAGTCGTGCACACGATAAGAAAATCGTGCGCACGATACGAACATGTTTGCACACGATGTCCCTATTGTGCACATGACCTTAGGTGGCAATAGAAACATCTGGCTACCAGAACAGAAAGCAGAGTGTATGCACAGTGGAAAAATCGTGCTCATATCATGGGCACATCATGCACACGATTTCCCCATCGTGTGCATGATCTGGACAGTACCGTATCGATGATTTATGTTGGGTTTTGGCTTATCAAAGCTAATATTCGGACATGATCGTGCACACAATGTTCAGTTCGTACGCACAACCTTGGGCTCGTGAATCTATAGGAAAAGCGGCGAGTAAAACCCATGAGAGATTGTGAGCACGATGTGTTGATCTTCCGCATGACCTGGGTCTGGCAGCAATCGATAGGTTCAGGTTGGACGGACTGCAGGATCGAGTTGTTTTGACTGAGATTTAAGTCAGTTTTGAGTCTCCCTTTGGTATGCACTTGCTCCCCTATTTAAGGGAAGGATTAGGTCAAGAACTTATGGGAATCATCGATGATGGCTACGTGGTGAGTGGAGGTCGTCCACAATAAGAAAAAGTTGAGGGAAAAAGTGAAGGATCAAGGGGGCGCCGACGCAAAGCTCCCCCTGGGCTCTTGGAGTCTCAAGGCGGCGGTGACATGATGAGTGATTCTTCTTGGTAGAGGATTGAGATAGTCATGGACGATGAGATAATGAAAACCTGGTATAGGGTTTGTCACGTAGAGAAGGAAGAGTAGAAGGAAAGTAGAGAGGAAGAAGGAAGGAGAAGAAGAAGAGAAAATGAGGAGGATATGATGTGCGGATCTTCTCCAAGTTCTTCGGTGTGGCTATCGGAGAGGAAAGGCAGAGGATACGGTGTGCGCATCTTCTCTGAGTACGTTTTTCGGCGCAACTATCTTGGTGATCCTTCAATATTATCTGTGTATCTCTTGGTAGTGGGTGGTTCTTAACTTCGTGTATATGTGATGATTGAGTGGGGAAAGGTTTGTGTTAGCGGGGTCGAACAAATGGAGACCACTACTTGGTGTAATCTTGCTATTGATAATCCAAGTCCTTGATTGCCGGTAAAATTATGTATTTTGTACCATTGTGTGTTTCTTTGTATTCTCTGTTGCTAGTTGCTAGCTAGGTGTAATCTCCGTATGCTCCTATTTCTCGATCCGTAGCATGGCGCGTTCGTGAAAAAACAAGTGACTGGCCTGTCCGAAGACAACCAGAGCCTTTGGTTCCCAAAAGTTTATTTGTGTCAAGAAGACCGTGAACATGATTTTCCCAGCATGCACATGAACCCTTTAGGCAAGGACGAGGGTCAGTCTTGCGTGTTCTTTTTGTACTCTGTTTCTTTGGGGTTCCTATAGAAGGGTATAGGGTTTTCTTGGGATGAGTAACATGGGAGTAATATATAAAAGATCTTGTGTGAGAAAAAGGAGACTCTTGCACTTGGGCGGTATGCTCCCCGACTTGAAGCATAGTGGAATAAAGGGATGTGGTGAGAGGATGTATGCAAATTGTCGAACCTCTGTAAATATTTATGTTTGTGGTTTGCATCATTGTTTTACTTTGTTTCCTGTCTGTTGCTTGTCCTGGGTTGATTTTTTTTTTTGTGGTTGTCTATGATCGTTTGTTGATTCACTCTTGCTACTTGGATTTCCGTGCAGGTAAACGTTGATCTTGGTCGGTGTACTATGTTACTTATTCTCAACAATTGGTATCAGAGCACAATGTTCGATTGATAGCAATGGAAGAAGAAAAAAAATTAAAAATCAAGAAGTTTAGCGGATTTCGAACTACGGATTCTAAAAGATGCAGATAGAAGATTAGCTTTATCAGAAGGATATCTATATTCATTTTGGAGAAAAATCGAAGAAGTCAGAGAAGATGATAGATGACGAGTAAGAAAAACTCGACAAAAAATCCCTCAACCCGATTCAGTTATCACTATCCTCACATGTGACATTCATTATCAAGAACAAGAACACCAAAAGATTTGATGACGTCTCTGTCAAAAGTTTATGAGAAACCTTAGCTTCCAATAAAGTCTTCTTGATGAAGATATTATATATTCAATATGAAGATAGCATATAGCGGTAACGTGGCACAACGTATAAATAAGTTCAACACTATCACGACGCAATAAGAGTCCGTGAAGATCAACTTTGATGATGAGATCAAGGCACTATTGATTCTCTCCGGACTACCGGATAGCTGGGAAGGGTTGGTGATGACTATAAGTAATTCCTCATGCATGGAGAAGTTAAAGTTTGATGATGTTGTTGGCGTTCTTCTAAGCGAAGTGCAAATGAAATATTTGGAGTCATCTGCGGAAACATCTAGGAACATGTTGAATGTTGAAAGAGGTAGAACGATAAAGAAGTGAGACAAATTTCATAGTAAATCGAAGTTCAAAAGCAGATCCAGACCTCCACACTGCAAAATCATTAAAAATTATTGGAATTGCAAGAAGAAAGGGCACCACAAGAGGGATTGCAATTTTGCAAGAAATCCTGAGGAGAGCACATTAATAATGATGATAATGATTATGTTATTCTAACCAATAAGACCGGTGATTCTTCTGTGAATTTTTGATTTTTTTCTTTGGCCACCAATGATGAGTCATGGGTGATTGACTAGGTCACATCTATTCATGTCACATCATGGAATGACATTCTAATGATTACATCGAAGGAGACATTAGGAAGGTATATCTAGGCAATGATGAATTGAGGGCCAATTCTAACATTATGTGTGAGTTTGGGGTTTTTTTGAAAAAAACTTATAGAAGTTGGAACATCCAGAAGGATCGCAACTCTAATTCTAAGGAGAGCCTGGACGCTATTGTGTGAAAGATATTTGTCCTCAATCTTGGGTTACTTTGACTAATGGGCTCTATATTGATCCTTCGCATGATTCCCCTCTTCTTCTCCTTTTTGGTACAAGATTCTCCTCCTCTCATGAAATGATCAATTTTAAGTGGGAGCCCCTAGATTGAGATAAGATTAAGGTGAACTTTGATAGAGCTATGACGACTAAGATTGGCAATTAGGATATTACCGCATCATCTAGAATTGCTATGAAAGAGTTATAGCCACACATGATGCATTCACCTAATCACTCCCTCGGTCCAAGTGGAAAAGACCAAAAGCCCTTTGAAAAAATCAAAGTAGCACTCAAGCTTCGTGTGGGTACTAATTTAGTTCTCCCCGTTGTTGGGGTGGTTTTGGGTTTGCGTCGGCCTGTGGCGTCTCCTGGAGGTCCGCTTGTGACATCCCCCTTGAATGTACAAAAAAAAAAAAAAAAAGATTACTCCCAATTCACAATTACTACTCCGAACTCCTGTTCAAGTGTTGATCTATTGATTGAAGGTCGCCGTCACACCCTGATTTTTTGCAATAGGAAAATCATCGAAAACTCGAGGGTAAGGGGGTTTAAGGGTTTGGTTTAGAAATATATTAGTAATTCTTGAGAAAACACCATTGAGCAATAACACAACCATTTTTTTTTCAAAACGAAAGAGAATTGAAAAATTATTATATTATTAGTTTAAAATATGTATGAACTAAGCTGCATGGACTCCCCAGGGGAAGTAACTCAATCAAATTTAGGACTACCTTCGAAGTGTAGGTAACACCCAAGTGCTATCGTACTCGTGAAGGATTTCCTCTTATGGGTACACGAGCGCTCTAACCTTAAAGGCGAGATAAGTTCCTCACACCACTTCGTAGCTCTCAAACATGAATTGGGTCACCACCTACTGTACTCAATTTATTTCATCATTATCTATCTTACGTTCAGCACTTGCATAATAAGATAATTTATCATAAGAAAATTAGAATACATATTTTTCATTCCAAAGCAAATTGTACAATGGTATCATTACTCAGAGCCAAACTAACTGGACAAATTAAAAGAAGATACAACCCCTCGAGGTCTTGTACAACTACAAAAGTACAACACCATTATACTAATGGGTACAAAAATTTCTACTATGAGTACAGAGACTAGAAAGATACCCAAATCACCACCGCCAACTAGACTCGAAAAACACCCAAACCACCACTACCAACTCTACTCTGTAAGTCTCCTCTACCTCTCTACCAAAGGTTAGCTACCATACTACTCCAACTCCTTGAACACTACTACTACCTACAAAGATTGCCAATAAAAAAATCAAAGTTCCATAAATATTTATAAGAATCCTGTCCAACATTCACGCACCAAGAACATTGACATTCGTTTTAACTTTATTCGTGATTTGGTTGAAAAGAAGAAGTTTTCCAATGAAATACATCAATACTTCCAAAAAAATCACATATATTCTCACCAAATCGTTGGATTCGAACTTCTAAGAATGGCTATCAGCATATGTAACATTTTTCAGCATTCTTGTGCATAATCATCTTTCCGAGCAACTTTTTCTCATTCTTTATGTTTTTGTGTTGTTTTAATGCTCCTATGTTTTTGTGTCGTTCCTATATGTGTAGGTTGTGCACGTGTTGCTTGGATCATGCGCACAATATCAATGCACAATATTGTTCGTGCGCACGATCTCATCTATCAGGATGTATCGTTCAGTTTTGTGTCTCTTTGGGTTGTACACTTTATGTGCTTGATTGTTTGGTCTAAGCATGTTATATCTTACATCATTCATGACTAGTTTCTACTAGCATGTGAGAAGAACTTATGTCCTTAGCTATCTTTCTTGAACGACCTCCTTAATATTATCCTATATCTCAATACAGCGTAGGCCTCGTCTAGATCTTATAAAGATTGATGTGTAATGACAGTCCACGAGAGCAAAAAAATTTCCCCTTGTTTAGTACGTATCTGCTATTTCTATGGTAATTCCATATTACGATAAGGATAAAATAAGGGTCATGCTATACACAACTCGAAGTTTGACATTGCCATCCCCCAACTTACTCAAAACTTCCCCCGCACGACCTAGCCAATTTCCTTGAAGGCAACACATGCACACTACCACATGCCATTGTCACTGCCCCCATATTGACGTATGAATCCTCCTCCTCCTTCCTTTCCTCCTTCCTCCTCCCTCGTCCACCTTCCTCTCCTCCTTCTTCCTCCCCCCTCCTTCCTCCTCCTCCTCCTCCTCCTTCTTCCTAGTTCCCTTCATTCCTCCTCCCCTTATTCCTCCTACAATCGTCCATTTCAGGCTGAGTGCCTCTAGAAGCCATTCAGCCGGAGGAGACTGAGTGCACTGTGCTGGCACTTGGCCACCCTTTTTTAGTCTATCTCTATTGGCCGATGGGGTGTAGAAGCACCTGACCTGAAACGGCAGAGTATAGGAGAAAGAAGAAGAGGATGACAAAGGAGGGAGAGGAGGAGAAAAAGGGAGGACGAGGCAGGTTAAGGGGAAAGGAGGGAGAAGGAAGGAGGCGGTGGTGGTGGGTTGGATGGGACCACCAGAGGAGGAAGACGGATGGGCGGCAGCCTGCACAGGTTTGGCGGTGGGTCGTGACGTGCATGCATACTGATAAATCATATTGAAGAAAATAAATGGCGTGGGGTGCTGGGTTACCCTTAGAAAACAATGGGTGCTTTTAGAGTAGAATTGCAGTCGGCAAACTGATTGTTGTACCCACATCCTAAATAATTATGTATGCTTAAAATGGAAGGTACAATATCTCATGAGGGAACGATTCTCTTTCAAAACACACTTTTTCCCTCTTTCAAGATTGCTAGGTTTTGTTCATTGAGATACAACTCTCTCTCTCATGTACCTCTTAAATTTGTTGGAGAAATAATGACCACTAGATTGAATCAGGGACTTTCGATTGATTCCCTAATATTTTTGTAGCTCAATCTTTTTTTGGGTAGAAGTTAGTGATTGGCCCCTAGCACCCCCCCCCCCCCCCCCCCCCCCCCCGCCCCCCCCCTTTTTTTTTTTCTCCGCCACATATATCTCCAATAATTATGTATAGAAATATTCAAAGCCACATTTCCAAACTATATCTGAAAGACCATAGCAAACTCCATTTCCCCCTCCCCCATATATTGATCTACTACAATCCAAATATACGACATTGATTATCATCAATAAAGTCAAAGAATGGTTAGCTGTTAGAATTCGGCACTAGTGGAATTAGGATA